>CAIGQZ010035013.1:6395061-6437626 GCA_903798205.1 Danio tinwini | reverse complement strand
TATAAAATTTCATTTATAATGGTCTTAAGTCTTTAATTTGACTTGATGAAACCTTCAGAAACTCATAATTTATAATTACACTTGGTCATAATTACATGCCATGCTAAAATGAGTATATCATAACAATCTGCGACGGCGGCGTAAAATCTATTTTAGAAAAGGTTTCTATTTCCATGATGTCACGGCAGAACAACAGCATAAACTACTATGACAATGATCACTCTCATTATGTGCTTTATTCAGTGTTAAATGCTACCAATGTTGGTTTAAATATCATTTTACATGACAACTATTGCCAGAAAGCAGCAGCAGATAGTTCACCTCAGATCTGGAGAATAAAATAACTAGCAGACGCTTTAAAAATGAAAGTTAGAACTGTGACTCAGTGCAAACCAACAGCATCAGTCACTCAGTAGCCTAATAATAATAATAATAATAATAATGTTAAAGAGATTTAATATGTATTAATCAGATTAAAAGCCTTTATCATTGCATTGGTCTTGCAGTGGCTGGTGTTTAAATGTTTCTGTCAAGTTGCGTCATTTGTGGTGCACACAGACAAATTGCTTATTGCTGGAATCTTGTGTCACATGTTAGGACACAGTGTTATGGCTAGGTTTAGAGATAGTAGTTAATAACCAGTTTATTTAATGACTGTAATAAGCACATAATGTGTAGATGTGAAACCAGACTGTAAAATAAAGTGCTTCATTTTATAAGGGAACCTATTTATGTATGAAGATTCCGAACGCTTCCAGTAGTCATAATTATCAAGATCTACAGCATGAAAATATTTGGTTTATCATATGTTCATGCTGAAGTTTTGACGCTTTTGCATTTTAAACCCTGGCCTAAATTCTGATTTTTAATGATCTATCAGCTGGAAAAAAAACAACAACAACGTGATTCTTATTCCTTTCTAACACCTATTTATTTGTTTTTGTTTTTTTTGTTTATTTACTTAGTTTTTTCATTCAATCATTTCATTTTTAGTCTATATTTTTCGTCTGAATTGTGTTTAATTTAACTTTATATTAATACATATTTTTATTTTGTTAGTAGTACAGTAGATTTAAATTAAATGTTATTTGTTCTAGATATGCATTTATTTATGTGAATGGCATATTTATTTATTTAAATAATATTTTACTAGTTAAATTATTTATTAATTACTTTTTTTTCATGGTCCCCATGTGGCCCTAAGGATCCATGTAGCCCAGTTAAAAAACAGCTTTGAACGATAAACTAATAAATTGCTTATGGTTTATTTATTGTTTATGGTTATTTATATGACCTTGAGTTTAAAGGTGCCTCAAATCAAATTTGCTATTATTATTATTATTATTATTATTTTAAACAAAAATTATGACGACACTTTTTTCTGTTACTTTTACTTTGCTTTATAAATCCACTAAAAACACCTTGAGACACGTTGATGACAATTGCAACAACAACAACAAAAAAAAAAAGCTCTGAAATGAAAAGCTATTTTGAAGTAAAGCGCATATAAATATACTAGTTTAATATTTTGCTTTTTAATTGAATTCACAGACTTCATATTTATGCTTGGCCCTTAATCAAGAAATACCAAAGCAAAAAGAACAGTTAGTTATCTTAAATCTTCTCTCTGTGTTCTAAAATTACAATAAATAAATAAATTATAAAATTGTAAAATAAAATGTTACAAAACTGACATCTGCTGGTGAATTAGACCTACTGCAACATCCCTGGACAGCCGTTGTTCCTAATTATTTATCAAGTACTTATTACTACATTTTACACTGTAGAGCCATTATATATTCTCATATTAAAACAACTATAACATCTATTCTAAATATCAGAAGTCATCATCGGCAATCTCATTTCATGCATTATATGAAAGCATCAAGCCAAATACATTCAATCTGATTTAGACTTGTTACAGCTCATATATTAATACGCAATGTAAATAAAAATTAGATTAGATCAAGTGTGTGTCCAGTGGTGTTGAAGCTGGACATCAATGCTGTTGTAATATCGCTGGAGATTTGCAGTGTTTGTTTGGTCTGATGATAACAGCATGTTTTGAGGATCTCGCTGACCTGTGGACATCAGCTGGGACCGCAGCCAGAAGATGTGCTGACCGACACGCATGGAGAGTTTCTGCACTGAAGCCTGATCCACATTTACAGACACTGCACTCTTAAAGGGGCAGTTCACACAAAAATGGAAAAAACTTTAGCATTTACAGTTGAAGTCAAAATTATTCGCCCTACTATTTTTTTTTTTTGCAAATAATGTTTAACAAGGCAAGACATTTTTCACAGTATTTCCTCTAATATTTTTTCTTCTGGATTTGTTTTATTTCGGCTAGAATTAAAACACTTTTTAATTGTTTTAAACCATTTTAAGGTCAATATTATTAGTCCCCTTAAGCAATATTTGTTTCGATTGTTTACAGAACAAACTACAGTTATACAATAATGACTTGCCTAATTACAATAACTTCAACCTAATTAACCTAGTTAAGCCTTTAAATGTCACTTTAAGCTGTATAGAAGTGTCTTGAAAAATATCTAGTCAAATATTAGTGAAGCTTATTTTCTAAACAAATTTGGAGAGGATCACAGTCCCGCATTATTCAATTTATTATTCACCAATCAGACGATTTCTAAGCCACTATAAATACCCTAAGTTCCACATAGTGAATGTGTTTCATCAGAGTTGTTATACCCCTCAGAGCACATACACTCAGCTTTGTGCCAAACACTAGGAAGGAAACGTCACTTGTTAAAAGTGCAGTAGATCTGCCAAAACTCTAGCATAATATTTTTGAAACACAATCCCTCCCCTGCTGTCCAAAGCCCTGAAATCACCAATGTGCACATTAAAGATGACAGAGACCCACTAGACTAGATCATGTCATTCGCCAGTTAGAAAACTTTATAGTACTTTATAATACTACAGTTCTGAATGAAAAACTGTATTTTATCAGCAGGTTTTCAGTTGTGCAGCAGCAGAACTTGTCATTTCATACATGCAAGGATTGCTGGTCTCACTCTCTCACACGCTTTGTCCTAAAGCCACTACTGTATGCTTAGTGGTTGGTTGGCGGGTTGCAGGAATTACACTTATTACTAAGCCATACTGACAGGCTGTTTCAGAGCGAATATTCAGAGTAGCGGTGAACAATATAGGCAGCGTCACAGACTGTCATTGTTCAAAAATGAACCAATGTGAATATAAAACCAACTTCAGCTCAGTAAAGCAGGCTAGGCAGAATAGCGCTATTTACTGATGTTTTGTTGTTAAACGAAATAAAAATCTACATTATCACTGCTGTAAAAGGACCTTATGAAACTGAAACTGAAATAAATCACCAGAAGATTTCAGTGGCTGAACAACACTTCTGTGCATATAACCCATTCATAACAACACAATCTACATCAGCTTTGAGTGACTAAAAGAGTTTTAAACAGAACATTACCTGTCTAACAGAAATACCTCAGCCATGGTGTCGTCATTCCTCCAGCGTGCAAGACTAACTCCAATATTGATTCAGGATTTGAAAAAGTTTTGATTCAGCATTTGTTTTTACTGCGGTCACTCTCTCTCGTGTGCAGGTGAATGTGGTGTGCGTGTGCACTCAAACAGCGGATCTGCATGAACGTCTGCACAGATGTACAAATCTACATTTGTTGACAGACAGTTTGGGCTACTTATCAGAATTATGGGAATTATCGGCCTGACTATTTTTAATTGGATGGACATTTTTTAGTCTTGTGCCTCACCCAGAATATAAACATACATATAAACACATTTAGATCATTTACTTTCATTATTACTAGTGGAAAGACTTTCAACCAGCACAACAAAACATGTTTCATTAATATTGAAGAGCCTGATCTGGTTTTGTAAATCATTATATTTGAGACTTTTACAATGTGTGTTGCTTGGCCGGTACATCCTACCTCTCTCTGCATTCTACAAAATAAAACAGCTGATCATTCACCTTTCCCATCACTATACAGTTGAGGGAAGACTTATTCACCCTCCTTTCCTATGTTTATTCTTTTTCAAATACTTCTCAAGTGACATTTAATGAATTAAAGAAAATGTTCACAGTATTGCCTATAGAAGTGCACTGTATAGAGAATAATCCTGCATGTTTTCTTCACAAACCTAATTTATATTTGGCCAAAGAAAAAAAAAACATCTTAGATGACGAGGAGGCGAGTAAAGAATCAGAAAATGGTCATCTGGAAATGAACGTCATTTAATGGCCGTTTTAAAAAGACAATTAAAAATTAATAATAAATACTGACTTACTCTGTGTCAAAAAGCAACACAGAAACAGTCTGGAACAACATGATTACTGAACAAGAGTAAACAGACAAACCCAGGTAAATAAACTAAACACACACGCACACAGAGAGGGAGAGAGAGAGCCTGGAACAGAAGGTAAAAACGGTGGAAGGATACAAAGAGTTCCAAAACATCCAGTTATATGAAAGGAAATATCAAAACATTCCAATATGTTGGAAAAAATGTATACAAATATTAAATAAAAAATATTACATAGGGGTGAAGTCAGCTAAAATGGGCCACGTTTTAGTACTGTCAATGACTAATAATACCATTAAAAACAATTTAATAATTGTATAAATTAACATGGGTCCCATATATACAGTAGTCAACAAGTGGATCAAAAACAACGTTCTAAACATCCTAAAACAAGAATGGGAACAGTTTTACAATGACACTGGTGAAAAGTGATGAACCACTTCAAATGTTGACTAATATATATATATATATATATATATATATATATATATATATATTATTATATATATATATATATACACACATACACACACAGTTGAAGTCAGAATTATTAGCCTACATTAGTCTACAGAACAAACCATCATTATACAATAATTTGCCTAATTACCCCTGCCTACTACCTAATTAACCTAGTTAAGCCTTTAAATGTCACTTTAAGCTGTATAAAAGTGTCTTGAAAAATATCTAGTCAAATATTATTTACTGTCATCATGACAAAGATAAAATAAATCAGTTATTAGACATGAGTTATTAAAACTAATGTTTAGAAATGTGTTGAACAAATCTTCTGTCCGTTAAACAGAAATTGGGGGAAAAACATAGGGGGGCTAATAATTCATGGGGGCTAATAATTCTGACTTCAACTGTATACACAATGGGTACAGAAAATATTCAGACCCCCTTATATTTTTCACTCTTTGTAATATTGTAGTCATTAGGCGTGTGGATTTCCTGATTAAGCCCATCAGTATAATCAAACACCGCTGGACTCAAATGAAGGTGTAGAAGCATCTCAAGGGCGATCAGATGAAATGGACAGCACCTGACTTAAATATACAAGCGTCACAGCAAAGGTTTTTTTTTTTATAAATCTGCAAAAATGTCAACAATTCTGTGTTTTTCTGTCAATATGAGGTGCTGTGTGAACATTAATGAGGAAAAATGTACTTAAATTATTTCAGCAAATGGCTGCAACATAACAAAGAGTGGAAAATATAATGGGATCTGAATACTTTCCATACCCACTGTGTGTGTATACACTGTAAACAAATCTGTAAATTTGCAGTTTATTTCCAACAGATGGGGTGCCGGAAAAAATATATATATATATCGCAAAATAACGGCCGTTAAATTACAGAAATTTCCTTACATTTTAATTTCTGGTATATTTCAGTAATTCCACCTCTGTTATTTTACAGTAAATTTCATTCAGGCACAACATTCAGGTAAAACAGGCCAAAATAAAAAGTGAACAACACAAGTAATTTAGGCTGAAATCATATTATTTTCAGCAGTTAATGGACACTTTAGTGGGCATAACAGCAGCATCATAAATGTGTTTCATCAAACAAAGTTGAACATTGTTATTCTAAGCGATTTACATACCTTATATCTTTTTTTACATAAAAGCAGGTGCCAATTACAATGCACTTAAAATGTTTAAATCCATTTATTTATAAATCAACAGATGTATGTAATGCTGTAATGTTTTGTTTTAGGCTTAGTCCCTTTATTAATCTGGGGTCGCCACAGCGGAATGAGCCGCCAACTCATCCAGCATGTGTTTTACACCGCGGATGCCCTTCCAGCTGCAACCCACCACTGGGAAACACCCATACACTCTTGCAATGACACACACTATGGCCATTATAGCTTATTCACTTCACAATGTGTTCACTTTTTTATGCATAATTAATATTAATTTTAATAATAATAGTACGGTACAATAATATATACGTATAACAAAAATTTCAATAAGAATTGAACATTCATTTTCTTTTCGGCTTATTCCCTTTATTAATCAGGGTTCGCTACAGTGGAATGAACCACCAACTTATCCAGCACATGTTTTACGCAGCGGATATCCTTCCAGCCGCAACACAACACTGGGAAACACCCATATACACTCATTCACACACATACACTACAGCCAATTGGGCTTATTCAATTCCCCTATAGCGCATGTGTTTGGACTTTGGGGGAAATTGGAGCACCCGGAGGAAACCAACACGAACATGGAGAGAACATGCAAACTCCACACAGAAATGCCAACTGACCTAGCCGGGGCTCGAACCAGCAAGCTTCTTTCTGTGAGGCGACAGTGCTAACCACTGCACCACCCTGACGCCCACATTTTAGCATACATTAAAAGTTAACTTATGTTTATAACAAATTTACTGGTTTAGATTATTTGTGAGACTGGGTCACTCCGCAGTTCACAGAGGGAATGAATTAGGTTTCGAACACATTGCACACTGTATTATCCACATTAATTAGCAACCCAATAAGCAAAGGATTTATCTGAGACTTCCAATTCATTAGTCAGTATATAAGTGCATGGAATAGCTATTTAGATAACAGATTAGGTTGTCATCTGTGTTGTCAAAACTGATTACCATGTAAACAAAGCTCAGTTTGCATTATAATGCTGCACAGTTGAGTTTTTGCAAAAGCAAATGAACCGGAAGTCTCGCCCATTCACGTTACTAATTGGCGCCTGCTTTGGATGCAAATCGCTAAGAATAACAATGTGCAGTAAACCGTACTCGCACTAGAAGTCGTTTTTGACTGTTAATAAATCAAACCAACGCGACAACAAATACAAGTTTGCTTCATAAATCAGCATTAGCTAAACATGTTTTTAAAAAGATAATTAACTGGACGCAAATGACAGCAGAAATCTCGCTCATTCACGTTACAAATTGCGCGTTAAAAGTAAGAAATAGCAGAATAACAAAGTTTTTTCAAGTATAAAAGTTAACTAGGATGTTTAGGACATGTTAAAACTTAAAATAACGCAATAACAAATACTTTTGTTTTTGTACAGACCATTTCAATATGCCGATGTCACTGGCACATGGACATTTCCTGCTTGTTACCAAACTACTTCATAACTGTAACAAGAGGCAATTTAATCCTGTCTTAACGTTAAAATGGTTGCCAAAACATTATTTAGCAATATGTGCTTTTTGGATTCTTGGAAGCTATAGAAATTCAAAATGCAAAACAAGAAATACATTAGGACCATTGTTATTGTTTATATCCCTCAAAATGGTCCATAGCCTGGTGTTTTGCAAAAGTTACAAGCTTGCAGCTAACTTCAACTCCTCTCTAGAACAGAGTGTAAAAGCATGTTGACTGAGTTTATTTATCTGTCCAGAAGGCACGCTGGAGTGGGGGGCGTAACCAGCGCGTAATGATTACTAGACAGACCACAGATATATGCGCATGTGGGGCTGTTATTGGGTCACAAGTGCGCGCACACACACATCTGCTCATCCAGAGGGGTTCTCCTGGAGTGACACTGGCTGTCATTGGAGATCACAGAACTGGGATGATGAGCATAATGAACGCGGAGCAGATGGAGAACGGACTGGACTCCGATGACGATCTTCAGCCCGGGGAGATACCCGAGTACCTGAAAGACAGGAGAAGAGCCAAGTCCTTACCCGCGTATCCAGAGCAGGCGAGCCTGTACCACCAGATCTCGCACAACTGCAGCAAACGCGTGAAGTTTGCGGACGCGCTCGGCTTGAACCTGGCGAGCGTCAAGCACTTCAGCACCAACGAGGACCCTCAGATTCCAGCCAAAGTCTTTAATAGACTCAAGAGTTTCCCTCTGCAAAAGGAGCGCGAGTTTATTGATGACTTGTGCGTCAATATCAGGTCCTCTCTGACGCTGGACTATCTGGTCCCGACGTTCAAGACGCCTGTGGATTCCGGCGACCAGGAGTCGCGCCTCGCGCGCAGTCGCGTCGCGCTGGAAAGTGTCACGGTGACGCAGTTTGATGTCCGTGGGATCATACGGGCTACAGGTGGTAGAGAGGTTGGGGTCAGGTATACTTTCAACGACTGGCTGTCGTTCGTGGACGCGCAAGCCATTCCCGTTGCCACCGAGGACACGACGCGCTTCTCCTTCACAATGTACACGCCTCCTTTTCTGGATCCGAGCGCTTCTGTGCATTTCGCCGTGTACATGAAGGACGATAACTCAGAGTTCTGGGACAACAACGATGGGCTGAACTATTCCCTCAAGTACCACAGCTCGTCACCAATCGAGACCGCGGCTTTCCACGCGATATGATGCGCTTTTACGCGCGGCGCCAAGTGGTTCATTGGTGTGGTTTATCCGCACGAATGACTAAAACTGATTTGATACAACATGGATGTGCTCTTAAGACGATGGCAATGACAAATAGAGCTGTTCTAGTATTAAAATCACTTCTAAATGAATTTCTTACCATCATGTTGTAGCCTACCCATTAGGCTGATTTTCTTTCTTGGATAATGAAAGAAAATATGTTGCCGAGCTGCTCTATTCTAAGCGCAATTGAGCTCTAAATTGAGCACCACTTTAGTACCATAGTAATGGTTCTGATGTCTCATTCACTATACTTTGATATTCTAATGTCACACGAATCAATTGTGTGTGCAACAGATTGAAATTTAAGTCATTGTTTGCTGTTCACATTTGACTTCAGTTTTGAACAAGGAACTCGTTATGACTTGAGACAAACTTGAGACAAAAAAACAAACAAAAACTAATTACATGTTGTGGTTTTAAATATGCAAATCAGGTGAATGTGTTGACCTCACAAATGACTAAAGATGAACTTTCATGCAGAACTGTTATTGCAAAATATACGCAAATGTATTCTTAAATGTATGTCAGCACTGAAGGCTTTAGGATATATACTGTATATAAACTGGACTGGCATGTTATAGTATTAAAATCTATTTTAAATTAATCGTTTTACCTGAAAGACCACATTTGTCATGATTTGCCCAGCATGTTGTTGACTTTTTCTTCAGTGGAAACTAAGAGCACACATGTTGCAGAATGTGCAATGAAAGCACGGTCAGGTTCAGGCTCTAAAAATACATCAAAGTACCATAATGGAGGTCTATGTGTTGTATGCTATATTCTGTTATTTAATTTCAGAAAATTATTAGAACCAGTAAAATGCGTTTCTTTTATATATGCAAATCAGATCCGACGGCTTTAGTAGTGGGTAAAATGAACCAGAAAATGTGATTATTTTATCCGAGGGCTTTAGTGGTGGGGAAGCTTTTCCAGTGTAAATGATTTGAATTTCAGACAGAAATTCTTACCATAATTTTTTGCATGACTTAAAATATAGCGCACATGTTGTACAGACTATTTCATGCTGCTTATTTGTCTTTTATGAAGCTTGACAATCCCCGTTTATGCAACAATATGTCTATTAAACGTCAAAGGACAGTGTGGGCATTTTATGAAACTCTTTCTGTGTGCCACAGAAGACAAAAGTCATTTGACTTGAAATTGAAAACCTTTCTTTTAAGATGAACCA
This sequence comes from Danio tinwini, assembly GCA_903798205.1. Lineage (NCBI taxonomy): Eukaryota > Metazoa > Chordata > Actinopteri > Cypriniformes > Danionidae > Danio > Danio tinwini. Next base: position 6,427,751 of record CAIGQZ010035013.1, on the reverse strand, counting down.
CTTCTAATAATGCAGGAAATCATACACATTACTATGGTTGGTGACTTTTGCAAAAATGACATGTATTAATTCCAGAAAGTGTGTGTGTGTATGTGTGTGTGTGTGTGTGTGTGTGTGTGAGTGAGTGAGTGAGTGAGTGAGTGAGTGAATAAGTTCACATATATTGACACTGTGAAGTTCTTTTGTGGAAACGAGGCAGAAATATATCATGAGAAATCAGTGATCAATGTTTTTTTCAACAGATAAGGCTGATATTTGCTGCTCAGTTAAAAAAATGGACTTTATGCAGCTTAACAGAGTTGATGAAACTTAAAATGTATTAATTCAATATAAAATAGACTGTATGACAGAAATTGATGCAGAATACCAAAACTGAATCAATGTTTACAGGTTTTTAGTGAAAAGTTTGTGTTTACAGTATTGAATGTCTATAATATGTACACACATGAGATAAGATATCAATGATTTTAACTAAGGTCCAGTTTTGCTGCTGTTTTCTCGAGGTTTGTTTGGTCTGTGCATCTGTTTGAGGGAAAGTGGCGATCTGATTTTTGCAATATGCAAATATTTGTTTGAATAGATGCAAATGTTTTATGTATGAACATTTACCATCGCATTTACCAGCTGGGATTTAAAGTTTTTTTAATGTAGTTTTTCATAATTCTATGCAATCATTTACTTTTTCCTTGAAAACGTCATTACCAGCATAAACTATCAACCTTTGTGGTATAAGCTTTTATACATGTTGTTTTCTATTTGTTTCACATGTATGAGCACAAATCTGCACAGTCAAAATGATATAACCCCAAATAATTCTCCAGAATAAATTAAAGAAACACACAGCGGACATGAAGTCTTTGACACTGATCTGCTGTGTAAATAAACAGCTTGAGCAAATATAGAGCAGGTATCGATTATATAAGCAATGGTTGTTAGGCATTATATCATACTAGGGATTAATAGTTTTGTCATTTACTTTCAAGTAAAACTGGCACAATATTCATAATAATATATAAGTCCAGTTTTTTTTACAGTTAACCATAAAACTAAAACCAATCATGAAGTACAGTGTTGACAGCACATCACTAGTCTCTGACATGTCATTATTTCAGTGTCTCTAGCTTCAGGGAGCTGCTTTACCTGTTCTGCTGTGTTCAGAGTCGACTGTCCTGCATGGAATTGCTGGTTGACTGTTGATGTTGATGCATGCCGGGATGAACCACATGTTGTTGAAGGAACTTCTAATAAACATTTGAAATCATTCTGCCATGATGCTGTAAACAAAAAAGTCGAAAATCTTCAGCGGAAAACACCACCAAACCACAGAGTTGCAGTCCTGAATGGTTTTAGACTCTAATCAAACACACCTGAACAAGCTAATCAAGGTCTGAGCGCTATTGCAAAGTAACAGGCAGGTGACTTTTTACAAATGTATTTATTTGTCTTCATATAAACGTGCTGGTGTACACACTAAATGGAGAAAATTATTTGATGGGAGAATGTGCACAACTTTAAGTAACCTCTAAACATTTTTAATGTAAATGTTGACAAACTAAACCACTTTGAATCATCATTTGAGCCACAATTATTAATAAATAAAGATTAATTCTGCGGTATAAGCTCACATTTAGGAAAGTTTCTACTAGGACTGCACAATATATCGCTTCCGCATCAATTCATAATGTGATCATTCGCAACAGTCACATCGTGAGTATATGCAATGTTGAGTCTGGATTATAATTTATCATTTCGCAAGTGTTTTTTGAGGCCAGTGACTTTGTGAGGGCTTTAAAAGCATTCAGGCATAAGAAATTGTACTGTTTGTACCTTTGAAAAATGACCAAAGATTAATGCTATTGAATTGTGAAGACTCTGCAGTATTATTTTACTTATGAATATCCTATTACTGTATACTTGAATACAGTACGACTGCTCAAAAAACTATAAAATGCTTTATTAAATAAATACAAAGTTTAAAATTTTTCATATTTTTCTTTATTGAATTTATATATGCTGGTAGATTGTTTATTATATTTTATGCATATGTACTCTTCTACAGAATCATCCAAATTAATCTCAAACAGTTATTCAACTGATCTACGTGAAATTGAATTCATATCGCAATATATAATCACAGAATACAAAAATATTGCAATGTTATGTTTTTTCAATATTGTGCAGCCCTAGTTTCTACACACACAAAAAAAAAAATTGCATGAATGAACCTCAGATCTGCACTAAACAATGACACTTTCTTCTTCAACTTTTGTAGTTTAGCCACTGAGGCTTTCAGATCAGATTCTCTTAAATGTCAAGACACTGTATATTGAGGAAGAAACTGCAGCTGCAGCGTTGATCTGACTACTGAGACTCTCCACACGTCCTCTCCTGCATTAGTCTTTTGTGGATGATCAGATGTTTGAGGGACTTGAATGAGTGAGTGGCATAAAGATGCAGTAGAAATAGCAGATTCTGTCTGAGCAGCTTCTCTTGATGGGGCTGAAAATTTCTTTCTTTTGGTCTACATCTGTTTAACCTGCTGTCAGAGGCTTTCAGGCAGAGGTCCTTAATTCTGGCTGCATCCCAAAATGTATACTTCCCTACTATACACTCTTAGAAATAAAGGTACGCGAGCTGTCACTGGCGTGGTACCTTTTCAAAAGGTACACATTTGTACCTAAAATGTCCATATTAATCCCTCAAGGGTACATATTAGTACCTAAAAAGTACAAAAGTGTTCCTCTTAAAATTTGTAGGTACTAATATATACTTTTGAGGAACCAATTTGGACTCTTTAAGTACAAATGTGTACCATTTGAAAAGGTACCATCCTAGTGACATCTCACGTGCTGTACCTTTTTCTGAGAGTGTATAGTATGTGTTAATCAGTATTGAGCAGAGTCGTATTGCTCAAATTCTGGCTGTGCGTTTCAAACAGGAGATATCACCATCTTAAAGGCATGCTGGAGTGGGGAAAAAAAAAATCACATCTGACATATTGAAGTGTCATTCAAAAACAAGTGTTCAAAATAGGTCCCTATGAAAGAAAATAAAGAGTTTGAATGATTCAACTGGCGGACACTTTAGGACATGATCCTTTAAGCGGGAGGAAGGTGTTTGGTGTCAAACATTGCCAGGTTTCATTCGGAAGGACTCATTCCTACGCTTTAATGCCCTCGGAGGGACCTTCCAAAGGGATTAGGGCAGGGGTGCTCAACCTTATTCCTGGCGATCGACCTTCCTGCAGTTTTCAGTTGCAGCCCTTATCAAACACACCTGCCTGTAATTATCAAGTGCTCCTCACGATATAAATAATTGGTTAAGGTGTGTTTGATCAGGGTTGGAGCTGAAAGCTGGAAGGTCGATTGCCAGGAACAGGGTTGAGCACCCCTGGATTAGGGCATAGAGATGAGCCCTTCCAAATGAAACCTAGCAATAGTTTTTGAAAAACATTAGGTGAGAATAACCCAAATGTGGCGAGTGGACACTATACTTTCCCATGATGTCAAACGAGAGAATGTATGTATGGAAGCGACACAACTGACATGGGTGGTTCATATGATAAAGACAAACGATCAAATTCCATCTATATTACTCCCATTAAATAGAGCATACTTTTCGAATGTTCATGCAGTAAATGTAAATGTAGTACCTACTTGAGTAGTAGGCAACTTCAGACGCAGCTCCTATTCCTGGAGATCTACAGCACTTTCCTGCAGAGTTCAGCTCTTCTAACCCTGATCAAACACTACTGAACCAATTAATTAAGGCCAAAGCAGCACTTGATTACAGACAGGTGTGTTTGATCAAATCTGCATGGAGGAAAACAGGGTTGTCGACCCCTGCAAAGCCTCAACAAAAACTGGGAAGTTTGGTTTTCTAGTTAAACAGGGTTTGCCAGATAATTATGGAAACTGTCACCAGATCTTTTATCCAATGCAACTCTCTCTCTCTCTCTCACACACACACACACACACACACACGTGAGCACTCACCTGGGGGAGCAGTTTCAGGTTTGGTGCCGTGCTCAACTCAAACGAATCACCTCAGGCATGGTATTGAGGGTGGAGGAGACTGCAGGTTATTCACTAACTCTTCTTACTGGGACTGGAGCCGGGACTCAAACCTGCAACCATTGGATCTCAAATCCTACTCTCTAACCAGTCCATTAGGCCATGGGTGTCTACAGGTGCAGATTAACACCAGCAACTGAGAGGATGTGAAAATGTCCTCTAATTTTTATCACTGTTCTTTCTCAAATATCTCATATGTTTTTGACAACTTTATTTGTCTGGAGTCGCCACATCGGAATGAAACACCAACTTATCTAGCATGTGTTTTACGCAGCGGATGCCCTTCCAGCTGCAACCCATCACTGGGAAACTCCATACACTCTCATTCACAAACATACACTACAGACAATTTAGCCTTCCCAATTCACCTATAGTGCATGTCTTTGGACTTGTGGGGGAAACCGAAGCACCCGGAGGAAACCCACGCGATGACAGTGAGAACATGCAAACTCCACACAGAAACGTCAACTGACCCAGCTGAAGCTCGAACCAGCGACCTTCTTGCTGTGAGGCGAACGTGCTACCCATTGCGCCACCGTGCAGCCCCTTACATGGCAAATAGTTAACACTCATCAACACTGCAATGATTCGTTCACATTGCCTTTGCCTCATGAATAAATGTAAATGCGGGTGCATAATTTCATTTAGATGCCTACGTCTGTGTTGACATCCTTGACTTATAACTGGGCCACATGTGAGCGTATGAGTTTTAACCAAACGATTTGCTTTGCTCTCCACAATCTGTTGACAGGCGTTGGGAAATGTGATCTTTACACCAGTCAGCAGGTTTACTAGGCCATCGATGACTGAAAAAACTAACAGAATGAGCTATTTTTAACCCCTCGGCCTTGTCAGACACCTTTACCCTTTGAGAAACCAGCCATGAAGGAATAGATCGGTAGTATTTCTGCACAGCATCACGTGTAATGCAGTGTATTATCTCCAATCAATTTAAAGACACAGTTCACCCAAAAATGAAGATTTACTCGCCGTCAAGTGGTTTCAGACACATTCCAGTTTCTCTCGTCTGTTGAATACAAAAGATAAAGATATTTTGAAACACTTTGGAAACTGGCAGCCATTGAAATCCTTAATCGGAACATCGAATACTATAGAAGTCAATGGCAAATGTCAAACGAAAATTGTCAGACTGTATATTCATTCATTTTCCTTCGGCTAAGTCGATATTTCAGAGGTCACCACAACAAAATAACCCGCCAACTATTCAAGCATATGTTTTATGCAGTGAATGCCCTTCTAGCCTCAACCCAGTACTGGGAAACACCCATACACACACACACTTATACACTACGGCCAACTTAGTTAATTCATTTCACCTACAGCGCATGTGTTTGGACTGTGGGAAAACCGAAGCACCCAGAGGAAACCCTCACCAACACGGTAAAAAACATGCAGACTCCATACAAAAATGCCAACTGGCCCAGCCAGGACTCGAACCAGCGACCTTCTTGTTGTGAGGCGACAGCGCTATATTATTACTATTGCCTGACTGTATATATAATTATTATAATTGTCATTTTTTATTATACTTTTTGTAGTGGGAAGAACTAAAAACACTATTTAACCTTAATAGATTATTACAGGACAATAGTTCACAGAAAATGCACTTAAAGACATCTAACTGACTTAACTTTATTGTAACACTACAAACAAATGACAAGAAAACAAAAAAAGAACATTATGTACAGTTTCTACTGTGTATGCTGTATGTTGACAGTAGAGTGTGTAATCGAAGAGTTCATGGCACACTGTAAACAAGACGGTTGGATGGTCTGTCTGTTCTGCTGCAGGTCTGAGTACAGTTCTCCATCATTATCGTCTGCATCATCATCTTCTCTATCATCATTATCTCTATCATCATTATCTCCATCTTCATCAGCCTGTTTGTTTGAAGAGTCTGAACAGTTGAGCATCACTTCAGGAGCTCTTCTGCTTCTCCTGCTCCACCACCGTCTTCTGGGCCTCATACATCTGACCTACACACACCTGTGGACCACCAACAACAACAACAGAGATTTAGTATTCACAGTAGGAATTTTTTGATCATAGATACATGTATATCCAGTCTGACCTCACAAGGAAATGTAAGTATTTTACGTTTTGTCAGTTTAGTGGCTTATTCGTTCGAGTTAAGTTGTACGAAAATGATTTTAAAAAGGAGGCATGGCACCTAACCTCACCCCTAACCCCAACCGTCACTGGGTGATGAGCAAATCGTACTAATTTGTATGAATTAGATTGTACGAATTCATACGAATTAGCCACTAAATCAAAAAGTTACGAATTGCCGTGAGATTGTGTTGGTATATCATAGACTAAAATCTCTTCATAAAGTGTATATGTAAATTTTACACGTTGGCAATGTGGTACAGAGACAATGCTAATTATGTAATTTTTGTAACGTAACAGGTTAACATAGTAATGTAATAATAATTCATTCATTCATTTTCTTTTCGGCTTTGTCCCTTTATTAATCTGGGGTTGCCACAGCGGAATGAACCGCCAACTTATCCAGCACGTGTTTTACGCAGCAGATGCCCTTTCAGCCATAAACCATCCCTGGGAAACATCCATACACACTCATTCACTACGGACAATTTTAGCTTACCCAATTCACCTATACTGCATGTTTTTGGACTGTGGGGGAAACCAATGTGAACGCAGGGAGAACATGCAAACACCACAAAGAAACGCCAACTGACCCCGCCAAGGCTCGAAGCAGTGACCTTCTTGCTGTGAGGCGACAGCACTACCTACTGCGCCACTGCTTCGCCACTGTAATAATAATAATAATAATAATAAATTGCTTGAAAGAAAAAGTTGCTAAAATTAAACATTTTAAGAAAGTATTATTGTAATTATTCATCATTATTCTGAAATGTAAATGATAATAATAATATTAACAATAATGAATAGTTTAAAAGAAAAATATGTTTAAAAGAACAAATTAAACATTTATCTCGATATTATAGAAACTACTCCTCAGTATTCTAGAACAAAATAATAATAATAATACAAAATAAATATTTATATGTTTTTCAGATATTGGAAGATTAATAGCAGAGCTAATAGTTGTCAAAATACTTGTAAAAATTGTTGTAAAAATAAATAAATAAATAAATAATAATAATAATAAAAATAAATTTGTGCTGGAAGGGCATCCGCTGTGTAAAACATATGCTGGATAAGTTGGTGGTTCATTCCTCTGTGGCAAACCCCAGATTGATAAAGGAGGACTGGCCAAAAAGAAAATGAATTATAATAATAATAATAATAAATTTATTCATTTATTATCATCAACAGTGGACAATTTTTTTTAACTGTCAACACACATGAACATGCTCTCTCTCTCTCTCTCTCTCTCTCTCTCTCTCTCTCTCTCTCTCTCTCTCTCTCTCTCTCTCTCTCTCTCTCCCACATTTACTTAATTCAAATATGAACAACTATTTGATATATATGGCATTATGAAACAATTCACAATTTGTGGTAGTCATACTTACAAAATTAATGATGCTTTGGATAATCAATCAATCAATCAACACATAAATAAACAAACACAAACAAACAAACAAATGAATTGTATTTGCCTTTTCCTGCATGGGATATTTAATTTTAGGAAACATCCCAACAAACCCCCTTATAGTTTTCTCAATTCACACACCTGAGTCAATTCTGGAAACTTTTACTGACTCAGGCAAATGCTGATGGCAAATCAAGCCTCATTCTGCATTCATTTGTTGTTGAATACCCTAAAATACACTATGACATACAATAAAGTGCCTTTCATTTCATGTTTGCCTCAGAAGAAAAACTAAAAACAGTTGAAATAAAAGCGTCACATTTTAAGAGAAACCTGAAAACCCTTACAGTACTGTTCCGACAAACACAACTAAGTGATCTTAGTGGCGTCGAATGGCAGAGTTGAACATAACGTACAGTCGTGTTAAAAAGCTGAGCTAAAGTCCAAAGGATGTTCTGTAATCTTTATTTGTGCATGTTTTTGGAGGCCAGAAACGGGAGAATCAATAGTGAACAGAGATTTGGTGAAGAGCGAGAACAGACGGAGGAAGATCTGAACGTCCAAAACTACAGGAGAACCAACTGATCAAATGCCAGAAGAGAAAAAATGAGCAAAACATCCTGGCTGGGTAAAAACACTGTAAATATAGTGCTCAAATTGTAAATGTGGCAGTATTCGATCATTCGTTCATTTATTCATATTCATTTGGCAGGTATGCAGTACACCGGCATTTTATTTCTGACCGATACTCCAGCTAAACGGCACACACACACACACACACACACACACACACACTCATCGGCTGTATAAAAGAGGTCTCAAAAAGAGTCGAGAAAGCCATCGGTTAGCAGCAACACACATCAGGAGAAGCTGGGCAGAGTTGGTAAAGAGCTGCACATGTTCATCCTTCATACTGACGCTAAGCAAACAGGAGCATTACAATCTATTCGAGCTCCTGTATAAATATATTCCCCTCGTCCTCATGACACGCAGCATCTGTCAGCATCTCCTGTCCAGAACGAAGCATCCCGAGGGAAAAACACACACAGCAGACTGATGGAGGGCGAGCGCAAAACGGGCATCGCGGTGCAGGGGCCAAATGCAGGAGTCAAGCGGACAGATGCACTGAAGATAATACTGCAGTGTTTACAGAAAATATGCTCATGGTGATGATGATGATTGGGTAAACTAACGACATCGCTTACAGTAGTTACAAAATACAGTAGGCCTACTATATATACACACAGTTAAGCCCAAAATGACCCCTGTGCTATGATTAGTTTTGGGCTTGAATATACATATTTAATAGTAGCTAATTATACTGAAAACAGAAAAGGAAGTCAACAGGAAGTCAAGATGTTCGCTGATTGCTGGAAGTCAGTTACCTATACTACTTCAAAAAATACTGGTGTCCCTAAATATTTTTTATTTTAAAGCTGCAGTATGTAGGGTTGACACTTAGTGGTTGAACTAGGTATTGTAGTCCAAGTTCAAAACATTGGAGAGTACAAAACACTAAAGGTGCAAAACAGGCAGGATTGCCAGATTGAAGACACAAACAGAAGCACGCATGCCTGATGATAAAGCTAACTGCTCAGCTAATGTTCACGTTTGTATTATATATGATGTATACATAAAGTGATGGAGAAACACTAGATAATTCTGCTGTATTTAACTGTAAGGTCTGCAAATATACAGTGCAAAGCTCATCTTCATCCAAAACACACAAAACAGATTTTCTCCCACTGTTGGCAAGTTTGCAGACAGACGTGTCTAAACACATACACAGAGTCTTCCCACGCTGGACTGATAATTCCTGCATGAGTCCATATAAGTGAAACGTGACTAGTCAAAAATAAAGCACAGGCCTTTAAGCTTACAAAAATATATATATATATGAAAAGTTCAGATTCAAAACCCTCTAAATCCATCAGACCTCTTTTTTTTTAGCATTTTCCATCAGGCTCCTCTGATTAGATTCTGAAGTGTCAGTTTATAGATAATGATAAGGTTATTAGCTAGTAAATAAAATAACTTTCTTTCAAAAATGTCACTTTAGACAATTGTTTGGTTTTTAACAAGGTAAATTTTCTTTTGTGTCAAAACCAGCTAAATCCACTTGTGCTTTCTTTGCAAAAACCTCTAAATCCACCTATTGAGACAAGACAGTGTAATTAGTTGAAAAATCACAGAAGATGCAATTAGAAATTATTTTACCAAACATAAAACACCTTACACAAACCACCTAAAATAAAAAAATACATAAATCTGTCAAGTAAGTGGTGGTTCATTCCGCCGTGGTAACCTCTGATAAATCAGGCACTAAAGGAAAATGAACAAATGAAATCTGTCAAGTAAGTGCATTAATCAATAACATTAAAACTGACATTAATTAAATCTTAACAATCTGTTGTCATTTCCGATATTTGGGATTTAGATTTAATGTAAGTAGAACAATATAAACATTGTAAACATTGTAAACTAGACTTGGTAGATTCAAATAATGTAGTGTGAAAACATTGTGAAGCATCAACATTTGTGCATTGTTCATTAATATAAAAAGCTTTATCAGGCGTATAGGTATTTTTTTTTTGACATAAATATAATGTATCATTGTATTTTTTTTTATATTACTCATAATAAATCAAATCAAATCAAATCAAATAAAAGTGATTTGATTTGATTTATTATGAGTAATATAAAAAATACAATGATACATTATATTTATGTCAAAAAAATTGCTTACATTTGCAAATAAAATACAAGGTAGGCCTACTGGGCAAAAAGGGGACGTCTCTCAGGCACTTTTAGAAGCTGTCGTTCATTCTCACCATAATCACGGTCTTGGTCTCTTTTTCGTCTCTTGTTTATCCTCATATGTGGGATAAAAAAATGGCATCTTAGCTTCGTCTTTGGTGAAACCGAGTTGCTGTTTAATGTAAAGTAAATCAGACTCATTTAAAGTAGAGTCGCTGTGCAAAAAACATTATGAATGCATGCTACTGTACACTTCCGACTGTACAGTGTGTTTTTTTTCTTATAATGCACAGAGTTTTGATGTAAGTGAAGTTTTTATTCGTCATTCACTGACAGTCGAACAGGCTCATCCAGTTCATCAAACTCCATCTTTTAAAATCGAAATCGAAAGCAGAATAAAACCTCATAAAAGCCGGTGTATCAGCGTGCTGCTACATTGAAAACATATGATTCGATTCGCGCCTTCTGATTGGTTCTAGGGACATATCGGCTTTTGCTGCCACAGGCAAGTGGCGTTTAGTGGCTTTTGCCAACAAACTGTTATTTCTGAATGCGCTGACGTTGCGATTTAGATGATTTCGAGCAAATCTATTTGTTGAACATGTAGTACGTGCCTAAAGCATTCACTCATGTCATTAGCTCATTTTGGGCAGAAGTGGCGTTTTGTATCTAAACTCTTCATATATATATATATATATATATAAAAAAAAATACACACACACATACATACATATATATTTTACACAAAACAACTAAATCAAAACTAGATAAAACTTTTAAAAATAGCTTTAAAACTAAACAATCAAAACTGAACCAGACAAAAACAAAATAAACTAAAACAAGCAGAAAACAAAAAAGCAACAGAAAAACAAGACCAAACAAAACTAAACAAAAACAAAAATGTGAAAGAAATCAAAACCAATCAAATACTAAAACTGATTAAAACAAAAAACAAACCAAATTAAAAGCAAGAAACAAGACAAGACTAAACAAAAACAAATATATGAATGAATGAATGAATGAATAGAAAGAAGACTATTCTCTCGCCCTACCCAAACCCAATCTCTAAACCTTTCTCAAAATACTTAATTCTGTGTGATTTATGAGCTGTTTTCTTCAGAAATACAAGGTACAAACAAAACAGAACAATAAACAAGAAAAAGAAAGAAAGTTAAAGGAGGCCAAGACTTTTCTTCTGTATGGCATTATTACATAATAGAGGGTTGGAGACGTCCTAAAGCTCACTCCAAAATGAACATTCTGCCATTATTTACCCTCTCTCTTAATTTGATGAACACAATAGAAGATAATCTGAAGAAAGCTAAAAACCATTGACTTCCATAGTATTTATTTACCCTACTATGAAAGGCAATGGTTACAGGTTTCCAGCTATCTTCAAAATATCTTCTTTTGTGTTCAACAGAATAACGAATCTCATAAGGGTTTATAACCACTTGCGGACGAGTAAACGGTGAGTAAATGTTAATTTTTTGGGGGTGAACTATCCCTTTAATGCTTCTAAACAACCTGAGACAGGAATGTTTTCAATACATTTTTTACAAGAGTTGTGAAAGTGAAAAGGGCAGCGTGCGGCGGCCGGAGCAACTCTGGCCATTCTGCTGTGCCGTCAGCTCTTTCTGTTCCGCCTGACATCAGCAGGGCATTCTGGGTACATCAGACTCCAGAGAGACACCTGTGTAAACTCACCATCATCAATATCTGACCGGCGACTGCACGTCCAGCTGACCTCAGAACAGCACCTGCCTCACTCTTACAAGTCAGAATTATTAGTCCTCCTGAATTATTAGCCCCCTTGTATATTTACCCTCAATTTCTGTTAAACGGAGAACAGATTTTTTCAACACATTTCTGAACATAATAGTTTTAATAACTCATATCTAATAACTGATTTCTTTTATCTTTGTCATGATGACAGTAAATAATATTTGACTAGATATTCTTTAAGATACTGGTTTTCAGCTTAAAGTGACATTTAAAGGCTTAACTAGGTTCATTAGGGTAAAGTTAGGGTAATTAGGCAAGTCATTGTATAACAGTGATTTGTTCTGTAGACTATCCAAAACAAATATTGCTTAAGAAGGCTAATAATATTGAGCTTAAAATGGTTTCAAAAAATGTAAAACTGCTTTTATTCTAGTCGAAATAAAACAAATAAGACTTCCTCCAGAAGAAAAAACATTATAGGAAATACTGTGAAAATTTGTCTTGCTCTGTTAAACATTGTTTAGGAAATATTTGAAAAAGAAAACTACAGGAGGGTGAATAATTTTGACTTTAACTGTACATGTACATTATTAAAACCCAGCATATTCTGTGCACATTACAGTACTACTGTATGTTTACATGCACTAATATGACTGAACAAGCGGTGCTTCACCAGAGTAAACTCAGCTTACAGCAGCACTCATGTCTGCATGAGTGGTCTGATACGAGAAGGTCAAAGTTAGACTTACACTCTCAGGAATAAAGGTACGCGAGCTGTCACTGGGGGGTACCTTTTTTAAAAAGTACACATTTGTACCTAAAAGGTCCATATTAATACCTCAAGGGTACATATTAGTACCTAAAAAGTACAAAAGTGTTCCTCTTAAAATTTTAAGGTACTAATATATACTTTTGAGGTCCCAATATGGATCCTTCAAGTACAAATGTGTACCTTTTGAAAAGGTACCACCCCAGTGACTGCTTGCGTGCCTTTATTTCTGAGAGTGTATAAAAAATACTTTTATTAATCAGCAGGCCCACTCATGTTTGGTAATTTATAGAGCACACCATTCACATTTTACTACCAACAATAGTAAAAAAAAACAAATAAAGGAAGGAAAAAATAATAATTATAAAAAATATATCATTTCGTAGTTGCGGCACAGTGGCTCTTTCTGTGTGGAGTTTGCATTTTCTCCCCGTTTTGGCACTGGTTTCCTCCGGGTGCTCTGGTTTCCCCCACACTCTCAGAAATAAAGGTACGCAAGCTATCAATGGAGTGGTACCTTTTTAAAAGGTGCACATTTGTACTTAAAGGGTACATATTGGTACATCAAAAGTATATATAAGTACCTAAAAAATTAGGAGGAGCACTTTTGTACTTTTAAGGTACTAATATGTACCCTTGAGGTATTAATATGGACCTTTTAGGTACCACCCCAGTGACAAATTTAGAATAAAGGGACTAAGCCGAAAAGAAAATGACTGAATGAATAATAATTAATTTATATATTTCATAATATTAGTTAATATCAAGTATTGTTTTATTTTAATAAAATTAGCAACAACACACACACACACACACACACACACACACTCCTCAGCATCTACATTTGCCCCAGTGGGTTTGTCAGCAGATGTTTTGACAGAGTTTTAAAGACAGCAGCACAGCAGATGCCCGTCTGTCAAAGATGAGGGATTCTGGGAGATTACAGCTGGCTGTCCTATACATTCCACAAGCAAACCTAAACATGGCCAGATGCTGCATATATATGAGTAACCTGCTGACGGAGGCTGTTTTACTACAGTAACACCACAGGTGAGTCTCTTTCATGATTTATGCTTCATATTAAAGTCAGAGATGATGCCAAAACGAGCATTCAGTGATGAATGAATTATTATTAACAAGAATACCGAAGCTTTTCATGTCATTCACCCCCTTAAAGGGACAGTTCACCCCCAAAAAAGAAACATTTACTCATTATTTACTCGCCTTCAAGTGGTTTTAAACATTTATGAGTGAATAAGACAAAATAAGATATTTAGAAAAATGTTAGAAACCAGTAACCTTTGATTTCCATAGTAGGAAAGACATATACTATGGAAGTCAATGGTTCCAGGTTTCTACCAAAGCTATTACTGTCATTCAAACCCTTAAAGGGACAGTTCAACCAAAATAATTTACATTTGCTAACTAAAAACTAGCCTTTAAGTGGTTTCAAACATTTATGAATGAATGAGACAAAATTAAATATTTTGAAAAATGTTAGAAACTTGTAACCATTGACTTCCATAGTAGGAAAAACATATATAGAAGTCAGTAGTTACAGGTTTAAAAGCTCTGACTATTATTCAAACACTTAAAGCGACAATACACCCAAATATGTATCATTTACTCACTATTTGCTCACCTTTCAAACATATAGTTTTAGTAAATATCACAAAATAAGATACTTAGAAAATGTTAGTAGTTGGTAACCATTGATTTCCATAGTAGGAGTAATAAATACAATGGAAGTCAAAGGTTACAGGTTTCTACCAATGCTTTTACTGTTATTCAAACCCTTAAAGGGACAGTTCACCCAAAAATGTCAAATTTACTCCTTATTTGCTCGCCTTTAAATGGTATCAAACACTTATTTCTTAGTGAATAACACAAAATAAGATAATTAGAAAAATGTTAGAAACCCATAATCATTGACTTTCATAGTAGGAGAAACAAATACTATGGAAGTTGAAGGTTACATGTTCCTACCAAAGCTTTTACTGTTATTCAAACCCTTAAAGAGACAGTACACCCCCCAAAAAGTTACATTTACACACTATTTGCTCACCTTCAAGTGGTTTCAAACATTTATATTTAGTGAATAGCACAACATAAGATAATTAGAAAAATGTTAGAAACCCGTAACCATTAAATTCCATAGTAGGAGACATAAATACTATGGACGTCAATGGTTACAAGTTTCCAGCATTGTTAAAAATATCATCTTTTGTGAAAGAAATTAAAACAATTTTCAGTAATAAGTGAACTATCCCTTTGAGCCTCACAGAAAAGTTATCTGTGATCTTTGCTGATTTACTGTCAGCAAACACCTCAAGCCGGCCAATAGTATCTGGATGCAGCTTTTATGATGCAAGCTGAGACTGCATATCTCAGGCTTGCAATGTCAGACACAACATACCCAATGGAGCTAGTGATGTCATTGTGAGAGGTGGGAATAGGTGGGCGCATTAAAAAAAGCAAATGCAGACCAGGTCTGCATCCAGACCCCTCTCGCTGGATGTGACATTTTGGTGAATATGCAATTATATGGATTGCACTTTCCTCTAAAAAATATATATAAATAAACCCACAATAAAAGGAAAACAGCAGTTAAGAAAGCATTTGATCAAAGCAATATAGATGAACTTTCATAAATTGGGTCACATCAACTTAATAACATACATCACTTTACACAACTTGATGCTTTATAGCATGTATAAAAATGTACTTAATATTACCTCACCCTCAAGTGGTTCCAATTCTTTCTTAATTTATTTTGTCTGTGGAACACTAAAGAAGATATATTGAAGAAAGTTGAAAACCTGCAACTATGGTAGGAAAAACAAATATGGGAGTCAATGGTTTCAGGTTTCTACATTTCTCCAAACATCATCTTTTGCCTTCAACAGAAGAAAGTCAAACCGGTTTGGAACAAGTAAAAGGTGAATAAATTATGACAGAATTGTCATTTTTGGGTGAACTATCCCTTTAATACATAGCTGAGTGTTTTGAAATCGAGTTTAAAACTTTATAAAGTTAAAACTAGAGCAGCTTTCTTGTGTGTTAAATATACTGTCATCTTTTCAGAAAAAGATTTACACTTAAATTGGGGCGGAGCTTCTCTGTATCTAAGCCACTCCCACTAAGATCATAACTTTGCTTTAATAAGTAGAGAGCTGGGGACACAAAATGGGGTAAATATTTTGATTTGAATACCATTTCCTGCATATACTGTACATTAACAGACTACTGTATGTGATATACATCAATTCAGAACATAATTAAGCTGATACTAACAAAATACTGCATTCCAATATGTATTGTAGGCTAAAGTATAGAAAAAAAGATTTATGAATTTCTTTCTTCCGTTGAACACAAAACTAAATATACAGAAGAATGTTGGGGAAAAAAGCAGCCATTGACACTCATAGCTAGAACAAAATATTTTTCGGAACTCACTGTTTTCTCCAACATCTTCCTTTGTGTTCAACTCAAACAAGTGCACGATGAGTACTGTAAACGATTACAGACATTAATGGGCGAACTATTCCTTTAAGATTACACATCATAGGGAACTTATTGTAAATGTTCACTTCATAGGGCACTAGAGACGGCCATAAGGAAACAATGTGCATCAATGCATCACTTCATACTTGGTGAAGATGAATGTTTAATTAATGATTATAAAAATAATAATAATTACAGCAATATAATGATATAAAGGATTTATTATCTTGTTTTTAGTGTTTGTTCAGGTGTTTGTGAATAGGTTTTGTGAGATGGTACATTTGCGATGCATTTATAATAATCAACACATTTAGAAACCACTTATGAATACAAAGTATAACAATTAAAGTTTAATTGGTGACACTTTATTTAATAAATAATGGTCTATTGGTTAACGCTAGTTAATCTGTTTACTAACATGAACAAACAATTAGTAATACATTTATTATGGCATTTATTCATCTTTGTTAACATTAGTTAATGTTATTTAAGTTAAATAATGTTAGTTCATGTTAACTCCCTGTGCAATAACTAATTTTAATAAGCACAACATTTACATTAATAATGCATTACTTAATGCTGAACTGATTAATAAATTCTTTACAGGATTATACATAATTAATGTTTAATAGTTTAATGTTTAAACTATTCATTAATGGACCATTATTCTAAAGTGTTACCGTTTAATTGTATAGTCAAAATAACAACAGACATTTACTACAAATTTCAGAGGACTCAAAGATTAAATCTATTTAAATGTGGTCAAATATAAAAAAACAACAACAACTGCTTTAATAACTTCATTACAAATAAAATATACATTTTTAACATACAAATATTTATAAATTTTAATTTTTTTTAACATCATTATAAAATCAAATAAAATAAATAAATAAGTGGTGCAGTGAAATAAGTGGCGCAGTGGGTAGCACAATCGCCTCATAGCAAGAAGGCCGCTGGTTCGAGCCTCGGCTGGGTCAGTTGGCATTGTTGTGTGGAGTTTGCATGTTCTCCCCGTGTTGGCATGGGTTTCCTCCGGGTGCTCCGGTTTCCCCCACAGTCCAAACACATGCGCTATAGGGGAATTGGGAAGGCTAAATTGTCCATAGTAGTGTGTGTGAATGAGTGTGTATGGGTGTTTCCCAGTGATGGTTTGCAGTTGGAAGGGCATCCACTGTATAAGACATATGCTGGATAAGTAGGCGGTTCATTCTGCTATGGTGACCCCTGATTAATAAAGGGACTTAGCCGAAAAGAAAATGAATGAAAAAATAAAATAAATAAAATAAAATAAAATAAGCTCTTCCGGCAGGATTCAGTAGGGGGCAGCAGCGTCTCAAACTCCACTCCACACTCTGGCATAGACACACTCCAGCACACATACACAACTCTTGCTCTACTCACAGTGGGCGGGTCCTTCAACACTACTGGCTGAGCTCCTCCACTAGTTTTGTGGGCGGAATCGAAGAGTGACCCGACAGCCCTCTCAGCCAATCAGAGCACAGCAGGTCCTGCCTCATGTTAATTGATGCGGCTGCAGCAGGCACCCCATTGTTGGGATGTCACACTGCAGATTCCCAGTCTCTCTCTCTCTCTCTCTCTCACACACACACACACACACACACACACACACACACACACACACACACTACAGAGGTGTCACACACTTTTTTTCCTGTGGATCAACTGCAGACACTGCAGAAAAACTATGTAGCCGTACACCAGAAACGAGAATGAAACACACACACATACACGCACACACACTTCCTTGAGGGAATGCAGATGTGCGCTCGACTCGCCTGTGACTAGACTGAATCACGTACAGTTAGCGCTGCTAATAATAAGAGATTCTGCAGGGAAAGGTTAACGAGGGCGACACACAGACAGGTGAAAATTCGTTCACACTTCCACAGGTTCAAATTAAACTTCTGCTGCACACAGATATATCCAGGTATTTCCCACTGTGCCCTTTAGCAAACAGAAGAGCAAAGAACGCTGCATTAAAACACACAGCAGAGGATTAAGCAGCATTTCAGGTCAAAACGACCTTCAGATATTTCAAGAATCCGATTTACAGTGTTGCTTTCCACACACTACTACAGCATGAAGCATCTGCACATCCTGATTTAAATTAATTTAACTCCAGAGTGTGTTCCTGGTGAAGTAGATGGGGCATTTCAAGGGCACTGTGTGAATTATTCAGGATTATTTGTTTGTGCCTTTAAAGGGCACCTATTTGATCCTGTTTTCAAGATTTAAGATGAGTCTTTTGTGTCTTCAGAATGTGTCTGTAAGGTTTCAGCTCAAAACACCCATCAGATTATTTATTACACCTTTCAGAAGTTTAGATTTACTGCTTTGAACACAATGTAACTGTTTTTGCTGCCTGCGCCTTTAATGCTAGTTCTCCCAACTCACCGTTCCCTTGTGCCTGTCAGAGTGTGCCTCAATCTCCGGCTACAGCAGATAAACAGCACAGTGACAGACACGAAGGAAGCAGATCTCACGTAACGTTTGTATGAAATACTACAGTAAGAACTTTCTCAATGATTATGATCTGATGTATTTGATGTGGACTTGCAACAATGAGTCACACACAATGTCATTACAAAGTTCACACACACACACACACACACACAAACACACAACAGGCGCGTTTAACTTTGCACTGTTTTTGCATGGCAAATGTGACAGGATACACATTAATATCAACTGCTGTATGGATATCCGTTATGTTCATGTAAACCAGGATTGAAGCATCTTCCTTTATCATTGTACTGACATGCAGCTGTGGTGATGAAGTAAAGACGGTAAAATCGCTGTAATTCGATATAAACATGCAAAACTTGTAAAACTCATTGTTGATCACATTTGATGAGGAAAAGTCTAGATCGGATATGTGGCCGGTCGGAAATGCGATATGCACATTAATATAGCAGCATTTATTAATGACATTGTATAACAATAATTAATATTTTACAGTACTGTGATGATTGGGTTTAGGGTTGGGGTGGGGATTGATGTTAATAAAATACAATAAATAGGAAATTTAATAAACAATATAAATAATTCTCGTTAACTTCCAGCCGCATCCATATCCGATCTAGCAACAACCATTTGATGATGATTGATAACCACAGAGAGCTGAAACAGGGGTGCATTTACGAAACCTACTATCGTTAGCCAACTAAGGTTGCAAGTTCCGTCGTTACAAACATAGTTTGTTGATTTGGCGTTTCCTACATCCGTCGTTCCAACAAACATTCGCAAACTGGTTCCTGGCTGTGTTCTGTTCCCAGTTATCCCCCTATGCCCTATTCATTTAGAACATTCTAACATTTAAACTTGGAATTATAAAACAAAGCATTAAAGTCATCACTCTTAGGTGTAATTTGCTTTCAAAGTATTTTTACAGTTTAGTTTTAGCGATCTTTATGTTTACAATTGCGCTGCACTTACAATCGCAGTGCACTTTGAAGACATTGATGTCATTTTGAACACAGCCAAGCAGAATTTGTTACATCTCCAAAGCTAGTATATTTTATACAGTCATTGCTCTAAAGCTTGTGAAAACAAAAAAAACATAGCATACGTTAATGCTTTTATCTTACAGTAGATCATTTAGTATCTGTACTGTATATGACATGGGCCTGTTGGTTAGAACATTTCTGCAGTGGTTTACGTGTGTCAAATTGTAAAAGTAGACTTTTTAAAAAAATGTAAATAAATAAACAACATCCTATTTAATAACAATAATCATTATCATCATTATTAATATTATTAATATTAAAGTATGATCTTTTTTCATTTTCTAATATATATAAATAATAAATGTTATTTTTTCATAAATCGCCTCATTATTTATTTATTTATCTGGTTTATATATGATGTTAGAATACATGTTAGATTTTGTAAGTGATTTTGTTTTAGAATAGACTATGAAATATTCTCAATAATATTTATAAAGGAAAAACAGGCCCTATATGAGCCTTTTACATATATTTCAATTAACATGGAAAGCAAGTGCACGTTTTTACCAAAAATAATATTGGATTTTTTTTTAAATGCGTGTACAGGTAAAACAATATCATTTGCTCAAAGAAATGATGGGGTTCTTCTCTAAAGAAGTTACTCCACCCTGTGTAGAGCATCATTATGGGCGTTTTATGTTAGAAGTAACGTGGTTCAAATGATGGATCTGTGACAGAGAAACCACGGGTTTTGGGAAACACTCGTCACTACATCGTTCTTTTCCCAAACGAAGTCTCCTCATCTACCAACAGTGTGCAGCATACACCTGGATGAAGTGACAGAAACCATATTGAGCCAGACCGCACCACACACAAAGGAGACAGAGTGATAAAGTCAATTATGATATAGAGATAGTTAGGAGGCCATGATTGACAGAGGCCAATGGGCAAATTTGGCCAGGATGCCGGGGTTAAACCCCTACTTGGGATTTTTAATGACGACAGAGAGTCAGGACCTCAGTTTAACGTCTCATCCGAAAGACGGGTAATGCAATAAGCATAAATCAAAAATAAACAAATTGTTATCATTCATCAGTGTGGTTGCTTGTATATAATATTAAATATAAATTTATATAATCTAGTTCTAAATTAGCAATAATCTAAATATAACTGAAAAGTTATATTCTTTGGTTTTTAAATTAGCCCAGTTCATTCAAAACTCTAGCTAGGGTGTGACAGACCTTAAAGTCTCTTGGTTTCCTGAGCACTGACTGTGCCAAAGTGATGTAAACGCTGAAGGTCTCTTCTCAATGACTCTTCTTTTGTCTTTGGGTGATACTTTCAAACTGGTCAACTGGTCGGACGGGTTCTGACTACACTACACCATTTGCACAGTTTGTTTTCATGCTAAAATGTATCATGAATGGGTACTTATATGCTGATGAGTTCGAGGCTGGAAAGGCAATTTACCCTGCTGACAACAACACTTTATTTGCATGCATTAGGTTTGTCCCCACCTCTGCCTGTAAAAGGTATAAAAACTTAGTGCTTGCTGTAGTAGTTCAGAGTTCTTTCGATGACGCCACAGCGACCCAGAGTTTCTTATTAAAAGATTCTGCTTTGAAGATACCCGAAAGTTCTCCCTGGTTTTTGGCTCGTCTTAGAATTTCACAACAGTTTTGGTGCCGTGACCCGGATAGAGAAATTCACAACACTTGTCATATTTATATTTATAGATATCATGCTTGGTCAATTCTTACATTTTTTTAACTACACATCGCATCGATGCAGAGTGCAAGAGCTGTTATTGGTCGGCTTGTTGAGTGAGTCATTACTGTAGGCGGGGTGTACAATGACCACTTAATGAGATGTATAAAACAGCCTTAAACCATGTATATATAGTTGAAGTGAGAATTAATAGTCCTCCTGAATTATTTGCCCCCCTGTATATTTTTCCCCAGTCTCTGATTAATGGAAAGAAGATTTTTTTCAACACATTTCTAAACATAATAGTTTTAATAACTCATTTCTTAAAACCATGATGAAAGCACAATATTGGACTAGATATTTTTCAAGATTCTAGTATTCAGCTTACAGTGGCATTTAAATGTTTAACTAGGTTAATAAGGTTAATTAGGTTAATCAGACAAGTCATTGTATAACAGTGGTTTGTTCTGTATACAATTGAAAATAATATTGCTTAAGGGGGCTAATAATATTAACCTTAAAATGTTTTTTTTAAATAAATCAAAAACTACTTTTATTCTAGCTGAAAAAAAACAAACAAGTAAGACTTTCTCCAGAAGAAAGAATATTACAGGAAATACTGTGAAAATGTTTTGCCCTGCTGAAAAATTCACAGGATGGTGAATAATTTTGACGTGAACTGCAGATGTTGAGTTCACTCAGGTGGGTAATTCTGCACCAATCAGACGGCCCCTTGCCCTTGTTAGGTGTTACAAGCCATTAATGAAGCACTCAGAGCCACACAAGCAGATCAGGGAATGAACGAAGCAATGACAGACGTGAGGGAGGGTGTTTGGCGTCGAGAAATTAACAAGCTTGGGTAAATTAAAGCAAACATTTAGCCTCCTACTGAAATTTTCAGAAGTATAAACAGACCCTGAAGTCAAAAAAACTGCAAGTGAGATGGAGAGAAAGATTATATCCAGCTGTCTCCTCAGATCTTCTCCATCTTTCCTCAGAAACGCTCTTCCCTCCTATTCATTTGCATTTCTGGAGTGGTTGTTGGTAGTAAATGGAGAAACGCATCTGTGTTCACTCTCGACCTCCGGCACCTTCAGCTCTGCGTTCTGCACAGGCTGCTTGGAAATTCAGTTTGTTCAAAGGAATAGTTCACCCAAAAATGAAAATTATGCCATGATTTATTAACCTCGTGACTTTTCAAACTAGGTGTGAAAGCAAAGGGAGGAAATGTGGAGTCTGTTTTCTGTGCAGTTGCAACAAATAAGAAATGAAGATTTCAAGCTTAAAAAAAAAGCAAAAGTGTTTTAGGAGTATGATGAATGCTTGCTTTTCAAATGAACAAAAGCACAAAATAATCACAAATGATGACGCTGAATATTAACCCCTATGTGCTGTTGGGGATGTTTTCAGTCACTCCGGGGTGATTTTGTGTCTTAATTTGGCCACAACTTCCTCTCTGTTTTAGCTAGCTAAATGATTTTTGGTGACAAATCTTATTTTGAGAAAATACTTTGAATAATAATAATAATAATAAAATAATAACAATAATAATAATAATAATAATAATAATAATAATAAAAACTCAATGATACACTCTGGCCAAGTTTACTACCCTTTTGTTATGTTAGAGATGAAAACATCCACTGAATTAAACTGAATTGCATCAGATAAATATTTTATACTAAACTGTTTAGAAAATTACAGGACTTTAACTCTTTAATTGCCAAATTCATAAATGATGTCACTGATTTGCAGAATAAAAAAACACAAAAGGACGTATTTTCAATATAAAAAGTAATTGTGGACTGGATTTTTTTAAAAGGACTTGTGAAGTAACATTGCCTTTAATGCATTGTTTTATTTTAATTCTTTTCTCCCTAATTTACTGTTGGTGTTTTTGCTTTATAACCACATTTTTTGAATTACAAAACCATGACCGCATACAATTGTGCATTTTTGATTGTTGGTGATTTTCCTGGTTTCAGTTATCAAATTATCATTTGGCACCATTAACCTTTTAGACTAAACCTGTGCAAAAAAAGCGTAATTTCTGGATTTTATATGGAGTATAACAGCAAATAAAGTTTGCGTATGTGTGTGTGTCTGAGTGTGTGAGAGTGATCTTTATGCACTTACCTTGATGTGTCTGAAAAAATCTAAATATGCATCTCAGCTCTCAGAACTACATGGAGTAAACAAAACCAAAGACTGTGTATTTATGCACCATCAAATGTGGTCATAATGTCACCAACAGTAAATTAGGGAGAAGAAATGAAAATCTAACAATGCATCACAGGCAATGCTGTTACTAATCG
Organism: Danio tinwini; assembly: GCA_903798205.1. NCBI lineage: Eukaryota > Metazoa > Chordata > Actinopteri > Cypriniformes > Danionidae > Danio > Danio tinwini. The sequence continues at coordinate 6,403,890 of CAIGQZ010035013.1, read as the reverse complement.
TTCACATGTCCAAGACTGTGATAAAAGTAAAAAAAATACAGTCCACAATTACTGTTTATTTAGAAAATATGTCAGTTTGTGTGTTTAGTTTGTGTGTCCTTCACCAAATCAGTGACATCACTTGTGAACTTGGCAATTACAATATTCACAAAAATCATTTAGTACTTTAGATAAGGACTGAAATTGATAAACAGATTAATGATATATATATATATATATATATATATTTATATATATATATATATATATATATATATCTAATGCATTTTTACAGCAGTTTAATTCATTGGATGTTTTCATCCTAAACAGTGCACAAGGGTTAAAGAATGAAAATTGGGTTATTACAAAACTATAATAAATGTACAAAAAATTTAAAACTAAAAATAAAACTAAAACTTAAATAGTAAAAACAAACTAAACTAAATTAAAATAATAAAAGCATATCGTAAAACCATATTCACATTAAATATAAAAAAACCCCATGAAAATATTAAAATATGATGACAACTCATAAGTTTAAGTTAATAAAGTTAAACAGGTGAATAATTTAAAGGGTAACACTTTATTTTGATAGTCCACTGGAGTATTAGTAGACTGTCTGCTTAATATCTGCTGATACTGCTCCTTCAACAGACATTTAAGTGACTATAGGAAACTTTGCAAGAACATGTCAACTTACACTAACCCCAACCCCAATCTAACAGTCTACTTAGAATCTAACGATAATTAGTCGGCATGTAGAAGCAAAGTAACTTAAATTAACCAAATAAATATATAAATAATAGTACTTTTTAAGTATTATACTTAAGGTCGAGTACAAACATTTCAAAAATTAAAGCTGAAATAAAAACAAAGTTTAATACATATGAAAAAAGAAACTATAAACAAAAAGAATAAAAGACAAAATTCATTCAATCTTACACTAAACCTTACTACTAAAACATAAGAAGATGATTAAATTGTTAGTCTGATGATGAACTATTGATGATGTCCTGAATATGATGGTTTATTTTGGAAGCTTGAAATCTTTAGTCTCCATTTGATCATCATTTGTGTGTGTGTTCCACATAAGTTTGTCCCCCATCAAAATGAGTAAATATACACAGAATTTCAACTTGTGGAAGAAATAATAAGTTGAATTTGGCTTCTACAGCTTGAATACTCTTGTTTAAGGTCATCGATGATCATTGTCTGTCTTTTTAGACGCAACTCTGCAACACAAGCATCACTCCAGTATCTGCAGTAACAGGAGCTGCAGAGGCTCATGGGAGGATGAGCAGACCATCAGCAGGAAAGTGGAGGACAGGAATCCACCCTGAGCTCTGATGGTGGAGGAACGGGTGTTCAGGGGGTCCCAGGACTGCTTTGATTACCCCTCATCTTCAATTACACCTGCGCTGCACCAGAGCAGGTCGTGCCCTTGACTAACTGATGGTGAGATGAAGAAACCCCAGTCTGAGTCTCTCACACAGACAAAAACACACATTATGCTTGATGTACGAGTGGGTGCAGCCACTGGAATCTTTTTGCCTGGAGACTTCCTCTCTCATTCACTTCCATTGATTTTTAGACGTTAAAAACCACTCGTTATGCTGCTTGATGTTAGAAATGGACAGTTTCTTATTATATTATTCTACTTTTTATGTAGTTATGAACACACTTCTTTGTAGAGCAAGTAGCTTGACCGTTGTCTGCGTGGTCATTTCTCCCATAGCCGACTGAATCGGAAGCACTTCCGCATACTACAAAAAGCTCAATACAATAAACTGATTGTTGGAAAGCAGCAGGAGTTGGCTGGATTTGGGAATGTTTTGATGGCTTTTATCAGCGCACACAATTTCACAGGTATATTTTTGAGAGATAAAATACATAGAGTGCACTCAAAAATCACTTCTGCTTCTTGTTCAAACTACTTCTTTAAAATGAGCTGAAACAACATAATTCTCAAAGGGGTTGTCCACTACAATATCATATTTTAAACTTTAGTTGATGTGTAATGTAGCTGTGTGAACACAACATCTCTCCTGTTTATCTAACCTACCTCCTGTCTCGCTACAATCCAACCCGCTCTTTAAGATCTCAAAACTCAGAGCTTCTGGTAATACCTAGAATAGCAAAGTCGAGTAAAGGAGGTCAAGCCTTCTCATTTATGGCTCCTAAACTCTGGAATAGCCTTCCTGGTAATGTCCGAGGCTCAGACACACTCTCACAGTTCAAAGCTAGATTAAAGACCTATGTTTTTAGTAAAGCATATTCTCAGTGCATCACATAGCAGTATGATGCATGATGTGCTCCACACATCTCATTTATATACACTATGAACAGCAGCTACGCTAATTATTCTTTTATTCTCTATTTCCACCTGGGGATACTAATCCAGAGACCCCCAGAGATTATGCAGCACCACTGATGCAATCCAAGACCTGTGAAGAGATGATCCCAAGGTTCCACAATCCTGGACCAGGCCGTATCCTGAGCAGCTGCTGTGGTGCCTAGACTGCAGCTCTGCACAAGACGTATGGGCCCAACTGAGCCTGGTTTCTCTCGAGGTTTTTATCCTTCACTTACGCCAATTGATGAAGTTTTTTCCTCGCCACTGGCTTGCATGGTTCGAGACTTATAGAGCTGCGCATCGATGGATTACTCTTCAGTGTTTGGACTCTCAACTGTGAATGTTAAACCACCCTGACCTGAACTTTAGGCTTTCCTATTTTGAGATTGCTTTTGAAAACACTATTGGTTGGGTTTAGGGATGGGGTGGGTGGGTCAGTTGGTCAATCGACAGCAAGCTGGCCTGTTTGCCTGAAGTGTATATTGCGCCCTCTGGTGGATTTATGCGAGAAGAGGATGAGCAAGAGAAATTTGAGATTAATAAGCGGTCTCTGATGGATTTGCAAAAACAAACACTGCAAACAGACGTACCTTAAGTCATGTATTTCTGTATGTAGACCTGGGTAGGTATCTGCAATGAGGCTGGGTTGAATGAAATGTACCCGGAGCAATGTATTTTGTGTTTTTGCAAAAATGTTGGCTAAGAAACGCATTTCTAATGAGCCTGGGATGGCCACATTACACACAAATTTACTGTACAAGAAACAGCATAATAGTGGCACTTAAAGTCTGGGTCAATCATGTCAAAACACCTTCAATGAGAAATTTCTGAAGCTGACTGCCTGTCATAAACATTAGGATCAATAAAGAAATGAATGAGGAGTTATGACAGCCTGAGAGCTCTCACACATACACACACACACACACACGTCTCACTCTCTTATTGTCTTCATGGTTTTAAATGCGTGGTGTTCGTGCTGGAGCTCAGGCCACATTACCATAGCAGTCATTGCAGTTTAATGATGTTCCTCCAGCAGCCGCTCAGAAACAGAAGAGATGAAAATGGGATTGCGGAGAAAACAACGCCAAAAAGCCTTGAGGCTAAAAAGCTGTGTGTGGGATGAGAGCCGCCTACACAAACACTACTGACTCCCACACATACTCATTCACAAACATAAGGCTAAGTGTGCTGCATCTCAGTCAGTCACACACACTCATAAACATACAGGCGGGTCAGAGGCTGAGAAAACGATATTAAATATGCTTCTGCAGCGTGGCTTCTGACACGGCGTGACCTGTTAGCGGTGTTTGGCAAGTCAAGCATTCCTATTACTACTATTCACACTGAGGGTCAGATCTACAGATTCCTACAATACTGTTTTAAAGCATGGTAGGCTGCTGGAATAAGAAATTTAAACTTTTTTTTAATCAAAGCAAGGGTATGGTAGATTAGGGGTTAACAACGTTCTGTTCTTTTCATATTTTCACATGCCACTATTAACCCTTCATATTTATTCAGTTTTTATATTAATTTCAGTAATATTATTGACTAATATGAAAATATTTATGATTTTTTTTACAATATAGTTTTTAAAGTAATATTTTCAGTTTTTTAGGAGATATATTATATGAGAGACTTGGTTCATTTACCAAATAAAGTGGATCTAATTGGATTCGCATTGTAAACATTAAATACAAGTTAAAAAGGTTTTACTTTTTATTTCATATATTAAGGTTTTAGTTATGATACTCCTGAAATCATTCTGCATATATCCGCAGATTTTTATCAAAACTCTGCACAGAAATAGCAAAAAATGTTCGCAGATTCTGTCTGGCCCTACTCATTTCTAATAACTGATTTCTTTTCTCTTTGCCATAATGACAGCACATAATATTTGACTAGATATTTTTCAAGATACTAGTATTCAGCTTAAATTTAAATGGCATTTAAAGGCTTAACTGAGCTAATTAGAGTAATTAGGCAAGATATGGTAATTAGGCAAGTCATTGTATAGCAGTGGCTTGTTCTGTAGACAATCAAAAATAAATATTACTTAAATAGGCTAATAATGTTGACCATTATTTTTGAATATTAAAAGATTAAAAACTGCTTTTATTCTAGCTGAAATAAAACAAATAAGACTTTCTCCAGAAGAAAAAATATTAGAGAAATTACTGTAAAAAATTCCATGTTCTGTTAAAGGTGCTGTATGTAAGTTTTTGACTCTTCAAAAGCACAAAAACACCATAATATGTTTGCAGATATTTAGGAAACATGCTAAGTGAACATTCTTGTTTATCTAAAAAAACAATGCTGAAGTCAGATATTCTGCTTTGAAAATGCACATTATGTGCCAGAACGCTGTATTTGTTTTGGTCTTTTAACCTACCTAATGCCGGTTAAGCCATTATATTTCAGCACTCCGGGTTGCCCTGGTGGAAAATAGCGTATTTCATTCATTCAGTCAGGAAGGCCCTCAAAGTTTGCCTCCGCAACAAAAATGTGACCTCTGGTGGACAGCAGCCAACACCAAAATGAGATGCAGATTCAGAGTTCCACATGAGGTTATTAATTAGCAAATAATATTAATATTATGAGCATAAACATTAGGTTAGCAAGTTACAATGTAAGCTGTGTCCTAACAACACGCTATGTGACTGGATTTGCAGTGATAAGCAATTGGGCTGTTTACACCAGACGAAACACAACAGAAATTTAAATGCAGCCTATCAGAAGAATATGCACTCACTGCACTCCAATGAAATGGTAAGGTTTATGATCTAAATAATACATATTAACCCTCTTTAACATTATTAAGGCTCAATCCCAATTCTACCCCTTAGCCCTTCCTCTTACCCCTACCTCTCATTTTGCACGTTCCTGTGAAGGGGTAGGGGTGTCCTCATTCTCTTTAGCTTGAAGGTGTAGGGCTAAGGGGAAGGTGTAGATAGCCCTTCGACCTGAGATTTTTCAAGACCACACTCGAAACTGTAAGGCTTGAAACTTACGCTGCTATTCTGAACCAATAATCGGAAACAGAAAGCAGTTGAAGGATGGCGTGTTTAGATCATTTATTTATCTGACTCCATTGTAATTAATCTGAATCCATTAAAGTTGTTATTATCATTAATAAAGAGAAAGAATCTAGGCCCTAAAACAGGCAAAGTTGTTTATTACATTACATGTTTAAATATACAAACAGTAGAATGAAACAAACTAACATACTGTATAAAGAAATAAGCTGTAACATATGCACTACTGAGCAAACAAGACAGTGAAACTGCCTTTGTTAGCATATGAGGCTACGCACCAGTGTGTGGGAGAAGCAGAGTAAAATCCATTCTCCCCGTTTAACAGTTACCTTTCCTTATTATACCCTGAGCAAAGCATTGTCAAACATGAGTGAAAACCAACCCCCAAAACCAGCTGAACATGAAAGCAAAGTTGAGGAGTTAAAGTGGGGGAGAAGTATATTTACATACTCTCTTCAGGCCATGACTCAACTATGGTAAATATATTGTATATTGAAATATAATTAATCAATGTCTCTGTTGATTTCATCACTACAACGCTTAAGTCATAAACTGTCAAATGACACCAAACATGACAAAGTTATATGAAGGAAGATCACAAGCAGATTAATTGTGTATGGTGAAAGGCACAGGGTTACTGTAAACAAATGGCAGAGATGTGTATTGGAGCTGTGATGAACTCTGCCACGCCAGGAGGACCCATCCCATGCTTGGAATGTCTCAGTAGTCCTTCATTAGCATAGAAGGAATAGCATATAATTTTTTCTTAGCTTACAAAACCAAGGGGTAAGAAATTTCTCAGAATACACCAGCCACAACGGCTGGATAGCTGCACCCGGGAGGAAGGAGATCCACAAATTAGTATTTTTTGTCATTATTACGAATTTTTACAACAAACAAGCACATGTTTTAATATATTCATAACCGTCTTCGTGTTTTACCATCATGCTTTAAAAATTATTATTTTTAAATACGCTTAATTTGGTGATCTATAATCCACAATCATAACTCTTGTATCTCATGCATAACACCATCTCATGAACACTTGATGATAATAACTGTGGAACCAACATCACTACCTGCTATACACTTTTTATACACACATACACTTATTCAACAACATACTTTACATGCCGATTTGCACATAACAGCTGCACATATAACGCTGTATATAGTAATGTAGCTGTACATACTCTAGTCAATTTGTATATTTGCATTCACTACTTACTTCTATTTTAAAATATATTTATTATCTGTTTTTTTAGTCTTGTCTCTGTAATTCTGTTGCACTGTAGAAGCTCTGTCACCAAAACAAATTCCTTGTATGTGTGAACATACCTGGCAATAAAGCTCTTTCTGATTCTAATTGTGTACAGCAGTCCCACAACATTCTGACACTCGAACACCCTGTCAGAAAAGTCTAGTGGCTGGGAATGAGCTTTTTACAGTGCTATGATGTTAATGTAGTTTTGGTGTGTTTACACAGATGTATATGGCCACTGTGTAAATGCGCAGTATAGTTATGAGCTTATTACCACATTAGATCATTATGATAACATAATATATGCCTTCAGTCATTTCCTGAAGATAAATACCAAAAAATAACACAACTGGAATAACTACAGCAGTCTCGATCGTCTGATCTCATATGAAGCAAGAGATCACTACAGGTGCTGTAGTGCTGTCCCAATTCTTAGGGCTACATTTTGAAGCCCTTCCCCTTCACACTCGGTTTTAAGGGCCATGGGGAAGGGAAAGGGGTACAAAAATAGAAATGGGATTGGGCCTAAATGTAGATGCTGAATCACTGATATGTGTTGGCTTGCATTATTTCACAGTTCTGAAGTTCAGTTTCAAATGGTTTATTTTTTTTCAAGATCTGAGGTGAACTATCTGCTGCTGCTTTTAGTAGTATGGCAAAAAAGTCATGTGAAATGGCATTCAAACTCACATTATTAACATTTAACACTGAATAAAGCACATGAGGTGTACCTGAGGTGATCACTGTCAGTTTTCTGTTGTTCAGCTGCAAGTAATAGAAGCCATTTCTAATATATAAATATCAGGTAGATTAAAATAAAAACTCCTTTTAATATGGAAAATATTCCTTTTATCATGTGCTGTTGCTTTTATTTAGGCAAGTCAGACTTGCTCATGTCAATCTGGCAACCTGTGTTTACGCATTTTGAATCAGGTGTGCAATACCTAGTTCAAGCACTGGGTGTCAGATTTACATACTGCACCTTTAAACATAATTTGGGAAATATTTAAAAATAAATAAATAAAAGGAGGGCTAATATATTTGACTTCAACTGTATATACATATATGTCTGTATATATTATACATTACAACATGATGTCGACTATGAATATGTCTTGAGGGGTGATGTGGAGAGCCTGGTCCTTCTCTGATGCGAGTCTTGTTTCAGTGTTTCAGTGCACTGATATTGGCCTTCAGTCTGAGCTCCACGTCTGCTGACTGTCAGTTCAGACCCTTCATGAAGTATGCATTAAATGACTGCTTAATGTAGGCAGCTCATGGACTGCATAATGCATGATGGGAAAAGGCCGGTGTCCTCCAGAAAGAGCTGGATCACACCTCAGGGCCTCCGCATGAGCTTTCCACATCAGCAGAGGCCTTGGCCTGCGGATGACCTGAGAGACTCACATACACACCGTACCCACATCTGCCCCACAGATAACCTCTCTGGCAGAATACACCTGGAAGGTTAAGGGACAGCTGAAATGCCCTGAAATACGCAGCGCTATTCAGAGTGTTGGCTTCATTTACACTGAAGCACACACAGAGAGGGTGGGGCTTACAGAGTAGCTCCTCTCCCAGGGCTTAATTTGTGCCGGAACACGGCAGATCCGGAACCTCTGAAATCTGATCCAGCACCTCATTTTACAGATCCCCCTCCTCAACCACTCTCCTCCCCCATCCGTTATTCACTTTCACTTTCGTCCACGATACCCACGCCCTGCTCACTTTCGTCAGTGACGTTCCCCCTTCCACTTTCATGCGCGACACCTCTTCATCCTCGGGTAACATGCCTGATTCGTTACCCCATTCTGTACCTCACAATTCACAAATTAAGCATTAAGCACTGTCCTCCCCATTTAACAAATTATCCAGTAGTGTTTTTTGTGCTTTAAAAACAAACTAACAAACAAACAAACAAACAAACAAATCAATATTCAATAAAATTTTCAAAATAACAAGAACATGTTGTCTCAGTGTGATTTCAAATGAAATATATTTATGCAATTATTTTTTATTTTGTGATGTGAAAACCTCAAGCATAACTCAAAGTTTGGGATTTTTACTACTGGTCCATTCAAGCCAGTTTTTAAGATTTTCACTGAGAAATGGCTATTGGCTAGAATAATAAATAATAAAAGCATTCAACCCAGGCTCATTGTGGATATATATATATATATATATATATATATATATATATATAT
>CAIGQZ010035013.1:6373975-6390361 GCA_903798205.1 Danio tinwini | reverse complement strand
CTGCCAGAAGCTCTTATTCCTGCGCGCAAGAGAAGAGACTCTCTGAGCGCAGACACACACACACTTGAAAACTCATCTCCTGGAGTGGCTGTAATCAATGAGGACTGGCAGACAGACCCCGGGCCCCGGCCAACACCGCACACTGACCACAGTACTGCACAGATAAAAGGCCATCTGATCCCCGGTGGACACACGCACACACACACACACGCGCACACGCAGACACTAACACTGAGGTGCATCGGAATGAAATCAAAATATACTGTTCTTGTTTTTTATATGTATATAACAGAGCTTGTTATAAAGGATGGATCTGTGCACTTCATTACTTTGTATATAAATTATTTTGCTCTCAGAATCATTTATCAAACATCATAACCTTCTCTCCCCCCATCAAAAACAGTTTCCTTCACTTCTGGTCACATGAAATACCTTTTTGGGTGGGCTTTTAATTAAGGGGGAGCTATTAGTCCATTAAAGAAGGGTTATCAGACAGGCAGGGCTATAGATCATTTAGGGAGTGGTTATAAGTCATTTAGGGCGAGGGGGGGGCTATCAGTCTTTAAGTGCGGGGTTAATAAGGGAGGGGCTATTATTAAATATCAGTAAATAAGGGAGGGGCTATTATTTCATCATGGGGCTGGGCTATCAGTCATGTAGGGAGGGACTATAAGTCAGACCTCCTAGTTTTTCTCGATTCCGCGATCGCTCAATCCAACGCAAAATCAACAAAAAGTAGAATTTTTTTTTCGATCCTGCAAAATTCTTAATTAAAAGCGAAATGATCACAAAAAAATGTAAATAATCTCATAAAACATCCAATTCCAAACCATATAATCAAATTAGATTAATTTCAGTTTTCAATAAATTGCTATACATGACTTATAGATGTTGCATACCCAGCACACGTGATGTATTTGAGTGTCTTGAAAAATGACGTCTCACCTGCGCTCTCACAATCACTACATTACATGGAAGCGGGGGAAACTGTTTTGCAGCCTGAGCAGTAAGCAGACGCGGATGAAGCGGGAGTGATTTACATGTAAAGTCAATGCAAAGATACAATTAGACATGCTGTTGCGCGAAATGAGCGTTTAAGCATTTCATGTGCATCAGACTGCAAAAGAAAGTAGGAGCAAACATCTAACAAACGGAGCAATAGAACAGACAAAGGAGCAAGCAGCTTACAATGATGGCGATTGGTTTATGGATGACGGCCGCTGGACTTGACAGAATTGAAGGACATTATTTGTGCTTTACATGTATAGCTGGTATTATAATGTGCATCAAATCAATGATTTTGTTTAACTCTTTCCCTGCAGTTAACAAGAGAAAACACTTCCCTGCCATTGACGATAGGGGGTAGGGGAAGCCCTATGTGTGAGGTACAGGATGTCAAATGCTCCAGGGAGTAAAATCTAAGAGAAAGTAAGAATGTTGATAAAAATAAGAGTTATACAACCTTCCTTTGGCTTAATCCCTACCGTTTTAGATCTTGTCTTGACAAGAGACCAAAATAAAAAAGCTTTATTCTTATTATTTGTGTCATTGTTATTGTGTCAAATTGCACACCTAACATAGTAGGCTACTTAATAAGCTTTTTTTGTTTGTTTTGTTTTTTAATCACAAAATTGTCTTGGGTTTTCTGGGAACATTTCTGGGAATTACCACCACAAAATCATTTTCAGTCAATAAGTAATTTTTATCGCAGAAAAATCATGAAAAACTAGAGGGTCTGATAAGTCATTTGGGGAGTGACTATCAGTTCTTTAGCGCAGGGCTTTGAGTCATTTTCAGAGTGGCTATCAGACCTTTAAGGCGGGGCTATCAGTCATTTAAGGAGTGGCTATCAGTCTTTTAGGGAGTGGCTATCAGCCATATAGGATTTGACTATTAGTCCTTTAGGGAGGGTTTATCAGCCATTTAGGGAGCAGCTATTAGTAATTTAGGACGAGGCTACCAATCCTTCAGGGCATGTCTTGTTTCTGCTTAGAGTTTGTTTTGTTTATTTATTTTGTTAGCAACACCCATCTTCCAACAATCCAATCAGTTTCCGAAGGACAAAATCATGCACCGCCTAACAATTTTGTCTCATTTCAGAAACATTTCAAGTGGATGTATGACAAAAGATACAATCTTATAAACTTCTGTTCCTTGACGACTTTGAAGGGGACCTTTAAAGCAAAAATGACTTTTATAAGGGGGTTAAACAGTTGTGTGGCAACAGTCTGTGAATATAACCAGTTTCTAACGGTACAAATTGATTAATTTTATTTGTTATAATCACACTTGATAAAAACAGTCTGCAGAAACACTTTAATTGACATTCTCCCTTTGTACAAGTGATCAGAGGGGGAAGTGACCACTAGTGACCATCTCTCTCTCTCTCATTAGCATAGGACATTGGCGTTTGTAGCTCCACCCACTTGTGACAACGGCACAATTAGGATCAAAGACTGAAAGGGTAAGCTTCAGAGAGTAATAAAACATTATTTGTGTGGTATTTTGAGCTGAAACGTCACATACACACTCTAGAGACATCAGACTTATTTCACATCTAGTAAAATGGAGCATAATAGCTCCCCTTTAAACATCCTGATGCAGTGAAGAGCAGCATTCAAAATGTATAATTTTTTCGTTTAGCCAATGCATCATATTTGTAGCTTTTTCACTACGCAGTTGTTGCAGGCCTAGTTAAAGTGCGCTAGAGAAATGAAAGGCTCTTGGATGTAGTTTCTGGCACCTCGGCTGAAGCGAATGGAAGATAAAGATGTGAGTTTTGCAGGAGATTTGCAGAGCAGCAGTGAAGGATGTAATGGCTGACAGATGGAGATGCAGACGCAGAAGATCATCTCACTGGAGAGAGATGATGACAGAGAAAGACAACATCAAAACAAACCACTGTGTGTGTGAGAAAGTCTTACACTGTTTTTCAGGACGTTTTCAGAGTGACCTCAGTCAGTCACTTTACTGACAGTGTGCCATGATAAAATAAAAAGCATAATAAATGTACACATGCTAACAGCCTCTGACAGGAAAGTACTTAAAAAATTATGTTTGCTGTTTGTTCAAACTACTTATTTAAAAACAAAGACTATAGAATACATAACGTGTCTCGGATAGATTTGAATGGGGAAAAGAGTAACGTCAGTAATAATGAATAAAGCCCTGCCTACTAGGACAGAAGCCAATCAGCGATCAATATAGACTGATGTTTCTCCAGGGAGAAGCTGGGACCAGTCGTGTGCTTTTACGACAGTTTTTGTGGTCAACAAACGCACTGGAATCTCAACGAATACTTGCTTCACAAACATAAGAAATATATCAACATAAAGCTTGAAATCTCTACTTTTATATGAACCCACTACGCTTAAAAACAAAAGTTGTTTGGTTTTATAATCTGTATGAAACAAACGCGAGGTACAGTCCGTCCTGTCAAACTCACATCACATGACAGCAACTACTTAAATGCCCACAAACTTGTAAACCTTGTTCTTTTCGAGTGTGCATGCGCATTAGCTCGGGCACCCTGAAAAAAATGCTGATTTTGTTTGATTCAGATGTTTAGAAACAAAACTTATGAGATGTTTCTTATTTCATTTTACTGGTGATTCCAAATATGTAATGTAATTGTAAGCTTGGCAAACAGTTTTGGAGAATTTGATGTTTCCCCATTTAGACAGAATGCCTGAGCATACAGCCCGAGAGGTGTTTCAAAGATGGCCACCGAGTGAAATGACTTGCTTTAAAGGGACTTTGTTTAAAATGAGCTGACAACACGAAGTCTTTTTTATGTACAATCAACTTAAATTTGTAAAAACTAACTGTAAAGTGTTATTTAAATATTTTCATTCATTCATTTTCTACTGCTTTTCCAGGGCTGGGTTGTGGGGTCAGCAGTCTTAGAAGAGAACCCCAGACTTCCCTTTTCCCAGACACTTCCTCCAGCTCCTCCGGGGGGACCCTGAATCGTTCTCAGGCCAGCCGAGAGACGTTGTCCTGGGTGTTCCCAGAGGCCTCGTCTCGGTGAGACATGCCTGGAACACCTCCCTAGGTAGGCATCCAGGAAGCATCCGAAACAGATGTCCGAGTCACCTCAGCTGACTTCTCTCGATGTGGAGGAGCAGAGACTATACTCCGAGCTCCTCTCAGGTGTCAGAGCTCCTCACCCTATACATAAGCATGCACCCTGCCAGCCTGTGAAGGAAACTCATTTCGGCCGCTTGTATCTGAGATCTTGTCCTTTCGGTCATGACCCAAAGCTCATGACCATAGGTGAGAGTAGGAACGTAGATTGACCAGTAATTCGAGAGCTTTGTCTTTTGGCTCAGCTCCTTCTTTAACAGAACGGAGCGGTACATCGACCGCATTACTGCTGCCGCTACCTCTATCTATCTTCCTGTCAATCTCATGTTCCATCCTTCCCTCACTCGTGAACAAAACCCCAAGATACTTGAACTCCTTGCCTTAAAGGGACTTTGTTTAAAATGAGCTGACAACACAAAGTCTTTTTATGTTCAATCCACTTAAATTAGTAAAAACTAACTGCAAAGTGTTATTTAAATATTTAATTTATATAATTTAATAAACAAACATATAAAAATACCAGATTTACTATTAAATATTGCATAGGCGACACTGTGGCTCAGTGGTTAGCACTTTCACCTCACAGCAAGAAGGTCACTGGTTTTAGCCCCAGCTGGGTCAGTTGGCACTTCTGTGTGGAGTTTGCATGTTCCCCCCGTGTTGGTGTGGGTTTCCTCCGGGAGCTCCGGTTTCCCTCACAGTCCAAACATGCGCTATAGGGGAATTAAAGAAACTAAATTGGCCGTAGTGTATGTGTGTGTATGGGTGTTTCCCAGTACTGGGTTGCAGCTGGAAGGGCATCCGCTTTATAAAACATATGCTGGATAAGTTGGTGGTTCATTCCACTGTGGCAACCCCTGATGAATAAAGGGACTAAGCTGAAGGAATATTAATGAATGAACTTAATTCTGAACACTCACTTGTTTAAGTTGAAACAACAAAACATTTTTTAGAAGGTAGTGACTGGAACTGAGGAATATTTAGGATTATTTGGCTGCACAGTGAGTCTCGTAATGCTGTATATTTATTTGTAATTTTTCTCTCTCTCTCTCTCTCTGATAAAGCAGTCCATTTCAGTCTGTCCTGTAATCTCTGTAAATCAGCACAGATCGTCCTCCATTACAGACATTCAGCACCCTGCCGACAGCCTCCTTACGCTAACAACACAATAACAAGACAATCCAATAATTCAGCATTACACTCCATCTCCCAGTGACTCCGTGCTGCTGACAGCAGCTCACAAACATTAGCACATTTCATTTGTGCTGTGCTGTAATGCTAATCACGGAGCGTGAGAACGGGGGTCTTCAGTATGCAGATGAGGAGTCCACTTGTTGGGCACTATGAATATTTTAATCCTCAAGTTTTGTATGAGAATTGTGTACACATGAACCTGAAGCTGTGACCATTTTGTTTTCGTATTGTGACACAGTTGCTAAAGAAACAGAATATTAAATAAGAAAACAGTGGGTGTGGCTTGTTTTTTCTACTGCGTACTGATTGGATGTAATAAAGTAGGCATTTCATTTAGAAAGATCAGGAAATGGGTTTTAGAAAAGTTATTACAGGCTAACAGACACAACAATGCACTATATGTTTTCAACACAGGCTCATTGTAGATACGTACTCCTGTCTACAATTTTCAATATAGGCTCATTCTGAAAATGTAGCCCTATATACATTTCTGGAGATCGCGAATTATGTAGCCAAAGGTACATATGGCTGCATTTCATTTTTAAAATGAATGCTACAAGGCGGAATGACGTTGTTCCTTTTTGCGCTTACCAGCTGAGCGCTTACTTTCATATAAGCGGCTTTCCCGCTGTAATGAGTTTGTTCAGCAGCTCGCCATGTAAATCAACAGACTGGAGACACAAAGAGGACTTGACCACGACGACAGGGTTCGAGTCCAGTGAAGAACGGTTCCAGAAAACAGGTAAGACAAAAACAGAATCTAAAAAATAAAATAAACAAGTAAATAACAGGGTGAGAATGTGGTAAAATCTGAAAACGTGATAAAAATCAGACGAGGGCTTTTCTTTTCTGGACTGCTTTTGAAAATTGTTGGTTGGGTTTAGGTAAGTGGCTGGGCGGGTTAATCAATAAAAATTGGTTTGGTTTAGGGAAGGATGAGTGTGGGTCAGTCGATCTTTGCTGGTCTCTGCTGGGTTTACGTGAGAACAGCAGGCATGAATGGCACATGCGAGAGAAATTTGAGATCTCAAAAAGCATACACATCGGCCTCTGGTGGATTCTCGAAAATAACAACGGCAAAAAAACATACCTCCTGGGATGTATTTTGTGGTCTCCAGAAATGTATATAGAGGTATGTTTTCAGATTGAGCCTGGGTTGACATTTCTGGAGATTGCAAATTATGTACCCAGATGTATGTCTGCCTCCATTTTGTCTGTAAAATGAGCGCTATGGGGCGGTATGACACCGCCAATGGGTTCTGTTCCTTTTTGCATTACCACTGACTGCTTGTGGGCGGCTTTTTCGGTGTTACTAGATTGTCCAGTGGCTCACTGCATATGTCAGTGGATTTGGGACGTGGAGCTGAATTGACCACAACGACGGGGTTCAAGTCTGACGAAGAACAGTTTCAGAAACCAGTTAAACCAAAAGCAAAAATAAATAAATAATAGGGCTTAAAACAAGGTGGAATCATGTGGCCGTGACGGTTTTTCTTTTTCAGATTGCCTTTGAAAGCACTATCGGTTGGGTTAAGAAAGGGGGTGGGTGGGCTAGTCGGTCAGTCATTCAGTTGACAGTAAGCTGGCCTGGTCGGCTGAAGTGTTTACCGCACCCTCTGGTGGATTTACTTGAGAAAAGGCTGCGCAAGAGAAATTTGAGATCATGAAAAAGTGTATACAGTGGCCTCTGGTAGATTTATAATAACAAAAACTGTGAGCAGATGTACCTCAAGTTACGTATTCCGATGTCCCGAGACATGTAGACCTGGGTACGTATCCACCATACACCATGATAAAAACATCAGCAAGTAAATCTGATACCGACAGAAGCAGAACCCATTGCACATTATAATCCTTTTGCAAAACGATTAGTTTAAAGTGTTTATTTACTCTGAACATGTATATACAATAAGGCAGGGGTCTTAAACTGCCGGTCTGCCCTCCTCCTCTCCCCAGCCTGCAACTGACGCCAAAAATATAACGAGATTCAGCACCCCACCTACTAGACATTTAAAGCACTGTACTGTATATTCGGGTTACTTTCGGTTTCTCTCAGCGTGCAGTCGAGAGTAACGAACATGCTGATTATTTCTGAGGTATTTCCGTATTAAACGTTGAAATATATGTCTGTAAGTGCTCAATTTTTGTAAATATTTAAGGGTCATTTGATCATAATCAGCTTTATACTGCATGTATTTTGTTGTACAAACACCTCTTCATGGCTTACACATTAGGCTGGTGGTGTAAATATGATCATTTTGCTAATATTCGATTCAAATGGTCTCATTAATAGATTTTCCTCATATGCATATTAAGATTTGTATAAAAAGTGTGCATTAGCAAGTTTTAAAAATAAAATAAAAATATAGTAAATGTGAATATATACATACTTCCCCTCTTTGTTGTAGTTTTACAAAAAAATAAAGATATTGAGAAGAACAATTGCCAGTAAAGTCCACAAAGTTACCCAGTCTGTCTTACGCTATCTGTTTTGCTTGATGCTCTGAGAAAGAATGTCAGAGTGCATTAATTACATCAGGTTTCCACTTTTTTTCCATATTAAAACGGCCCTCCTATGAATTGTCAGTCACTGATAGCGTATGTGACTGACAGAAGACAAATTGCCAGTAAAGCCAACAACGTTACCCAATCTGCTTTCTGCTGTCTTACGCTATCTGATAAACTTTTGGTTAAGCAACAATTGATTGGGACATAATTATTATTATTATGCCCATTATTAAATTGTAGTATTTTCATAGCAATTGAAACTCCCCCTTCAATATGAACAACAAGAAACAAAAAGAAGGAGCTTTGATACTTGGAGTGCATCAATTACATGAGGTTTCCACTTTTTTCTTGTGCTTAAATGTTAAAATGGCCCTCCTATGAATCGTCAGTCACTGATATGGCCCGCCGCCAATTTGAGTTTGTGACCCCTGCAATAAGGCAACACACTACATGTGTTTTGGTCATTATACCTTTATTTATAATGTTTTCTGCAGTTTACGTATTATCATTATCGTGATAACACCATATATTGTAATAAAAGCAATAGCAATTAAGAGCAACAAGAAACTTTGATGTCGGCAAAAGTCTACAGAAGGCTGAAGGAGAGGTCAGAGGAAGACCTGCAGTGCGGGATGGGCAGACGAGGCCCTGAGAGAGACACACACACAAATGTATAGACTCGTGTTCGGAAACAAAGACACACGAGTCTACAAACAACAGCTTCCCCCTCACAGAGACTAAACTACAAACACAAATCAACACACAAACTCTGGAGGAATGACTAAACCTTCCTCTGAGTGAAAAAAAGAGAAAACAAACAGATAGACTGCTGAGAAGAGTCTATAGTCTGCCTTATTCTGGCTCTTGAAGAATAACAAAAAGGAGAAAAAAACTTTTTAGGATGCTGAATCATGGTGATAACAAGCTGCTTTGGATATTTAACTTGGTAATGACATCACTTGCTCTAGATTACCCGCAGGATGTTTTTCTTCTTGATCCGCTGAAATAAAGTAACTTGGGAAGCAAATATGTTGTTCATTCAGTGAAAGTTTGCTTCTGTTTGCATTAACTTTGCATGTATCTACTCGAGCAAATACTTCAATTCACGTAAGGTTTGAATCCAGAAGAAGGTTAGATTATTCAGCAGCAAAATTTATTTGGGGGCGTCACGGTGGCGCAGTGGGTAGCATGATCACCTCACAGTAAGAAGGTAGCTGGTTCGAGACCCGGCTGGGTCAGTTGGCATTTCTGTGTGGAGTTTGGATGTTCTCCCCGTGTTGGCGTGGGTTTCCTCCAGGTGCTCTGGAGACCTATCACCTAATAGGTGAATTGACAAAACTAAATTGGCTGTAGTGTATGTGAATGCAAGAGTGTATGAGTGTTTCCCAGTGATGGGTTGCGGCTGGTTGGGCATCCGCTGCGTAAAACATATGCTGGATAAGTTGGCGGTTCATTCCGCTGTGGCAAATAAATAATAAAGGAAGTAATATAATTTAATAAAGGGACTAATCCGAAATTTTTTTTTTATTTGTGGCTTTCTCATTCATGGGTGAGTTAAAGGAGGCGGAGCTACAAATGTGTCAGCATAGCGGCAGATTAAAGAGCCCCTATTATAGGTTTTAGAAAATGAGCTTCATGCAGTGTGCAACACAACTCTAAGTGAATGAAAACATCCAGCTGAGGGTTAAATCTAAAAGTGCACCTTGTTTAAAAATAGATTTTTAAATAAAAGACTCGACTCAGAGTCATTTAAATAATTCGTTGTTCATCAGGATGTTTTGCCTATTCGTACTGACGTCGATGCAAAACAAAACCAAATATGCTCTGTGCTGGATCCGGTAAAACATGAACGCACCTTTCTCTTCAAACACTAGCAGAGTGCAGGTGTGAGTGGGACTGATCATGACTGAACATTAATGAGTGAATGTTCTGGTGATTAATGCAGTAATATACCGTGCAACGGGGGATTCATCGGCCATTTGTTAAAGGAAGGATTAGAAATGACTATTGATGTATGGAACTTTGTAAGAGTTTGACAGGAACTTTACCAGTACACAGTTCATACATCAGTTTTTTCCTCCAGTTCACAAGTGTAAGTGTGTAAAGCTGTGAATCTACACTAGTTTCACGGTTTGGTTCAGTTGCGATTATCATGCCATCAATTCGGTTCAATTCGATATCTCGGTGCATCATGGTGCATTGACGATTCTTTCCATACACAGTTTTATATTTTCTTCACAGCACAGCAATTTTTGTATTAAAATGTATAAATATATTTAAATACTATTTGTAATACAATTTTGTCCTTTAATACAAACAGTCAGATATATAAACTGTACCTTAGACAACACGAGCATTTACAACAAATAAACAAATATGAATATCCCGCTCGCTTTCTTATCCTTGTCTACCACGTTCTCTTACACCCCTATGATTGGTCACACGCTCAACAGAAAGAGCTGCGATTGGCTGTTGCGCGCTGCACTCTTCACAGATGAGTGACACTGTGCAACAGGGTGAGAGAAAGATAGAGTTTACTTTCATTCTCTCAATCTCAGTGAAATAGGGGCTACTGCTGTAAGTGTCGGTAAAAGTCAGCAGAACACACATGCAGTAAAAAAATTGTGTTTAATTAAAACTTAAGTAGTTAGAGCGTTGTAAATACTCGCGTTCGCCTCCCTCGCCATAGTAAGCTACGGCAACAGTGCATATGAGATCAATGACTTCAGTACATAATAACCGGTTATGATTATTACTAAACTGATACTGAATTGTCCGCGTCTGCATCACGGTGCTCCGAAGAAACAATTAATTTTGACACCCCTATAAGTGTGATTAAAGTGGTTGCCTCCTTGTTTTCTCTAGCTTGCAAATAAGTTTTGTTAATTGTGTTTTGTTACTTGTAACCGCTTGTAGTGTATCTGGTTAGGTTAATATGTTCTCATATCGCATCTTAAGCCATGTTGAAAACACGTTTGCTGCTTTGTTTACGGATTTGAATGCGTTTGTGAGCTCTCGATCCTCTGCCATTTGTCATTGCTATGGCCACCGTTAGCTGTTCCTCACACGTGTTGCGGTCAAGTTTCTAAATAGTTCAGCTTTTGATGCTGTGTGGATATTGTTGTTATTGTTGTGATGTGTGTTGTTGTTATTACTCATGTTTAAGAATAGAGTAATATGCTGGTGTTAAACTGCATTGCTTTAATGAAATGCATTGGGTTTACACATATACTCTGCATGCACTGTGGCGCTCTCTCTCGCGCTGAACGCAGTCGACCAATCAGAACAGACTGGGTCATCAAGCCAATCAGCGCAGATTAGCATCACAGTAAGGAGGGGTTTAGGAACAAATAAACTGCTGAACGAATCATATGGGAGTCGGTGGGATAATTAGGTAAAAATAAATGCATATTATAACACAATGAACAGGTTTTTGACCTTGCATGCATATCAGCCTGTTGTTGGAGACCCCCAAAACCAAATTATGGTCTTTTTAAATGTGTAATAGGGGCTCTTTAAAAAAAACAAGACTAATTTCCTATGATAATAAGCGAGAGATGGTCACTAATGGGTGGGTCTTTCTCCCTCTGGTGACACGTACAAAAACAGAATGTCAATCAAAGTGTTTCTGCAGACTGTTTTGTTCAAGTGATTATAAACAATACAATCAACACAATTTTACCATTTGAAGCAGCTTATATTCTCACACTGCTGCCACACAACTGTGTTTAAACATGTATAAATGTGATTTTTGCACAATAGGTCACTTTTAAGTTGAGAATGTAGAAAACTTTTAGTTATCAAAAGCTACACACATTACCTTTAAACAAGAGAGAAATGGAATGGAGAGTGGTCTTTTTGGGACATCAGGAACTTTAAAGTCATTAATCTGAACCGGCCATTTTATGCGTCCTTCATCAGGATGATTTTTATGGAGGATGATTTCCTGAACGTTCAGTGCGGTTCATTAGTATTCATGTCTAGGGAGAGGAAGGAAACACTCACTCATATTTATGGTGTATGAGGACATTAAGGAGGATTAAAATATAGTCTTGGGTCTCTAATCACACACACGCAATAAAAATATACGAGAATTCACTCAAACAGCAACTTCAGCCCAATCTCACAGCAATTCTGGGCTAGTTTACTTTTTTTGCTGATTTGCTGGCTAATTTATATGAATTTGTACAATGTTTTTGAATGTTCTCATTAGTGCTGTCAAACGATTAATCCTAATTAATCACATTTAAAATCAAAGTTTGTACTTACATAATATATGGTAGTGTTTTGTGCATACAGTGTTCAACGTAAATGAGTACACCCCATTTTGAAAATGAACGTTGTCAGTTAATATAGAGAATATATTGTGGTGCATTTGAATAAAACCGATTTATTAAAGATATAAATGTATTAAATTTTTAATTTAGACACCAAGCATCGTTAGAAATATAAAGATTATTCATTTAAAGTCATGCAAAATATCGGAAAAAAATTACACACCACAAAATTTCAACAAGATTTAATATATATATTTTTTTGTTTCTCTTGAATTTTGCTCTTTTAATTTATTTATTTTTATTTAATATTTGTCCCTAACATATAAATTTGAGCTACTAATTTTGGACTGTTATCATAGGTCATTTTGTTAGATTAGCTCCAAATTTAGCTTCAGTAGTGACTAATGTACAGTGCATCCAGAAAGCATTCATAGAACTTCACTTTTTCCACATTTGTTTATGTTACAGCCTTATTCCAAAATGGATTCAATTCATTTATTTCCTAAAAATTCTACACACAATCCCCCATAATGACAGAAAAGAGTTTTTGAAATTGTTGCAAATTTAGTAAAAATAATAAACCTGAAAAATCACATGTACATCAGTATTCACACGTCACCATTTGACTGGTGCTCACTGATCTGGGGTGGGTTACCAAACATTGGCGTAACTCGCGGCTGAACTATCATAGTACGATGCATCATTTGGGAAAAGAACAATATAGTGACAAGTGTTTCCCCAAAACCCGTAGTTTCTCTGTCGCAGATCCATCATTTGAACCATGTAAAAAACGCCCATAATGATGCTCTAAACAGGGTGGAGTAACTACTTCTTTAGAGAAGAACCCCGTCATTTCTTTGTGCAAATTATATTGTTTTACACGCACACACGTTTAGGTAAAACATGCACTTGTTTTCCATATTAATGGAAATATATGTAAACCGCTCATATAGGGCCTGTGTTTCCTTTACAAATATTATTGAGAATATTCCATAGTCTATTCTAAATGAACATAAAATCACTTACAAAAGCAAACATGTATTCTAATCTCATATATAAATCAGATAAATAAATAATGAGGCGATTTATTAAGAAATGACATTTTATATTTATTATTTATTAGGAAATGAAAAAATGATACTATAATAATAATAATAATAATATTAATAATAGTAATGATGATGATGATGATTATTATTATTATTATGTAGGATATTGTTTATTTATCTTTTATTTTTGAAAAGTCTACTTTTACAATTTGACATGCAAACCACTGCAGAAAGGTTCTAACCAACAAGCCCATGTCATATACAGTACAGATACTAAATAATCTACTGTATATTAAAACGATTAACGTATGCTATGTTTTTTGTTTTCACAAGCTTTGGAGACGTAATGTACTTTTAAATATTAGGTCACCTATAGCTTTCGTCATGAGCCACGGCTGTGCTAAAAATGACATCAATGTTTTCAAAGTGCACTGCGAAGGCAGCGGAATTGTAAACATGAAGATCGTTTAAACTGAACAAATAAAGTGAATAATCTTTTTAAATCATTCCAAGTTTAAATGTTAGAATGTTCTAAATGAATAGGTCATAGGGGGGATAACTAAGAATAGAACACAGCCAGGAACTCTGTTTCTAACTACAGCTCCAGTGGTGTAGTTGCAAGCATAAAAGTTTGCGACACAGTTTGCTAATGTTCGTTGAAATGACGGATTTGGGAAATGCTAAATCAACTAACTATGCTTGTAAAGACACAACTTGCGACCTTAGTTGGCTAACGATGGTTTTCGGAAACGCACCCTTGGCCGATCTCATAAACTGATCTCATGCACCGATCGCAAGTGCTTGTTTACGAGTTTACAACACGCGAATAATGTTTCCAAACTGTTGTTAGTCTTTTTTCTTACCCTTTTTTCTATCTATTATTTTTTTGTAAAGCTGCTTCTGACCATTACATGTATGCAACATCCTTAATTTATTCTCTTAGGTAAGGCGAGATCTCATACATAGAGGGAAAATGTGCTTATGCAATGGCAAAGTTATATAAAGCTTCAAGCATCAGAATCAATACTTGGTATCGGCTGATTACAATGAGAAGGAAACACTAATTACTATCAGCTGCAAAAATCCTTGTTGTGGAAAGGTACAGTACTTTAGAAAGTAATGAATTATAATATTGAGTTACTCCCCAAAAAAGTAACTAGTTGTGTTATTTAGGCTGCTGCGGCTTGATCTCTTTCAGAACCTGCTGGGTTATTTTTTTTTTGTTTAACCGAGGAGCTCTTCAATAAACAACACTGTATAACCTTCATTTTCCTTAAAGGAAAACACATACAATTTTAATGTAGGATAATGTTATCTTCCAATAAAATAATCCTATTTTCCTTTTCTTTAATGTGCTGAAAATAATGAGAGTATTTCTAATCACAGAAATGTAAGGCTCTGCCATCTACATTTCTGTCTGTTCATGCATTCTTTATTGTGTGCGGGATTTAACGTGACTACATTAATTTCAGCAATTTATTTTAAAAAGTGAATTAACTAAGCTAAAAAGTTGCTTGCATTACATTTTGACTCAGATATTATTACTTAATTTTGAAAAGCAATGCGTTACTTTACTCGTTACTTAGAAAAGTAATGTTATTACGTAACTCGCATTACTTTTATTGCATTACCCCAAACACTGTATATAATTTGTATTGCACATTATATATATATAAAAGGCCATGACCAAGTTTTTATAAATATAATTTTGTTTGTGCACATCAGTAAATACCAATCAGAAGAGGGAAGCAAAGTTACTTTGATTAAAGGTTATAATGAGAACCCATTATTAAAGGAATGATATGCACAGATAGAACAGAAATAAGAACAGTCACAGAAATCATTTTAAATAAATACATTTAAATTGCTTTAAAAGAACAATAATTTTGACTGGATCAACGTTTCAGAGAAACAGCAAAGCAGATTTCCTCCGTTCTCAACATTCCTCCTGTTTCCACAGCACTCATTACAGAGTCACACATCCGTCAAGTGTGCTACACTCTCCGGGGAAAATTGACGGAGTTATTAGTGCCGTAACAAACTTATCATGAAGTTATTACACAGGAGCTGCCCTTAACACAGCTGGACTAACCACAGCAATTCATCAACGCATACACTTCAGCAAAATCAGCTTCAAATGCACACGGTGAATTAATGGGAAGAGGAAAGACTGTTTTGCTTGTGTATCATCTTGAATAAATTATGCATTAATTTTAGAAAAAATAAAATAAGACTCTTTTTATTATTAATAAGTTTTATTTTAAACCCCAGTAGAAAAATTGGTAATCTTGTTACCTTTATACATTTTATTTAGTTATGATGAGGCTTCCCATCTATTAAATAAAATAAGTTTATTTTTTATTTTTGATGCAATACAAAAGGTAATAGAACAAAATATTTTAAAAGCAACCCAGGCTCATTCTGAAAACATACCCCTATATAAATATCTGGAAAGTGCCAAATACATCCCAGGAGCTACGTTTTTTTGCCGTTTTTGTTTTCACGAATGTACCAGAGGCCGATGTGTACGCTTTTAGAGATCTCAAATTTCTCTCTCGAGTACCATTCATGCCTGCTGTTCTTGCCCACCCACTTCCCTAAAGCCAACGACAGTGTTTTCAATAGCAATCCAGAAAAAAAAAAAAAAAACATGATTTTTTACCACTTTTTTAGATTTCTCACCCTGTTATTTACTTGTTTATATTATCTTTTGGCTTTTGTTTTTGTTTTACCTGCTTTCTGGAACCGTTCTTCATCGGACTCGAACCCCATTGTCACGGTCAACTCCTCTCTACATTTCAAGTTCACTGACTTACATGCAAGCCACTGGACAAACTGGTAACAGTAATAAGAATGCCATCATACCACCCTGTATCGTTTGTTTTAAAGACAAAATGCAGCATTGCGTATTTACGGCTACACTATTCTCCAGAAATGTATAAAGTGCTACGTTTTCAGAATGAGCCTATGTTGATTAAAGGTGTTAAACTCATCTCATTTAAAATAAATAAAAACTAAATAGTGAAATTACTAAAACTTAAAAAAAAGAAACAGAAAAAAAAGATTTAAACCACACTGGCAAAATAATTATTCTTGTACATACATTTCATTTAATTATGATCAGGCTTCTCATACAGTAAACATAATAAGCATTTTTATGCAATACAAATTAAACAATATTAAAATTGTTATGCTGATCTTATTTAAAATAAATGAAATCTAAACTGTAAAAAATGACATGACAAAATTACTAAAACCTTATCCAAAAAAAA
>CAIGQZ010035013.1:6349289-6368975 GCA_903798205.1 Danio tinwini | reverse complement strand
TATATATATATATATATATATATATATATTGTTTTTAAAACAAACCACTGTTAAACAATGACTTGCCTAATTACCCTAACTTTAACCTAATTAACCTAGTTAAGCCTTTAAATGTCACTAAGCTGAATACTAGTATCTTGAAAAATATCTAGTCAAATAGTATTTACTGTCATCATAGCAAAGATAAAATAAATCAGTTGTTAGAGATGAGTTATTAAAACTATTATATTTAGAAATGTGTTGAAAAAAATCTTCCCGTTAAACAGAAACTGGGGAAAATATATACAGGGGGGTAAATAATTCAGGAGGGCTAATAATTCTGACTTCAACTGTAAGTTTGATTGCAGTTTGTAGCTAAAATAAACACCAGGGGGCAGAAATTGTATTCCTTTTCACAATAATGATTTTACACAGGCACATATCATGGCCCATTACCACTGAGTGGTACGGTACTGTACAGTTCAGAACGCTTTTATGGCCATTTCCACTGTCAAAAGGTACCAAAAAGTGAACCGTACCATACCACTTTTTGGGTACCCTTTCCAAACGTCACTAGCTCGTGCACAAGCCAGGAGAATAAAAACAAAGGAAGCGGCATTTTTAAATACACATCCGAGTCATTATACCGTAATAATATATACATATAATAACAAGCCATGGTCGACCCGAGCTCAAACAAATCTTGTCGTCGTCTTGATGAACAGCCACAAAGCTAAGAAGAAGAGCAACATCCACCCTTTGCCCCGTAGTTGTTTACAAGGCTGTCTAAAGCGCGAGCGCTTTCACTTTCTCCAGAGAGCACTCGCTGCACGTCTATATTTGAAATAACAAACTTCTTGAGCTGATTATTGAAGTGCTTCTGACATCCTTTCAGAAACGGACAAAAGCGAGAGTGAAGCGTGAAAAAACAAAGCAGAAGCCGGACAAAACAAAGGAGCAAATGATTCTTTCAGCAACCTAAAACAGGAACAAACTGCCATGTTTAATTATCATCATCAGCTTTTGGACTATTATGAACTGGGAATGACAAAATTACTCTCTAACAGAGGTTACATGTGCTGGGGAAAATTACAGACACAAATGAGAGGTTTGCTCTGATTGTGGGCTGTATGTTGTGTGTTGTTTTTGAACCCAAATAAGGACTAAATTTATGCTCTGTGTAGTTTTCTGTAAGTGGTAACATATCAGAGACTGTAAGGGTCTGTATGTGTTCCTATATGTTGCATTTATTTATTTATTTTATTTAATTGCAGACGTTACAGTAGGCTATTTTGCATAATTGATCTGCAGTTATAATTAACTCATGTTTATAGAAAGGTTAGTGATGAACATTTATAAACAAGTATTTATGTGTAAAGCATCTGTTTTGTGAGAAATGCTGCTTATATGGTATGTGAACAACCTGTACAGCTTTACTTTGACATTTCCTCGAGCAAGAATGACGTCAACTGAAACTTTCTGTCGTACACCACGCCCACCAAAAAGTTGTCTTTGAACAACATCAACTAAACCATAAAAAAGCTATGTAAAATCAAGGTAAAATGGTCAAAGTGCAGTATTTTCTTATGTCTTCTTTTGAAAACACTATTGGTTGGGTTTAGGTCAGGGATTTGCTGGTCTAGGTGATCTGTATGACAAGCTCCACTATTCTTGTGGACGTGTACAAGAAAAATGAGTATATGAAAAACATTTCAATTCAGATTTTGATAATGTAGACAGCGCCTTCTTGTGGATTTGTCATTGGAAACATAGAGAAATGTATTTTAGGTTTCACAAAAATGTATGCAGGGGCACGTATTTCTAAAGACCCTTGATTGGAATTAATTTTCTGATGCAGTTTGAAAATGTTTAGCAAATCACAGTGCACTGGGTTCAGCTGGCCAATCAGAAAACGCTGCTGTTTTGGGAAGGTGGAGCTTTGTAAAAGCCACACCTTAGGGCGTGTCCGTCTGACTGGGAATTGAGGTTTTGCAATTATGTATTGTGTGTGAAAAAAATCTGTTGGAGGGCTTTTGGGGGGGGGGCATGGTGGCTCAGTGGTAAGCACTATCGCATCCCAGCAAGAAGGTCGCTGGTTTGACTCCTGGCTGGACAAGTTGGCATTTCTATGTGGATTTCTCCCAGTGTTGGCGTGGGTTTTCTCCGGGTGCTCCGATTTCCGTCACAGTCCAAGCACCTGCACTATAGGTGACTTGGGTAAACTAAATTGGCCATTGTGTATAGGTGTTTCCCAGTACTGGGTTGCAACTAGGGCATCTGCTGCTTAAAACATATGCTGGAATAATTGGCAGTTCATTCCACTGTGGCAACCCCCAATAAATAAGCACAGAAGGAAAATGAATGGATGGAGGGCTTTTGTTTAAGACTGAGGGACTGTCCAATGAGAATTACGCATTCCAGACAATGAAATAAAGCAAGTTATCAACCTAGTACACCCAATAATCAAAATAATGACCTTTTAAGATAACATCATATGGAAACAGCAAATTTTGATCAATTAAACCAGCCACCCATCTTTTTTTGCTAGCTCAAACCTCTATTTTTAGATCTAATTAAGGCCAAGCAGTTCAATCCAGCTACAGTAAGTCAGATTTCCAGCAGAGTTTGGTTCCAGCTCTAATCAAACACAATGTTAAAGGTCTTTGGGGTTCACCTGAAAATTACACAAAAGGTTTGTTAGATCCGGAACTTGCACCACAGGAAGGCAGATTTCTGGGAAAAGGTACAAACACGCTGGAATCAAGCTGAATGCCCTTGGAAATTCATTAAAACATGTTTAAAAGAAGCTTTTTTTAACTGCACACGCTGACAAGGAGAGACAAGAAAAGATGAAGAAATGCGAAAGGAAGGAGAAAAAACAGGATAAATAGGTAAGGGAAAATGAAGGCATGATAAATACATGGGTGAATTTCAAACAGAACTTACGGTCAAACTCTGTTTTATCTGTGTTAAAGCCAAGAGAAAATATACTCCGATAGAAAGCATGAGATTAGCATTTCCATTGCTCTCAACGGCAGTTGCTCTGAATACTGCTACTTTTGCTCACAGACAGTGACCTGGGTATGATTGTGTCAGCCGTTTATAAGGTCTTTCTTGAATTTGGGGAATTAAAGTTCCCATAAAGAGCACAGTAAGTTAGTCTGCACACAATTTTTTCAAATAGACTAAATAGATATTAAGTTCTTCATAAAGTAATGAATAATATGACCTTTCACTACGAAGGCTATACATTTGTAAAATGCAGATAGTATTGAAAAGCTACAGTACATTCTATATTGTTCTTTGATAAGTATATTTAAATATGAACAAATTTATAAAAAAAAAAAATTGATGGGAAAGAGCTCTTTTGCTTATCAAAGCTACATTTATTTGATGAAACATGCAGTAGTAAATTATTCCATATTGTGAAATATTATTACAGTTTAAAACAATGGTTTTCAATTTGAATACATTGTGAAATACTACACTACCTGACAAAAGTCTTGTCGTCAATCCCAGTTGTAATAGCAGCAAATAATAACTTGACTTCTTGTTGATCATTTGGAAAAGACTTTTGTCTAGGCAAAGTCAGACCTTACAGTCCTACTAAAATAATAAAAAAAATCAAGGCATGATCATATTTTATGTTGTTAAAATAAGCGTAATCTAGAGGCCTTTGCCTTTTATATAAGCCACTTCTGATATCAAATGATCAACTAGAAGTCAAGTCATCATTTGTTGTTCCTAAAACATGGATAGGTGACCAAACTTTTTTCAGGTAGTGTATTTATTGTCAAAATTTTGAGGGCTTATCATAGCACAAAACTACTGGTTGAAATTACAAGTAACCAACCGGACCAAAGATTAATCTCACTACTAGTTTTTCTTAATTTTGGTGCCGTGTTTAACACTACTAATCATGATATAGTCACAAACCAGTTTCAAAATTGCACTGCTATGTATGGACAGGTATTACAATTGTGTTGAATCACTACTATTTTGCTTAAGACAGACAAAGTTAATAAGTTAAAGGAAATACAATTTGGAGTACAGCAAGGCTGTGTAGGCCCGCTGCTATTTTCAGTATATATCCTGTACCTTTTTAATAATATTAGAAAACATGAGGTTGGTTTTCATTGTCATTTTCGGTTATATATTTCATTAAGAGCAAATTCAATTTCATAATCTAAGCTAACAGATTGTATTACAGATCAAATATTGAATGACCAGCAATTTACTTAAAAAATAGAACTATATATATATATATTATTCATTAAAACAAAAATCTTTAGATAGAAACTTTTACAATACACATTTGGATTTAGATCTACTGTTACTTCTACTATAGTCAGTATAGTTGTATAGACAATAAACACTCACCAGCCACTTTATTAGGTACACCTTACCCCTTTTGCTCCTTCATAGCATAGATTCAACAACGTACTGAGAAATTCCTCAGAGATTTTGGTTCATATTGACATGATAGCATCACACAGTTGCTGCAGATTTGTCGGCTATGCGAATTTCTTCTTCCACCACATCCCAAAGGTGCTCTATTGGATGGAGTTCTGGTGACTGTGGAGGCCATTTTAGTACAGTGAACTCATTGTCATGTTCAAGAAACCAAATTGAGATGATTCGCGCTTCATGACATGGAGTGTTTTCCTGCTGGAAGTAGCAATCAAAAAGATGGACAAGGCCAGCAGCAATACTTACGTAGGTTGTGGTGTTGACACTATGCTCAATTGGTACTAATGGGCCCAAAGTGTGCCAACAAAACATCCCCACGCCATTACACCACCACCAGCAGCCTGAACCGTTGATACAAGGCTGGATGGATCCATGCTTTCATGATGTTGATGCCAAATTCTGACCCTACCATCCAAATGTGGCAGCAGAAATCGAGACACATCAGACCAGGCAATGTTTTTCCAATCTTATATTGTTCAATTTTGGCGAGCCTGTGTGAATTGTAGCCTCAGTTTCCTGTTCTTAGCTGACAGGAGTGACACCCGGTGTGGTCTTCTGCTGCTGTAGCCCATCCGCCTCAAGGTTTGACGGGTTGTGCATTCAGAGATGCTCCTCTGCATTTGCTCTGATGCTCTGTTTGAACTGCAACAGATCATCTTGACCATTTCTACATGCCTAAATGTATTGAGTTGCTGCCATGTGATCGGCTGATTAGAAACCTATTAAAGTACCTATTAAAGTGGCCAGCGAGTGTAGGCATATTATATTGGACAACAACTTGACAAATCATTTATCGCAAAAAACAGCCATCCACATAAAAAATATTCTCTAGCTACATGCTGTGTTGGCTGTCCAGCACACAAATAAACAAACTCTAGTTATAATAAGAATAGTAACTCACACTAATTTGATCATCTTTACACTAGCATCATATTAGCATCTGTATTAAACAGCCCTTTATAACAGCAGAGTAATTAAGGAAAATAAAGAATATAAAATGGATCTTCAACATAAATGATATGATATATGATATGATATAAGATATGATATGATATGGTGACGCAGTGGCGCAGTAAGTAGTGCTATCACCTCACCTCGCAAGAGGGTCTCTGGTTCGAGCCTCTGCTGGGTAAGTTGCCATTTCTGTGTGGAGTTTGCATGTTCTCCCTGCGTTCACATGGGTTTCCTCCGGGTGCTCCGGTTTCCCCCACAAGTCCAAAGACATCAGGTGAATTGGGTAGGCCAAATTGTCCGTAGTGTATGTGTGTGAATGAGTGTGTATGGATGTTTCCCAGAGATGGGTTGCAGCTGGAAGGGCATCCGCTGCGTAAAACATGTGCTGGATAAGTTGGCGGTTCAATCTGCTGTGGCGACCCCAGATTAATAAAGGGACTAAGCCGAAAAGAAAATGAATGAATGAATGACATGATAGGATATGATTCACATAAATCAGCTGTGATCAACATAAGAATGAGTTCAAAGTGGATTTTTAGGAAAAATTTCTCTTTAAAAAAACCACATGTATAGAAAAGTTACCATAATATAACAATAAGATGAAATGGAAAGTAAATCATAAATAATAAGCCTGAGACAGAAGTAAACTGTAATAAAAACAGAGGATCAGCACCATGGACAGAAACCACACAATTCAGCACCACAGACAGCACATCATCACCTGAGCAAAACAAGAATCACATCTCTGCCTAATCTAAAAGAAATAAGAGCTGAGAGGGAAAAAAGAAACATATTTCTGCTCAATCCAAAACAATGAACACACACACACACACACACACACACACACACACACACACACACACAAAAGAGCCTTAGAAGGACAAACACTGCATTCGTTCCCCTGCCACAGTCTTTTCATTTTTCCTTTCGGGCACTGAAGCAGAGGTTAGATAAACACAGGGATGTGTAGAGAGAAATGCATTGTATTAAGAGGTGAGCAGTTCCCTCAAGGGGAATGTATTCATTCCTTCTGCTTGCTCAGCTTTCCACACAACGTTGTTGTTGTTGTTTTTTTATGAAACATTCTGCTTTTATTGACCATTTTACAGGCAATACTGCCACAGGTGTTTGACTGCATTATAAGCAAACACTAGAGGAAGTGTAGAGAAAACTCAATCTGAGACAGCTCCATAAAAGAAATCACAAACAGAATCGATTATGGGGAAGTTTAGCGACTTCAGCTTTACTATGAGAGATGACAGCAATTGTGGTTTGTGTTGTTTGGTGACATGAACCTGGAAAATGGAATATAAAGGAATAGTGTATTGGGGTTGGGTGATATGACAAAAATGTCATATCATGATAAAAGCAACCTCATATCCTGACTATTGTAAATTCAAAACATCATTGACCAGCAAAAACCTCAGAATGCCGTGTTATACATGTGCCACAAACAAGTTTTAGAGCGTCAAATCTGTCAGTGATGCAGTTTAGCAGCAGTAACTGAGAGCTGAGTAAACACACACATTACTGTTTGTGGATCTGTGCTCGGTGTTGAACAGCATTTGTTGCTGAATTGAGGGAAGCTATTTTCAGTGCATGGCATCCACCCAGCCAAACGGGTAAATATCTCTCCTTTATCTTGGGAGGAGATGTTGTGTGGTTTGAAAAGCTGCCATGAGGACTGAAGTTTTTTCTGCTGTCATAGAAAAGAGGAGGAAATGTGGAGAATGTGTTTTTCTTTTTAAATTTCATAAGAACAAGTGATCTATCCATCCATCCCTCCATCAATCTGTCCATCACTGAGACCATTCACCAATCCATTCATATATATCCCTCATTTTACTTACCTTCTATCAATCAATCAATCAATCAATCAATCAATCAATCAATCAATCATCCCTCTACCAACATACCCATCAATCCATTCATCCATCACCTTACCTATTCATCTATCCAACCACTTTAATATCCATCACATCAATGTATCCATCTATTCATTCATCCATTAACTAACCTATCCATCTTATCCCAACTTACCCATTTTGCCATCTATCCCTCAATTTTTCCATCTATCCATCCATCCGTCATTTTTACCAACCTATTCATCCATCCATCAACTCACCTATTTCTGCACCAACTTACCATCCTTCCATCCATCCATTCATCTATCCATCCCTACACCAACTTATCCATCCATCCATCCATCCATCCACCTATCTATATATATCCATCCCTCATCAACTCACCTATCCATCTCTACGCCAACTTTTCAACCATTCATCCATCCATCCCTTCACCAACCTATTTATCTATCCCTCCATACATACATCCATCATCTCATCTATTTCTGCACCAACTTACCATCCTTCCATACATCCATTCATGCATCCATCCCTGCACCAACTAACCCATCCATTCATCCATCCATCCATCCATTCACCTATATGTATATATGTCCATCCCTTATCAACTTACCTATCCATCTCTGTGACAACTTCCATTCCACCCATCCATCCATCAATCCATCCGTCTATCCAACCATCCATCTATCCATCCATCCATCCATCCATCACTTCATTAACCTATTTATCCTCCCCTCCATACATCAATCCATCCATCATCTAATCCCATTTCTGCACCAACTTACTATCCTTCCATTCATCCATCACTCCATTCATCCATCTGTGCACCAACTTACCCATCCATCCATCCATCCATCCATATATCCATCTCTTCATCAACTCACCTATCCATCTCTGTGCCAACTTACCCGTCCATCCATCCATCCATCCATCCATAAATCACTTTACCAACCTATTTATCCATCCCTCCATACATCAATCCATCCATCATCTAATCCTATTTCTGCACCAACTTAGTGTCCTTCCATCCATCCCTCCATCCATCCATCCCTGCACCAACTAACCCACCCATCCATCCATCCATCCCTCCATCAGCTCACCTATCCATCTCTGCTCCAACTTACCCGTCCATTGATCCATCCATCCATCCATCCATCCATCCATCCATCTATCCAGCACTCAGACAATTCATCAATCTGTTTAAGTTTCCCTCCCTCCTTCCACCAATCTATATATTAATCCCTCCATAAGCCCACCTTTCCCTCCATCCATCCAAAAATTATGTGCAAATGCTTACAACATATTTTTTGGCCTATACTATATAACCCACTCTTATTTTCAACACACACACACACACACACACACACACACACACACACACACACACAATGCAATGCAATCCAGTAAATAAAAGGCAGACTCTCTGGCCACACATTTATCGCTGGCTGTTCAGCAAGTATAAAGATCTAGTGGAGCATAAGTCACATTAGCAGTCAGATTTCATCTCTGTAGCAAGAGAAGAGCAGAGAGGTTTTGACACTGAGCACCTTCAGTAGTAGTTAGTGGAGATTGATTGTTCAGCAGGGGATAATATGGACGAGAGCATTGAAGAGGTAAATCACATCAATACTGTATTTCAAACACAAGTGGAAGGAAGTCATGGCCATAGACAGAGTCGATATCCTCACCGAGACCTCAGACACACTGCCAAAGACTGACAAACACACACAAACACAGGTGCGAGAGCTCACTAAAATCACTGTTCACATGCGAGCTACGAATGTGATGTGGATCAAAGATGAAGTATCTTTAAAGGTGTGTTTGCACTGTAAATGTGTGCATCAGGAGGAGGTTCACACAATGACAGAAAAACACAAAACACACACAGTCCCACAGGGAGAATAAAACATGCTTGCTGGAGCTCAGAGTCATCAGAGAAAGATAAAATGACATTTCATGTCGCAAAACACCTATACGTGGAAGTATCACCCTCTGGGGATAAAATATAGAAGTTGTTTCTCCAGAAAGATTCATTGACAGGGAATGCTTTTTAGGTCATTATGAAAGCACTGCGCTAAAGTATGAATACAGGAAAACATTAACATCAGTGATTCAATTACAATAAATAAATGCAGGTGGAAACAGGGACTAACACTTGTTCAGGTTTGCTGTGCTTGTTTCAGGCCCGGTGCTACCCACTGCGCCAGCTTGACAATATAATTAGGCCTGTCACGATATCTATTTTTTGTTGTACGATATATTGCAGCAAAATATATTGCGATAAACGATATTATTGTCATTTTAAGATAATTTTATGCCACTCATTATATAATGCCAGAATGCCAATATAAAAATCACAATGCAAGTACACTCTTGCAAAAAACACACAATCTTTTATTCTTAAGAGTATTTAATTTAATTATAGTCATTTTAACAATTCAATAATAGGCATTGAAATCAGAATGTGAAAACGCGTATTCTAAATGAATAATAATTAGTGTTAACAAAAAAGTGCAAGGTGAAAAGTAATATATCTGCTACCAGATCTATTTTCAGTTGTCAGACTTCAACATGAAAGTGGAAAGGACTATAGTAATTAATAGTAAATACTATAGTGTTTTTAACCACACGGACACCTCCAGGAGAGATAGAGATGTTGCACAATCAGTTAAATTGTTGCTAGAATTGTTTTTATGTATGGGCGATATTTATTGCATCACTAAAAATACTTTAATTGATGTCCATGTATTGTGCGAGAAGTCGATAAATTGATTATTGTGACAGGCCTAAATATAACATAACATAACATAACATAACATAACATAACATAACATAACATAACATAACATAACATAACATAACAATATAATATAATAGCACTGGGTAGCGCAATCACCTCATAGCAAGAAGGTCGCTGGTTCGAGCCCCGGTTGGGTCAGTTAGCATTTCTGTGTGGAGTTTGCATGTTCTCCCCGTGTTTGCGTGTAATTATACACTTAATTACACTTTTATTTAATACAAAGTAATTTTTACCTGATTAACTGTACCTAATAAACTTTATTACAGTTAAATGCACTTCAAACATTTAAAGCACAGAAACATGTGGTTGTGACAGATAAGCACTTCTCATTTCAAGCTGGTAAAATCGGTTAGTGAATGGTATGTCCTCAAATGAATATTAAAGCAGAGGCAGATATGGGTTTCTGCAGAGCAGCGTTAACTGTGAACCATAGTCACTCTTTATATCCTGAGCTGGTCATGTGTAAATGAACACAGTGCTGCGCTTCACTCAAAACATGCAGCACATTTATTAATTGATTTTTAAACAGCCTGTGTGTTTTGATAATTGCCCAAGCCACTACAGTATATTACCGAAGTACACTTTGAGCATAACCACTTAACTAAATCAATGTTTTTTTTAATGTAAAATGTTTGAATGTAATTTTAAATAAGTACACTCTTAGAAATAAAGGTACGCAAGCTGTCACTGTGGTGGTACAAAAGGTACACATTTGTACTTGAAGGGTCCATATTGGTACCTCAGAAGTATTTATTAGTGCCTTCAAATTTTAAGAGGAACACTTTTGTAGTTTTTAGGTACTAATATGTACCCTTGAGGTATTAATATGGACCTTTTAGGTACAAATGTGTACCCTTTGAAAAGGTATCACCCCAGTGACAGCTCACGTACCTTTATTTCTGAGAGTGAAGTGTGAACAAAGAGCAAATGTAATTTTTTTTTATGTTTTGGTTCATCTGGTTCATTTTTCTTTAACTTCATGAGTCTGACCCGGCCTGGGACTCTTATCTAAATCATTCAGGTCTGCTCATCGTGCTCAAAATGAGGACCAACATAAATGATCTGTCATGTCAAAAGCATTAATGAGCAGAAAGCAGCAGCTTGATTGTGTTGACACTTGTTCTCTGGAGAATAGACTCAGTCACATTTCTTCACTCTCTTCAGGGCTGATTTCTCACAGCTGTGTCCAACTAATGACATCTCAACACTGCTGTGGCGAATATTTTACAGCGCATAGAATAGCTTGCTTTGCATACTAATACAGTGGAAAATTGAATTGGAGAACAGTGGAGAATTGGTAACACTTTATTATGATGGTCCATCTGAGTATTAGTAGACTGTCTGCTTAATATCTGTTGATACTGCTTCTTCAACATTTATCTGACTATAAGAAACTGCAAGTACATGTCAACTTACACTTACCCTAACTCCAACCTAACAGTCTACTTATAATCTAATGAGAATTAGTTGGCATGTAGATGCAGTGTAACTTCAATTCAACAAACAGACCATCAAAATAAAGTGCGTCTAGAGAATCTACAATTTCCTAAACTCCAAGGCCACTGCTTAGTTCTATACTTGAAGATCTCTCAACAAGCTTAAAAGTGCAGTTTTTAGGCATATTTCATGTTTCTACACTTTTAGATAGCTTTATTTATTTGGGTTTGTTGGGGAACAATATGGTAATCATGAAACTAGGGAAAGACTCTTATAAAAAAAGCTTTGTGACCTAGATAAGTTATTTAACAGAAGAGTAATTAATTACTGATTACTAATCACATCATTAAAATTGTGTTTAAATTACTTTTCTAGGTATATTATATAAAAAGTAACTTAGGTACTCAATAAAGAGTTTAATTACTTTATTCAATACTTAAATACAAGCGTGCACACAGGCACACACACGCACGTACACAAATATGGCCCGTTTCCACAGTACAGTATGGTAAGGTTCAGTTCGGCTTTTATGGACCGTACCGTACAACTTTTTCGGCATCCTTTCGAAAGGGTACCTAACACGAGAAAGGGTACCAAAAGGTGGAGCTACGCATGCAGCTGAACGCTGATTGGTTACAGAGCGAAGTCACAAGCTTGTGGCGCAAGCCAGAATGAAAACAAAGGAACTGCTATGTTTTCAATACACAGCCGAGACAACTATATGCATATAATAACGAGCCATGAATGACCCGAGCTCAAACAAACCTTGTCGATGTCTTGATGTACAGCCACAAAGCCCAGAAGAACAAAATCTGCCGTGTCCTGTTGTTGCTTTACGAGGCCGTCTAAAAGTGCGAGCGGTTTTCGCTTTCTCCAGGGAGCTTGCGATCGCGTCTATATTTGATATAAAGAACTTCTTGAGCTGATAATAATAATGTGTGTGTGATTATTGAAGTGCTTCCGACATCTGATCTGTTCAGAAAAGAAAAGGACAAACGCGAGAGTGAAGTCCCTAAAACATGAGCATCTCAAAGTACACACACACACTTGTACAGTACAACATCTTTTTAGGCGTCTTCTAGCAGCTGTAATGATGTTTAAACTGTACAGGCTGAATAGGTTGTTGCCCTACCCCAAAATCAACCACCACAGAAAACAATCTGCGTTTTTACATTTTCAAAACACTTCATTTTGCATGATTTATGAGTCACTTTTCCTTATGGGGACCCAAAAATGCCCCCACAAGGTCAAATTTGACTAGTAATTCTATACTTGTGGGGACATTTTGGTCTCCACAACGTGAAAAATAAAAGGTATGCACACACACACATCACTCTTGCTGTTTATGGGAAGTCCTGCATTCTCATGGCCAAATTTACACACACACACGCCGCTATGAAGTCAAACTCATTTAGGCCGTGGTAAATATATCACGGTTATTCCAGAGTCAGCTGAAGGGGGAGGTAAGGGCGGGAAAGCCCTGAATTAATTTAGTCAGGCGTCTCACTCACATTCACACTCACACACACACACACCACAGGCCTAGCGATGTTCTACTTTCAGCATGCTGAGTTACAGCCAGCGAAACGACAGCACAAGAGAATTATAAATTGACCATTCAGCCCTGGAAAACACCGAAAGAGAACCCTATTAAAGGTAGACCAATCCGACACAGAACAAATACAATCATTCCTTGTCTCAAGTAAACAATATAGTCTGATAATGTAATGTAATGCAGTTTTTCTCTGTGGTCTGTTGATGACAGCACTTCTCCTCAAATTGCAAATGATCAATTGGATTGATCATCTGAACTGCTGCTAAATTGATTTTCCTCTTAAAAATAAGGTCAGAGGAAAATGTATGAGGCCAGGGGCGGTGTGAGATGTATTAAGACTCTGAAAGAGAAATCTATTTGCGAGAACACTGATAGGGCGGTGGGAACGTTTTCAAAGAGATTTTCATTAATGAAATTTATGAATGTTCATTTTCTGGTGAACTATGTCTTTATTAAAGCACAGCATGCCATTAATATAAACTGTTCCTCAAATAATGAGAACATCACAAAAGTCTGAGCAGGGGTCTCTGGTCATCTCTCCGGCCTGCAACTTGCATTAAAAATATAACAAGATTCGGCAACCAAAAAAATATAGTGGGGGGAATAAGTACTGAACACGTTATCATTTTTCTCAGAAAACATATTTCTAAAGGTGCTTCAAATGTTCACCAGATGTTGGTAACAACCAAAGAAATCCACATATGCAAAGAAAAGTAAACTAATTAGCTTATTAAGTTCTGTGTAATAAAATGACACAGGGGAAAAGTATTGAACAGATGAAGAAAGAGAGATGTAGTTGGGCAGTGAAAGCCCAGACAGCAGGTGGTGAGAGAGTCGAAGTAGCCGGAAGTCATACATTTTCAATCATAGCCAGTGGCGATAAGCGACGAGGCACATTTTTGATGGTGTGGATTGCGAGGAGAGTTGAAATCAAGTCAACTTTATGGTAATAAGCTATAACATGGCTCGGCGGCAAGCATTCAGAATTTAAAAGTCCACCGCTTGAGAGGAGTCCAGAGAACAACAGTCCTGTGAACTTTGGCTCAGACCACACTTGTTCCTAAGGGTCTGGTCATTGCGGTCTCAGTATTTCCAGTTATTTATGAGGTTTTCTTACAGGGACATGAATGAAAAAAAGTTACTGGCGAGTTACTCATGTGCATTAACGTTACATATGTTTTTGTTTTTAAAGGGGAATATCATGCTATCTATAACAACAGTAGAAAACAGTGTTCAGAATATTTCAGACATACAGGATTTCATCTCTGTTATTTGCAGACGATGTTGTTCTGTGGGCTTCATTGAACATGGACCTTCAGCATGGACTGGGGCGGTTTGCTGACGAATGTGACGGGGATGGGATAAGAATCAGCACCTCCAAGTCCAAGGCCATGATGCTCCACTGGAAAAAGTTGGTTTGCCATCTCCAGAATGGAGGAAAGCCCTTACCCCAGGTGGAGGTTTTGTTCACAAATGAGGGAAGATTGACAGGCGAATTGGTGCAGCGGCAGCAGTAATGCGGTCAGTTTACCGGACTGTTGTGGTGAAGAAGGAGCTGAGCCAAAAGGCAAAGCTCTCAATTTACTGGTCAATCTACGTTCCTACTTTCACCTATGGTCATGAGCTTTGGTTCATGACCGAAAGGACAAGATCTTGGATACAAGCAGCCGAAATGAGTTTCCTTCTTAGTGTGGCAGGGCACACCCTGTTTCACACCGCAAGCATCAGCAGCGAGCAAGCAGAGCATGAGCAGCTCATTTTTTCGCCATTCATGTTAACAGATTAGAGCTTTCATACCGCATGCAGAAGCAGCGCGTCAGCGCGAGGCGTGAACAACAAATATATACAAATATTTATTTAGCAAACCAAATGTAAAACAATTTTAGTATCACTTTCGCTTAAGTTACACACAGGTGTTGCAGGAGAGGGGAAATAGAAGTGGCCGCTTTCAGACTGCTATTTACGGGAGTTGTAGTCTTTAGCGAAGTGTATTGTGGGTAGTGCAGTTCGACACGCATGCTGGATGATGTGAGCTTGCTGTGTGTGCTGTGCAGTTGAAGCAGAGGAAGAAAGTTTTATTGGGCTTTGTTTTATGTTCACTCAAGTTATTCCACGCGGGAGCTGTTTGCACTGTGAACCTCACAACATGAAAATAAGTAAAAGAGCATGCATTGATTACTTTTGTCCGACTCATCCTTTGCAAGGGCATGAATTAACAAGCTGTTACTCTGCTGCTGGACAATCGCTGAAGCTGAGAAAGTAACACTAGTTTGATCATGTATAAATATCATTATAACTATACTGTATAAATATTATTATAACTAGGCCTACAACATCCTGACAATCAAAAACAAAATGACATGATATCACAGGCGATTGTCTTCTGAGTGCACCAGACATGAATGACACTTATAGAGCTAGAGAAGCAGACAGTGCTGTAGGATCTTTATAATTTGTATATAAATAAAAAATATATATTTATATATATAGAGAGATAGGTAACTAGATAGAATAGACAGAGATAGATTGATCTGTGCAGCAGCTGCTGAAGAACTGCGCGCTGAAGAGGAGCTGGTGTGAAAGGTAAACGCCTGCGTGCTGCTTCTGCTCTCCATACGCGCTGCTCGCACCCTGCTTTCGCTTGCGGTTTGAAACAGGCGTTATAGATAGGGTGAGGAGCTCTGTCACCCAAGAGGAGCTCGGAGTAGAGTCGCTGCTTCTCCACATCGAGAGAAGTCAGCTGAGGTGGCTCCGGCATCTGTTTCGGATGCCTCCTGGATGCCTATCTAGAGAGGTGTCCCAATCATGTCCCACCAGGAGGAAGCCTTGGGAAAGACCAAGGGCATGAATGTCTCTCGGCTGGCCAGGGAACGCCTCTGGATCCCCACAGAGGTGTCTGGGGAGAGGGAAGTCTGGGGTTCTCTCCTAAGACTGCTGCCCCTTCGACCCAGCCCCGGAAAAGCACACACAACAACTTGATCTCCGTAGTTTAATGAATTTTGATAAAAGGCATGCAACATTTTCATGCTAGAAAGCACATTTTTTACGTGGGAATGTAACGGATTTGCTGATATTCTGCAACTGCTCCTTTAAATATGAGATCAATGAAGCGAATGTTGATGCTCTCGCCCCCGGAGCTGTAAAGGCAGACAGCGTTGTTGACAGGGCAGCCAAGGCAAGGCAAGGCAAGTTTATTTATATAGCATATTTTATACACAGTGGCAATTTAAAGTGCTTTACATAAACATAAACATGAATTAAAGAGACAAGTGTAAGAAAATAAAATCAAATAATAAAAAAACAGATAAAATGTGTTAAAACAGGTTATAAAGAATGAAAAAGAAAAGAGAGACACAATAGTGCGATCTGTTGAACGTAGCACAGTGCCCATTCAGTAAAGGCACAGCTAAACAGATGTGTTTTCGGTCTTGATGTGAATGTGCCTAATGTTGGAGCACATCTGATCATTTCTGGAAGCTGATTCCAGCAGTGGGGGGCGCTGTTAGTAGCTGCAAGCCGATTCACCCTGCTTTGACTGAACTCTTAGAATTTCTAGTTTATATGATCCTAAAGATCTGAGTGATCTGTTAGGTTTGTATTCAGTGAGCATATCTGTAATGCATTGAGGTCCTAGGCCATTTGATGATTTATAGACAAGTAATAATACTCTAAAATCTATTCTGAATGTAACCGGGAGCCAGTGTAAAGACCTGAGGACAGGTGTGATGTGCTCTGATTTTCTGCTTCTGGTTAGAATCCTGGTCGCAGTGTCTGGATGAGCTGCAACTGTCTGACTGTCTTTTTGGGAAGGTCAGTGAGGAGTCCATTACAGTAATCCACCCTGCTGCTGATAAAATCATGAACAAGTTTCTTTAAGTCTTCACTGGAAACAAAGCATTTGATTCTTGCAATGTTTTTGAGATGATAGTAGTCTGATTTAATAACTGCTTTGACATGACTATTGAAATTCAGATCTGACTCCAGAGTCACACCAAGATTCTTCACCTTGCCAGAGCAACCTTTGACGCTCTTGCTGCCTTCAGTGTAAACGCACAGAAAGAAAAAAAACATGCCAAAATTAAGGAAATTTTTCATTAAAACAAGCTAAATATTCTGTCAATGGGATACCCCAAATAGTCTAATATCAAAAGGAAAAACAAGACTATTTTGCTTAACCCATTGGCAGATTATTTTGCTTGTTTTAAGAAAAAAAACACCGAATTTTATTTTAAAATGAGACTGCTTGTCTAGAAAATGCTTCTTGGTTTAAGAGTTTTCAGATATTCAGAAACAAATAAAAAAATCTAAGCAAGAAAGGCAATTTTGGCAGTGTCGAATGTTAAAATGGCCTCCTATAAGTTTGGAGAGCTCTGGTCTAAAGGAAGTCTTGTTCTTTTGATCTCGTAAGATGAAAGTGTGGCATCTAAATAAAAAGGAGGCCAAAAATGCAGAGATGCACAGAAAGTGTCAGTGAGCACATCTGAGCAGGAGTAAATGGGCAGCAGTGACTCACGGACTGGAGGAGATCCATGTGTGTGCGTGTGTGAGTGTGTGTCTGGTCTGTGGGTGTTTGCTGAGGGAGGGACTCATGCTGCCGGTGTCACGACACACAACGGGATGCTCTGTGGATGCGTATGTGCATGTATATGTGTGTATAGTGAAGACAGGCGTGGGTCTGGCATCCTACAGCAGGCTGAAGGCCGTATGCTGTGATGTGTCTGAGTCAACAAAGCACTGGGCGACTGTGTGTACTGGTTATAGTGTCACGGCGGAGACGTGCACAAGACACCTGCACAAACACTACAACACATTCAATCCACACTTCAAGTGCACACACAGAGTAAACGCATCTGTGACAGTCTGAGTACACTACTGAAGAGATGTCATAAAGTGTGTTTTTCAGCACAATCTGAATGCCAAGTGCAATACGTGTTGTCTATGGTAATACTGCATGTTGTTTTATTGATGTGCAAGCTGATATTATGGAATATATCAGTCTCTTTGCTAACAAAAACTCATCTTGAGAGTCCAAAAGCAAACTCTATTAGTGTGCAGTTCTGAGAATAACAATGAGCTAAGTAATGAAAGCTAAAAAACAGCCTTGTATGTTTACAATGTTTTATATATTCAAGATATTGGATACAGTTGAAGTCAGAATCATTAGCCCTCCAGAACTATTAGCCCACTGTATATGTTTTTCCTAAATTTCTGTTTAACAGAATTTTTTTCAACACATTTCTAAACATAATAGCTTTAATAACTGATTTCTTTAACCTTTGCCATGATGACAGTACACAATATTTTACAAGATATTAGTGAAGATACGAGTATTCAGAATGTGGAGGAATGAATGAGGTGGTTTCAGCTCGATTGAAACAAACTCTGGAGCGAATTGATTGTAGTGAGAAAGCGATACGATCCGAGCCCGGCTATATCACAGTGTTTTATGGATATGTAATAGGCATACGGCTAAATGAAGAGAGAATTGTGAGTAGAGCGG
Organism: Danio tinwini; assembly: GCA_903798205.1. Taxonomy (NCBI): domain Eukaryota; kingdom Metazoa; phylum Chordata; class Actinopteri; order Cypriniformes; family Danionidae; genus Danio; species Danio tinwini. The sequence goes on along the minus strand of CAIGQZ010035013.1, from coordinate 6,350,415 downwards.
GAGGTCATTCCAGACATCCCAAGTCTCCTGGAAGTCTCCAAGTCTCCTCATTTGCGGGAGACTCCCGGATGCCCACAAACAAGTGATAATCTCCCGGAAATCGCGCGTCTCCCTCCCGGTCCTCAAATACCTCGCACACCCTTCTCATCATCCCTCCCCACCGCATCCCTCCTCGCTCTTCAGACATGTCACGGGCACCCTGTCAAACCCCACCAAGTTCACAGTACTCATTCAGATTCGTTTTTTTTTCTATTCAAATGGTTTGTAGCAATCAGTTTCCTCAAACGGTTTGAGTTGCCTTAACTTATTGGGTTTTACATTACTCAGTTGAATTGAGTTGTCTTCATTTATTGGGTTTTACTGTGCTCAAAATACTTTATTTACATATTTCAAGTTCACAGTACTCATTAGGATTAATTTTTGAACTTAAATGGTTTTTTGCAATTGGTTTCGTCAAATGGTTTGAGTTACCTTAACTTATTGGGTTTTACAGTGTATGTATATATATATATATATATATATATATATATATATATATATATATATATATATATATATATATATATATTATAGGTGGGCATAGATAAATTTTTACTTAGATTAATCTCACTGTAATCCTGGAATTAATCTAGATTAATCTAGATTAAAATGACTCATGTGGATCCTGCTGAAGGCATTCAGAATATGTTTGCTACCCAAATAATGACTAAAAGTAAGTCTTTGAGAACGGGTTTCTCCAGCCAGGTGGCGCATTAGACCAGGGACTCATCTCCTGTTTCCAAAATGCATCACAAACTGCTTGAGAAACTGTTTTACTATGATAACTGGTGATGAAAATAAATGATGTTCAATAAGATGTACTTGTGTTTACTCACTGTTTATTCAGTTAAACATGAATTCTGAACTGTAGGCCTACATAAGCTCCAAACAGCGATTTTTGATGACCTTAATCCGACTTAAGTCATAACTGAACTAAACAGAAATGGAATTAAGACATGTGGAGTATGCAGATATTAGTGGCATTATTAAAGTAAACACCGCAATCAAAATATCAAGGTGAAAGTCATTATAGCTTGCGTAGAATAGACCCAGCTCCCAACCCAACTTTGAGAATAGATTAACGGCT
>CAIGQZ010035013.1:6334449-6348889 GCA_903798205.1 Danio tinwini | reverse complement strand
TCTTTTATTATTGTAATGTGTATATTGTGAAATGTGCCATGGTCTTTTCTAATAAGGGCAACAGACTCATGTTTATGTTTAGGAGACATACTACACTGCTGAATTAGTGTTTAATGCAAATTTAAGCACCATATCACATCGCTTAGATCTTATATGATACATCTATAAACACATCTCGGTCTCTTTTGTCAAGTATAATTATAATTTAGCCTATATTTCATTATGTTTGACATCGAGAGAGACAGCATGCACTGATATAAGCTGAGTCAGAGTAGAGCTCATTAATATTCACGACCATTCCAAATATGGTAAAACCGAAGCTTTTCATTTAAAAGGTTATTCCTGTGGTTATAAATGAGCATATAAAACCATTTCTTAACTAAGCTACATACCTCCTAGATATCCGAAAATAATTTAACACATGGGATCAATGCACTCTGGCATCTTTAAAATCAGGTTCACATTGCTAAAAAGCACCTGAATTCGTGTTTCAGCCTTAATCAAGGCGAACTGGAGTCTCCAAATAGTGTGAAAGCAGCTCTCCTGAGCCTCACTCTCCACGTTTCATTGAAGATCTTGTTTTAACTCCCCAGGAAGTTTAACTTCATTGATTCCCATGCTGCGAGTGTCAGGGTGACAGAAGCTCTTAATGCAGACAGCATGATGGACTGATCTCTAAGGCTGTACTTTGATTCGCTTTCAAAGAACAGCTCATCGCCTCTGGTACGAGACAAGACACAAATTATCCAAGCGCCTCCTGTTCTTCCTTAGACCCCTTTCTGCATTGTTCTTAACATATATCTATAGATTTTAAGAAAAACATTTTCTTATTTCATAAAAAAAATGTTTTTAAAGGATTACAATTCTAAGCGCTTCTGTATCGAATTGTCTATTATCTAAAAACAAAAATCTAACAAAATCCATCATGTAACCCTAAAGACTGGATGTTTGTACAAGTATGCTTGAAATGCTTAAAATTCAGATTTGAATCAGAATAAACAGTAGTTTAAAACATACTATTCACATAAAAAGCTGTTAGATAGATATAGATAGATATATATAACTTGACATCTAGTTGATCATTTGGAAAAGTGTCAGAGGGTAGATTTTTCTGATGAATCATCTGTTGAACAATCCCAATCATTACAAATACTGTAGAAGACCTACTGGAACCTGCATGAACCCAAGATTCTCACAGAAATCAGTCAAGTTTGGTGAAGGAAAAATCATGGTTTGGGGTTACATTCAGTATGGGGGCGTGTGAGAGATCTGCAGAGTAGATGGCAACACCAACAGCCTAAGCTATCAAGATATTTGTGCTGCCCATTACATTACAAACCACAGGATGCTCCTCATACTTCAGCCTCCACATCAAAGTTCCTGAAAGCAAAGAAGGTCAAGGTGCTTCAGGATTGGCCAGCCCAGTCACCAGACATGAACATTATTGAGCATGTCTGGGGTAAGATGAAGGAGGAGGCATTGAAGATGAATCCAAAGAATCTTGATGAACTCTGGGAGTCCTGCAAGAATGCTTTCTTTGCCATTCCAGATGACTTTATTAATAAGTGATTTGAGTCATTGCAGAGATGTATGGATGCAGTCCTCTAAGCTCATGATGGAGTCAGACACAATATTCATTCTGTTTCCACTGCAGCATGACTTTATATTCTACACTGGACATTATTTCTTTTCAGTGACAAGACTTTTGTCTAAGCAAAGTCAGACCTCACTGTCCTATTGAAATAATAAAAAATCAAGGCATGATCATATTTTATTTTGATAAAATAAGCGTAATCTAGAGGCCTTTGCCTTTCATATAAGCCACTTCTTATACCAAATAATCAACTAGAAGTCAAGTCATCATTTGTTGTTCCTAAAACATGGATAGGAGACAAAACTATTGTCAGGTAGTGTACTGTATATACAAAAAAAGTATAAAAACCAAACTTGTATATATTTAAAAAATGTTACATTTATGATTTCCTGAAATAAAATTCCTTAAAATATATCCAAAATACAAATAAATGGTAGGACAAAACATAAAACATACAAAAACCAACAGCTTTGTAACTTTAATCGTGTAAGTTTATGTGAGCTTTAAAATCAGAATGCTCCAACAATGTCATTTCTAGTATACAGAATTAAATATATGAATTGAAATAGAATATGGAATGTATTTCTAGTGCTTCAACTATACAGAAAAAAAAAACTAATAAATAAGCAAACATAAAGCAACAAAACCACCTATCTACCGTTCAGCCACCTTTTTTCTATTTTTCATTACATTTATACATCTATTTATAGACCAGCACTCTCTCTCTCTCTCTCTCTGGTTTCCATTTAGCTCTACTCAACCCATCCACAGACTTCAGCATGTATTTTGAGAGCTGTTCACTCCAGTCTTACCTGTCTTTGTATGATGGCTAAGTTTTCGCGAGCTCTGTTCAGCAGCATCTCCACACGCTGCGGATCCTCCACTGTCCGGTTCTCCCTGAAGGCATCTCGTACTCGCCGAAGAGCGTACGTCCTACAGAAACACAGACAGATCAAAACAATCACTCCATGTTTTAGATTTGCTTACTCACACACAAGTAAAAGGCACTGTGTGAGCTCAGCAGGGAATCGAAATCTCAGCACAAAAAAAAGTCAGTTGTTAAATTCAATAGCACAGCTCATGCAGAAGCTTTCTGCTGGACCACACTGGAATTCTGAGCAGTCGAGTTAAAGTGATGGAAATTCATGTGGAGAAAGTTTTAGTGCTAGGCATGCACTCACTGTAAAAAATGCTGGGTTCCACACACTATTTGTGTTGAGGCAACATGAAGAAATTAAGTTAGCTTACTAGTTTAACAAATTTAAGTGGATTGAACAGAAAACAATCAAGTCAAACAACAAACATAATTTTTGAGTGCTCCACAAACGTGGATTCCTACTGAAATTATTCAATCATTTTCTTTAATCCCTTTATTAATCTGGGGTCGCCACAGCGGAACGAACCGCCAACTTATCCAGCATATGTTTCATCCAGCGGATGCACTTCCAGCTGCAACCCATCACTGGGAAACATCCATACACGCTTATTCACACACATACACTACAGACAATTTTAGCTTACCCAATTCACCTGTACCACATCTCTTTGGACTGTGGGGGAAACTAAAGCACCCAGAGGAAACCCACGCAATCACGAGGAGAACATGCAAACTCTACACAGAAATGCCATCTGACCCAGCTGAGGTCCTCTAATCTAATCTTAGGGAAGAGGGTGGGCGGGCGGTCAGGTCAATCAATAAAATTGGTTGGGTTTAGGATAGGAAGAGGGTGGGTCAGTCGATTGGTTAGTCAGTCAAACAGTCAGTCAACAGCGGCCTCTGGTGGGTTTACACAAGAACAGCGGGTGCGAACAGCACTTGTGAGAGAAATTTGAGATCTCAAAAAGCGCAAACAGCTGCCTTTCATGGATTTGTGAAAACAGAAACTGCAAAAATACGTACCTCCTGGGATGTATTTCGCAGCCTCAGAAACGTGTGTAGAGGTACATTTTCAGAATGAGCCTGGTTTGCACTTTTTAAAAATTTACACAATTTTTTCAACCCAAGCTCATTCTGAAAATGTAGTCTCATGGACGTTTCTGGAGATTGTGAAACACGTCCCGGGAGGTATGTATTTTTGCAGTTTTTGTTTTCGCCAATCCGCGAGAGGCCCCTGTGTGCAATTTTCACATCTCAAATTTCTTTCGCGAGTGCTGTTAGCGCCCGCTGTTCTCGCATAAACCCGCCCACCCACTAACTTCCCTGAACCCAACCAACGGTTTACAAAAGCCGTCCAGATAAAGAAAAAAAGCCCTCGTCTGATTTGTACCACGTTTTCGGATTTTACTGCATTGTCACCCTGTTATTTACTTGTTTATTTTATTTTTTGGATTCTGTTTTTGTCGTACCTGCTTTCTGGAACTGCTCTTCCCTGTACTCGAACCCCATCGTTGTCGTGGTCAACTCCTCTCTGCGTCTCAAGTCCGCCGACGTAACATGACGAGCTAACAGGACAAACTGGTTGCGGCAGGAAAACCCTCCACACGGAGGTGAGGGGTCCGTAGCGTTCGTTTAAAAAGACAAAATAAAGCCATACATACCTCCGGCTACATAATTTGCGATCTCCAGATATGTCCACGGGACTGCATATTTAGAATGAGCCTGGGCTGAATTTTTTAATAGTATAGTCAACTAATCTCTTTAAAAGCATCAGGTTTTATTAGTTTTTTAAAAACATAAAGTCAATTAATAGCTTTTTTGATAATGTCAAAGAACTGATGACTAATGCTATGAAGTGAAATTAGCATGAAGCTATGCCAGTAAATCTCTTTATAAACAGGATCATACACACACAAAATGGTATCGCACGTGTAGCTGTAGCACATTTATTCATTGCACAGACCAATAGTTGGTTTTATCACTATTATGGTGGGACTTCTTTCATCCATATACTGCGAACGATAAGACATCGCCCATCCCTATTCCAAGGAAAGCACTGGCAAACTCAGTCACATTTCCTCTGGATGACAGAGTTCATTAGCACCAGTGCTGCATGTGCCACGTGCTAATAACAGAGCAGTCATTAGACAGCTAGTTACTAAGCTGTAAGGTAGCTTCACTTCTGGAGAGTGGAAAAAAAAAGTAAGATGGAAGCATATCTCCAGCCGTTTCATCTCCAAAGATGAGCAGTGTGGGGCATACGGACGCCCCAGTGCCACGCCAAGATCAAAGTATCGCCTGGCACCGGAGAAACCACCTCCACCAAGAAGAGACAACTCCGCTCTGACAGCCAAATCCAAGCCTCCCACTATTTCATGGGATGAGGACGGAAAAAAAACAAGGGAGGATGGCAGAGAGGTGAAAGAAAATCTGCAAATAATGAGAGAAACCCACAGAGTAAGAGACAGACAGAGAACGATTGAGAGCACACATTCATGCGAGAGCTGAAAAATCTTAGATCACACACTTAAAAAAAAAAGCAACGGTGGATGACAGATGCAAAATTGTGTCTTGAGAAGGAAAGGGGCCAGTTGCGAGATAAAGAGCCAGTCATCTTTAGAAATACTGCGGTGACAGACACTTCAAAGGAGTCAGAAAACGAGCAGCCGGCTTTGAAGTACACATCATGTGCTTCTCCAACAGCTCGTGCGCATTAACTGTAACAAATCTGAGGTCAAAGCCACGCACAACACAAATAACAGAGAGGCAAAGTCATACAGTATGTTCATCCTTTCTCCATGCAAGGTGTATTATGGATTTTAAATGTTCATATGTATGGCTGTTAAATGTGACAATATATACAGCCCTCTTGTGAATTTTTCACAGTATTTTCTATAATATTTTTTCTTCTGGAGAAACTTTAATTTATTTCAGCTACAATAAAAGCAGTTTTATTTTTTTAAAGACCATTTTAAGGTCAATATTATTAGCCCCCTTAGGCTATATTATTGTTGAATTGTCTAGAGACCAAGCCATTGTTATACAACCATTGCCTTTACATGTCACTTTAAGCTGAATACCAGTATCCTCAGTAACACTTTATAACTACACACTATGAATCATTTTTTTTAGTATTAGCATATAGTGAACTCATTATTTGTTAAGCATTAACTGTACATTAATAAACATTAGTAAGCAGTTTATAACTGCAGTTACATATGCTGTATTCTTGACTTATAAGCACATTTATAATTTTTGTGTATACGTTTCATTTTTGGGATCTATCCCTTAAAATTCTCTGAACTCTCTTCACAATGTTCGATTCATCTCACATAAAGATGCCTTATAATTCATCAAAAAATCCAAATGTTTTTATTTAGAAAGCAAATCTTCGATCAACATTACGACAGAACAGTGGCTTAGTGGGTTTCTATATAAAGCACGGCCATCTTGGCTCAACGTTTACATCATTTCTCATGACATCATCCATCCGATTATTAATAAACCACTCATTTCAGCCCTTTGAGGCAACAGCTGACAGATATTTACAGTGTTTTCAGCCATCTGGCTATAAGGTCATCAACAAGACAAAGCATTTGTCGAGAGGAAAACAGAGGGCGATCTGAAGCTCCGTGGTGAATTGTGCTGGACAATTAAGCATTTGGTCTTTGCTGATTCATCGAGCGGCACGCACATTTCAGATCCTCAGAGAGAAAATCATCCTCTCTGCCAACCAGCCAGACTTAAACATGAGCCATCATGCGCGTGACAGAGCAACAAAGCGCTTGTGTGTGTGTTTTTTTGAAGCGAATGCGTCATATTGTCGGATGTGGTTAAGCTGACCTTAAACAAACGCATAACGTGGCGTCCCATTGAATGTAGCGGGTGGGAGCGTGATTAACACACGGAGAGCTGAGAGAACGATATTTATGGAGGTGAACAGGAACGCTCGCTTTAGATCTTTTTCAGCGGCGGATTAGATAATGCTTGTTCTGTAGGCGACAATTAGCGTAGCGTCACCCATGGGCCGTTAAACACACAATTAAATTCACCTCACCAACACCAAACATGAGTAATAATAGGCATCTAAAAGAACATAAAACAAGTTGTTTCGTTGGTTCTCCGAAGTGGAACCAATTATAATAGCTTAATATTTAATGACACCTTCAGCTGTGAACACACAGGCGCTGTTTTATTAGCTAAAGACGCTTCCTGCCCCTGAAATGAATTGCATACGCATAAAAAAAATGATGATTGTGGACAAAAACACAGAGAACTGTGGAAAACTGAGAAGCAAATGAGACAGACAGACAGTGAGGGATATGACAAAGAAAAATCCAAACACAGAATCACTGGAAACATGTGCTACAGCCTGCATTTTGTGAAACTGTAAAATCAGTGAGTGGGACAAGAAAAGACAAGAACACACTTGATAATAAATATTATTGGGTACTATGTAACCGGTATGCACCGGACTGAATCAGCATATCAATTTCTGTGCCTAATTTCGATGCCACTGGTGCTCCGCTAAGGACGTAAGAAGCATCAAGAGGTGCACCAAAGCACACATAAGTGCGTGTTGTGTTACACCATCTTTATCACCATCTCTAAACATTTAATTCTAAACAAATTTGAGTGATAAAGACACCATCGTTGATGTTAGACGCCTGTTTTTGTTATTTTTGTTTATATAGAAGGCAAAGACTGCCGTACGGCAAATCTGGTAAGTGACTCCCTTCACCAACACGCATGATCGCATTCCATCAAATTGGCTTTAAAATAATGGCTATATTTTCATACACACTCAAATTATGATGTTTTTACTGCTTTTTCAATTTACTGATTTAAAATGAACTGAAATCTTAAGATTTTGGGGGGACAACATAATTGTTTTATATTCAACCCACCTAAATTTGTTAAATAACCCCTATTATGGGTTTTTGAAAATGACCTTCCATGTAGTGTGTAACACAGCTCTAAGTGAAGTGAAATATCCAGCTAAGGCTTAAATCTCAAAGTGCACAGTGTTTAAAACTATTGATTCATTTATAAAAGAGTTGCTGTAACGAGTTTTTAGCCGTGCTGGTGTGACGTCAATACTGAACTGAAGCCCTGCCCATTTGCTGGGTGTGCAGACCCGGGAAAATTTAAACCCCGGCCCCGCCCACAAACACTGTAGAAAGAAAAAGAGGAAGACAAACACTGTGGCGATCCCGGTTGGATCATGTCGTGAAAACGCTGTGCTGTAAAGTGTGAGGGAAAGTGTTATTTTCCCTATTCAAACATGTGAAGAGGCAGTGGGTGAAGTTTATTTTTGCAAAAATACCTCAGCATTATAGCTATAGTATTTCAGTTTTCCAATGAGACTGAGCAGAAAAAAAGCTCAAGACATGAGATGAGATTTAAACAAAATTAGAAGAGACCAGACGAGAGATGCAGAGGAGAGTGGAAAAATGGGAGAGAAAAAAAAACAAGTGAAACACAAAAATATGAAAAAAAGAGAAAAAAACAAGATTTGGGATGGTACAAAAGAATGCAAGCAAACACTGTAAAAACGGCAGCATTTTAACAATTGGCTGATAGCAGTGTGATATTCTGCAATATCAGCACTTGTACAGCCTCCTAACTCTTGTTACTCCTCCCACATAGAGTGACAGCAGATCAATAAAGTCACTACAGTTTAACAAATATTGCAGCTGTTGGACAACATAATGTACTTATAAGTCTTTTTCAGGTGAGGATGTAATTGTTTAGATTGCAACTATGCAGTTTATTTATAAGGATAGTTCCTATTTTAAATATTTATAATTTCTGAGATTCAGTTCATTCGCAGCCATCAGCCTGTCATACTGAGCAAAGCATGATGGCGACGCGTAATAAGCCCTTAGAGGAGAAAAACACAGCGAAAATGTCAAACTGAAGCTGATCAAAGGAGGAGTATGAGCAATGAGAAATAGAGAGAAAAACAAGCCGTAACAAAAGAAACAAGAAGAGATTAGAAGAGACAAGAAGAGATGAGAAGTCAAATAGAGAAAGCAATAAGAACTACAGCGAGAGGAGTCTTGAAGGGTCAACACAAGGACAAAAAGAAAAAAAAAAGATTGATGAGGAGTGGGGAAATCTGAAGCAAACAAAAGCAGAGACCAAGTGCACTTATAAAAATAAAGGTTCTTTATTTGCATTGGTGAACATTCATTAAGGTGTTGAGAGGTTGATTACAGTTGAAGAATGGTTCTTTAGACTATGAAAATGTTCTCCACACAACATGAACAATGCTATCTGAGGAACTTTTCACAATATAAATTTATTTGGGAACCTAAAAAAGGTTCTTCTATGGAAACGTGACTTTTGGCTCCTCCATGGCACCTTATTTTTAAGTGTTTGAGAAGAGCAGTAGAATAGCCAAAAAAAAGACAAAATAAACCAAAATAAACCAAAAAACATAAGACACAATGAAGAGAGAAAGAGAAATAAGACAAGCTAAGCAAGAGAGAGACAAGAAAAGACAAGAACACACTTGATAATAAATATCATTGGGTACTATGTAACCGGTATGCACCGGACTGAATCAGCATATAAATTTCGGTGCCTAATTTTGGTGCCACTGGTGCTCCGCTAAAGACGTAAGAAGCACCAAGGGGTGCACTAAAGCACACATAAGTGCGTGTTGCGTTACACCATCTTTATCACCATCTCTAAACATTTAATTCTAAACAAATTTGAGTGATAAAGACACCATCGTGGATGTTAGACGCCTGTTTTTGTTGGTTAGATATAGAAGGCAAAGACTGCCGTACGGCAAATCTGGTAAGTGACTCCCTTCACCAACACGCATGATCGCATTCCATCAAATTGGCTTAAACTAAGCGTTAAAATAATGGCTATATTTTACAAGCAAGAATTCTGACACATCAACGTGAAACAGATGCTTTACAAAAGTTACGCGTAAGGGGTCAAACACGCCAAACTTAATTAACGTAATCAACTTAAAGGCAGAGGAATACACTGTCTTTGACAGCTTGCAACATCATCTGGCACTCTGGCACTGACTACGTTTACATAGACACCAATACTTCGATTTTAACATGATTAAGACAATACTCTGATTAAGAGTCTACCATGTAAAAAGCGTTTTTTGATTACCTTAAAGCACCACAGACAACCGTGTGACGAAATGCAGAGGTTTTTTCTTTCCATTCGGCGTGTGGTATAAAATTCCTTTAAAACAACACTTTTCCACCAGTCCTTAATACTCGTATCAAATACCTCAATTTGTTGCAAGGACATGAATTAAATGCTCCTGAATGAAAGTGAAACTGCAGTTAAAGATGAAAAATTAAAAATAAAACAACCAAAATAACATGAAACTGGAGGAAACCTGGAGAGCGTTGTGAAGCAATGGCGTCAATGGATCTATATGCAATAAAATGAGATCATGAAAGAAACATTCAAAAAGTAACTCACATAAACACCTTAATCATATTATTGTCTTATTCAGATTAAAGCAAATCATTAGATTACTGTAAACGTAGTCACAAGCCCCAACCCTAGAAATAAGGTGTTCACTGATTTTGATGACAGCCTTTCCACAGGTTGGTAGTAAAGCTAATGTAATGTTAATTATTTAATGCAAATCTTGCATTCATGCTAACAATCAAATGATCAAAATTAATATAAATACAATTCAAATATATATATATATATATATATATATATATATATATATATATATGGTCAAATAATTTTGTGGTTCAAAAGTATTGGCTCAGGCACCGGTAAGTTTTAAAAGTATCGATTTAGCACCAGTATCAAAATAACCTCAAACCCAAAGCTACTAAAACAAATAAAGAGTCCAAAATTCAACAGAACCATCAATCCCAATGATAATCTTGGTTGTTTTTTTTTTTTTTTTTTGACCAGGCTTCGAAAAGAAGACGACAAGAAGAAAGAAATCTGAAGAAAAAAAAAGATTTTATATGAAAACAAAAGGAGAAGGAAAAAGAGCAGCAAAAAGAAGAGGGCACTAACAAGAAAAGTAGAAAAAAAGAGGAGAAATAAGAGAATAAGAAAAAAAGATGAGTTCAGAAGACACAGGAAGGCAAACAAAACATGAAGAGACAAAGGCAGACAAAAAAGACAAAAGAAAAACAAAAGATCAGAAGTGAAACTAAATGTGGAAAAAAAGAAAGAGCCAAACAAAGAAGAGATACAAGAAGAAGACGTGAAGGTTTGAATCAAGAACGCATGATACAAAGAGAGAAGGAGAGACCAGACAAAATTACATAAAGACAGAAAGGAAATGATGAGAAGAGATAAAAAAAGAAGAAGATGAATCAATCAGGAACAGTCAAGGAAATACGAAGAAACAAGATGGACATTAGAGAGAAATAAGAGAATGAAAAACTAAAACATGAAGTAAACAGAAGAGAACAGCACAGTCAAAACAGGGAGAGAACAGGAGTGATGCGAAGAAACAAAACGAAGGAGAGGAGAGACAAGTCTGAAACACTGTGATGTCAAAGCCTGAGCTGGAGATGAAGAGAGATTCTCTCAGAGATCAAACCCCCTGAGATGCTACTGAACCTCAGCATTAATACTGAAAGCTCAAAATTACTGCTGGAGCTCTCAGACTCAACAGAGAGCAGTGGCAGCTTATTATCACCCGCTTCACTTTCAGCAAACATATCACCTGCCCACATGCTTATTCATGCTCGTGAAGACGCCAGCAACACAGTGCAGGAAACAACAATCAGGTGGAAACAAAATAAAGATCTGAGAAGATGAAGAATGCCTAAATGAGTTGTTAATAATTCCAGTCTTACCTCTCGCACAGATCCTCTCAGGTGGCAGGAGAACTGTTTTTGACCATCATTGACCCTCAAACACTGTATCTGTAGCTAAGATTGGAGGAGTGTATTACACTGTATTACACCTTGTACATCTATTGTTTAGTTAAGTTCCTAGCCATATCAGTCTAGAAAATAGCTATTTCCATCGTAGTACATGATGTAACTACAGAAGTGTTGTTTAAATAGAAAAATTGTCAAAACTCTGGTCATTTTGAGTAAGATGCTAACACCTAATGCGATTTAATTATTTATGCTGAGCTAAGCTAAGCTAAAAGTGCTCCTGCCAGACCTGAAGATTGGCTAGAGAGAGTCAAAAATGGTAAAACTGTTTAATGTTAGGCAAGTTGTAAAATTATCCTTTTGCTAAACAAAGAAGAGTTGTTGGAGCGGATGAAGGAATCCAAATGGCAAATCTCATGCACGGTTAAGTTGCTTTGACATTTTTCTATCTGTTCCTGTATTTTGCTCGTCATCGTTTCATACTTTTACCCCGTCACCTCAGCTGCCCTTATTAGTTCAATAGTTGCCTTGGTTTGTCATTGTCTTCTCCTTCTTGTTTCCTTATTATCTTGTTTAGTTAATGGTTTGCTCACCTTTATATGTGCCATTCAGTTCATTGTTTTCATTGTTGCATTCTGTGATGTCCGCGTGCTTCCTGTTTTTGGTTTTGTGTTGGGACTGTTATAATAAACTCAGATTTAATCCTCTGTTAAAGGTGCAGATGGTGATTTTCTTCAGAAACATGTTTTGTTGTGCTGTTTGAAAATCTCTTCACATTCTACTAGTAATGATGAAAGTAAATGATCTAAATGTATTTATATGTATTTTTATATTCTGGGTAAGGCATAAGACAAAAAAATGTTCATCCAATTAAATATTGTCAGGCCGATAATTCTCATAATAGGGTATATGCCAAAGTATGCTAAAGGACTTTTAATTTGCCAGTAAACCTGGGTTAAGTGCTTCCGGTGAACTGTATGCCATTGCAAAATCGGCATGTTTAAGGTCTGTTTTCTTAAAAAATCAGCAATCTTAACTGGCTGAGTGATCTCCGATATAAAGTGGGTTTCAGATTGTACAAGAAACACTGCATTAAATTACATTCTCCCCCGCCATGTCTTTAAAATATGAGCATTTATTTTACCCCAGTATATTCAATGGAGCATCTGCGCTAGCCTGCCGATCCTGATGGGCGTGAGCGAGTAAACAACTTTTCATTTCGTTTTATGCTTGAGCAACTAAATGAATGCCAAAGTCTATTTAACTGATTGCATTTTAATTACATTACAGCATCGATGCTGTAAAAGGAAGCATATAAAATGGAAAAAAGTCACAATAACCGGTCACCGGAAGTTTATCAGTATGGGAAGAAACATTAGCTCAGCATATATCCTATTGTGATAAGTAGCCCAAACTGTCTGTCAACAAATGTAGATTTGTACAACTGCGCAGCCATTCATGCAGATCCGCCGTTTGCAAGTGCACACGAGAGAGAGAGAGAGAGAGAGAGAGAGAGAGAGAGAGAGAGAGAAGCAGATCAAGGAGTGACCTGTTTGCAGACTATGAGCACAGTAAACTCAACAACCTGCTCTTTTACACTGAAAACAGCTCATTATGGCATACTGCTTTTTGCCAACATTTTGCCTTTACCTCTAAAAGAGGGATCTGCAAAGGCAGACAAATACTAGTATTTGAAGATGCTGAAGAGAATGAGGAATGCAGAAGCCTGTCTCTAAACCTATACCACAATGAACTGTCATGATCCAGGGCTCAGAGTCCGCCCTTCAAACATTTATAATGGACTTTTTTACAAATTAAAAATCTGACACAGCTGAATACAAATTTCAAACAGGATCGAACAAAAATTAAATCAAACACTTCCCCTATTCAAGACACCCAAACGAAGACAACATCTGCAACTTCCCTAGTTCAATCTCCAATGTCAAGAATGACAGAAAAATTCTCACTTCTAGAAAAAGATGTAGTTGAACTAAAAGAATTAATATTATCCCACGTAAAAGACAACAATGACTTACAACAGCTTAAAAACGGCATGATGGACCTAAAACAAGAGACTGAATTCCTACTGAAAAACAAAGAGCAGATGTCAAAAGAGCTCAATGAAACAAGAGAAGAGCTGAAGGAACTATAAACAACATTTAGAAGACAAATAACAGAGATTAAAACAGAAATGCAGGAAGAACTCTCAGCCTTAAAGTCAGAACTTCAAAAAAAAGATAAACTTATTGATAATATGAAGAACCAGCTTCTCCATTCATCATCTTCCAGAGAATCTCAGACTGAACCCCTGATCTGTGCAGAGACCCTCACTGAGATCCAGTCCTTACAGACAGTGGATGAGCTCCAGTCTTCAACAGACCCACAATCCATCAGCCCCACCTCACACACACAGGCTCTCATCCTCATCGACTCAAATGGAAAATATCTAAAAGAAAAACTCTAATTTCCAAAAATCAAAGCACAGTAAATGTGGTGCCCAAACACAAGTAAAGCTCTTTAGATCTTATCTGACAAAAACCTGAATCCTACAAGCACATCATTATCCACACATGGACAAATGACCTGCGAGCAACCAGAGGCAACGTGGCTCCTCTGCTATGAGAAGTGGCCATCACAGCCTCACAGCACTTTCCTGAAGCTAAAATCACCATGTCCACACTACTGCCACGCAGTGATGTACCTTTTCACGTGATCCATGGAAACAATGTGGAACTCTCCAGAGCCTGTGCGCTAATTCCTAATGTTCACCTGGCCTACCATAAAGACATCGGGCCCCAACACATGTATGATCATGTACACCTCAACAAGACAGGACTTCAGACCTTCGCAAGAGTGCTGAAAGGCTCAGCTCTGAGTTCATCAGGACATAGCAGACCTCCCAAGAAGCAAAACAGCCCTCATCCACAGAGACACCTTCACCCTCCTGCACACAATAGGCAGAACTCAATCTCAGCAGCTCCAACACAGCAGCAACAGAGCTACACACAGAGACGCCTCCACCCTCCTACATACAATAGACAGGATTCAACCCCAGCAGTTCCATCACAGCAGTAGAGCTACACACAGAGATGCCTCCACCCTCCTACATACAATAGACAG
>CAIGQZ010035013.1:6311277-6325429 GCA_903798205.1 Danio tinwini | reverse complement strand
AGAGAGAGAGAGAGAGAGAGAGAGAGAGAGAGAGAGAGAGAGAGAGGTTAAAACAAATGCTGAATCAAAACTTTTTCAAATCCTGAATCAATATTGGAGTTAGTTTTGCACGCTGGAGGAATGACGACACCATGGCTGAAGTATTTCTG
The DNA here is from genome assembly GCA_903798205.1 of Danio tinwini. Lineage (NCBI taxonomy): Eukaryota > Metazoa > Chordata > Actinopteri > Cypriniformes > Danionidae > Danio > Danio tinwini. The sequence continues at coordinate 6,325,280 of CAIGQZ010035013.1, read as the reverse complement.
TTAGACAGGTAATGTTCTGTTTAAAACTCTTTTAGTCACTCAAAGCTGATGTAGATTGTGTTGTTATGAATGGGTTATATGCACAGAAGTGTTGTTCAGTCACTGAAATCTCCTGGTGAAAGATTGTTGTGACTATTTTGAGCTTCATAAGGTCCTTTTATAGCAGTGATAATGTAGATTTTATTTAGTTTTACAACAAAACATCAGTAAATAGCGCTATTCTGCCTAGCCTGCTTTAATGAGCTGAAGTTAGTTTTATATTCACATTGGGTCATTTTTGAACATGATAGTCTGTGACACGCTGCCTATATTGTTCACCGCTACTCTGAATATTCGCTTTGAAACAGCATGTCAGTATGGCTTAGTAATAATTCCGCTGCTGCACAACTGAAAACCTGCTGATATAATACAGTGACTACGTTTACATGGACATTAGTAATTGAATTATTTGCTTTAATCTAATTAAGAGAATAATAAGACTAAGGTGTTTACATGAGCTGCTTTTTGAGTGTTGTTTTCATGATCGTGTTTTACATGTTATAGTGCATAATTCGATTAATGTCATTGCGTCACCGCGCTATCCGCATTTCCTCCGGAGTTTCATGTAATTTCGGGTGTTTCATTTTTGATTTGTCGAGTTTAACTGCAGTTTGGCACTTTCACTTTCATTCACGAACATTTCATGCAAACCCACCGTAACAAACGAGATATTGGATGCAACTATGAACTGGGGTTGTTTTAATGGAAGTTCATACCGCATGCTGAATGGAAGAGCAAAAAACCTCCGCATTTCACGATGCAGGTGTCTGTGGTCTGCACTGACTCGGTAGCTACAAAGAGTGTCAATCAGCCGTGAGTGTGTGTGTGTGTGTGTGTGTGTGTGTGTGTGTGTGTGTGGACTACCCTGTCGCAAAAAGCGGCTTAAAGTCCTACATGATGGTAATAGTTGGATTAAGGTGTTTACATGTATGTACTGCACTTCAGAAATGCAACTAAAATTGGCATACTCCACATGTCTTAATTCGATTTCTCTTTAGTTCAATTATAACCTTAATCTGATTAAATTAATAAAAAAAAATCGCAGTTTACAAGGTAGACTCTTAATCTGAGTATTGTCTTAATCACATTAAAATTGAATTATTGGTGTCCATGTAAACGTAGTCAGGTTTTTATTCAGAATTGTAGTATAATAAAGTACTATAAAGTTTTCTTACTGGCGAATTACATGATCTAGTGGGTCTCTGTCATCTTTAATGTGCGCATTTGTAATTTCAGGAGAAGTGGCTTTGAACGGCAACGAGGGATTGTGTTTAAATCAAATTATGCTAACCGATTTGCATATAGGCAGATCACCTACTGCAGCTTCAACTTTTGTTTAACTGCACTCTCAGACTGTGATATTGATTCATTTTCCTTCGACTAAGTCTCTATTTCAGAGGTCCACAGTGGAATGAACCGCCAACTATTCCAGCATGTTTTATGCAGCAGATGCCCTTCCAGCCACAACCCAGTACTAGGAAATAACCTTACACTCTCGTATTCACACACACACTCATACACTACGGCCCATTTAGCTCATCCAATTCGCCTTGAAAATCGGAGCACCAGGAGGAAACCCACACCAACACGTGGCGAACATGCAAACTCCACACAGAATTGCCAACTGACCCAGCCAGCGACCTTCTTGCTTTGAGGCGACAGTGCTAACCACTGAGCCACCATCAGACTCTAACAACGACATAAAAAAGTGTCTTCTTAACAGCACTAATCAAACTTTTCCAGTCTCAGCTACCCTCAGGGTTTAAGGGTCAAAGGATTTTCCAATTGGAACTGATGAAGATCACATTATGCAGATTTTAAAATAAACATACTGTAGGCCTGCACACTGAGATTGGATTCGTATCAGGGAGTTTAAAATAATTTAGTTCTTTTCTTAGACACAATAATGTGAAGTGTAGTCACGTTTAATGCAGCATGTCGAACGAGCATGAATAAAGAAACACAAACAGAAATGAAAACTGCTCTCCATTTCAGACAGGCGTCACAAACACCTCACCGACTCGAGGAGTGACTTGGCAGGCAAACACTTTTAAGGAAAGATCTGTGAGACTTCACACGCAAATCTGTGTCGTGTGAGGAGAGCTGATCCGTGATCACTTATTCATCCAAGGCTTTTAAAGGTTTATTTCTTGAGCGCTTTATGAATAAGACCGAGCACAAATATGTCGTCATTGGCTCTGCGCAAACATGGAGCAGGAGAGGACCGCGGGGAGGGTTATATTTAACAGGAAGAGGCTTTACGTAAGAGCTGCCCTACTTTCTGCAGTCTACACTTGCAGTCTTATTGTTAAATCTGCAGCTTGTGCCGTCAAAAAATAAATAAATAAAATAAAAAGTGCTTTCTCTTCTCAAAAAGAGTCTCTCTCTCTCTCTCCTAGTGAATCTTCCTTCTTGGCACATCTGATGTTTTTCGTATCTTTCGTCAAAATCAACATCTCTTTCATCCTCCCTTCTCAGTGATTCGCTCTCTCTGGCTGAATCTGTTTCCGGTTTTCAATCATCTCGCAGTCGCTCTGAGCTCTCCTGCGTTTCATTCACTCTTTCTCCTCCCTGCATCTCTCACTCTCTTTCTGTGTGTCTCTCTTTCACTCTCAAATTCAAATGAGCTTCATTGGCATGACTTGCACAGTATTGCCAAAGCAATTACACAATACATAAGAGAAAACATTCAATAAAATGACTTTTGCTGCTTGTTCAACATACATAATTAAAATGAGTTGAAACAACACAATTCTTAAGGCTTTTTGGGACAACTTAATTGATTTATGTTCAATCTTTATGTTCAAAAGTTAACTCAATCGATTTATTTTGGGGCAACATGAAGGAATTGTGTGGAACCCAGCATTTTTACAGTGTAGATATGTTAAATAATGAAGTAAACAGGTACATGTATATTCTTCATTTATACATTTTCCTTGGTTCTAGTGGTTCTAGTTTACATGGCATCCTGGGCGAACCAGCCCATACCCTCCCCCCCCTCCTTTATATTGTTTATTTTTCAATAAATATAACAATTGATTTATTTTTATTATTATTTATATTATTATACAATTATTATTCGAAATAAATAACAGAAATCAATCCTAAGTGTTACTGAAAAACAATGTTATGTTAACATGGAGTGATATACTAAGAGCATATAAGAAAGTTAGTTAAGAAAGATAGTTTTTTAGAACTATCTGTTGCCTTAGACCCGACTGATGGCCGAGAATTCATGCTATGAAGTCTTACCTCCCTGACTCTTTATCCCACCTTTCTGCTTTATAGCCATGCTTAGTGAAAGTAATATCATCATCATATTACATGAACTTTAGTTTTGTCGACTTGCAAAACTTGCTGCGTGCCGCTACGTGCTGTTACCCCGGTTTCAAAGCGCATGAGCGGCACGTATTTTATCGGAGTGCAAGCAAACAACCGGGATTCGCACAGGAGCGTGTGTGAGGCGTGCGGGAATGGTTTTCTGCATAGAGAATAACAAACTTGCCCGTGCAAAAGATGCCAAGTGTGAATGGCCCGTAACGTCTTTATTCTAGGATTGCCAGTCTTAATTAATACACTTGCATAATGTAAATCGTATCTCAATACTTTTACTAGGTGACTTTTTTTCTTGCACCGTCTCCCCGTGCTGCCCCCAGCAAAATTGCCCATGCCTAAATTTGCCACTGCTTCTGTGTCAAGCACACATGTATGCTCCGGAGCAACCTGCACACTGTTGCATAGCCCTCGCCATGGCTTATGCCGACCACACTTCTCAAAAAAATTAACTACACGTTACAATGATGTGGATTACAAGCTCTGTGATTTGTCGGCTTGGTAGTGGTGACGAGTGTGGGCGGTACTGAGAGCCATGAACCCGATGGAGCGAGTGTTTACAAGTGTGGAGTCCCGTGAAGGAGCTCCAGATGGAGACTTTTGTTTTGTGTTTACCTTATGATTAAAGTTGTTGCACATCTGCCGGTTCCCACATCTGAATGGGCGAATTTGAGCTACTTGTACGTTAAGAAAGCATGCAGCAAAAAACAAAACACCCACGAAGAAACTCCACACTGAGTAACATAAAAACCAGCAGAAGTGTTATTGCAGAGCAACACAAACAGTATGCAGAAGTATAAACGCACGACAATGAGGAAGGCTGGCGCCGTGGGTCATGTCAATCACTCCACGCAGAAGTATCAATCAGCCTTTAGTCCCTTTATTTATCATAGGTCACCACAGCAGAATAACCCACTAACTTATCCAACACGTTTTACACAGTGGATGCCCTTCCAACCACAACCCAGTACTGGGAAACACCCATACACAGTCACATTCACACATACTCATACACTATGGCTAATTTAGTTTATTCAATTCCCCTATAGTGCATGTGTTTGGACTGTGGGGGAAAACAGAGCACCCGGAGAAAAAAACCCATGCCAACACGGGCAGAACATGCCAACTCCACACAGACATGACAACTGGCACAGCCAGGAATCGAACCAGCGACCTTCTTGTTTTGAGGCAACAGTGCTAACCACTGAGCCACCGTGTCACACAAATGTCATTTAACTAATTTTATTACTGGTAAAGCAATATTAGCAATCTATTTTTCTAGGAAAAAATGAAATTGAGCAAAGAAATGGACTAAATATTGTATCTATTTTCAAAAACATCATTAACTCTAGAATTATTGTTGAATTTAATTATTATAAACTGATAAATGCAATTACTGTTTTTGAGGGTTGGGTTGTTTTTTGTAATCAACAAAGAGTTATCTATCTATCTAGAGAAGAGAAAATAATATATTGCATATAAGAAATAAAATATAGAGAAATAAGTCTGTAAAATAACAGAAAATGTGCTGGGTTTTTGATGTGCTCTCTGAGTTTTTTACAAGGTTTTTGTAGCGTAATATACAACACCATCCCAGACAATATATCACTTTAAACTAGGGCTGCTGCACGATATTGGAAAAACGTAACATTGCAAAAAAATTTGTATTTTGCAATATATATTGCGATAGGAATACACTTTCACCAGATTACTTAGGCCCAATCCCAATTCTACCCCATAGCCCTTACCCCTACCCGTGGTTTTGTGCATTCCCGTGAAGGGGTAGGGGTGTCCCAATTCTCTTTAGCTTGAAGTCGTACGGCTAAGGGGAAGGGCTAGATAGCAATTTGAATTCAATTGAATTTGAAACCAAGGGGTAAGAAATTTCCCAGAATACACCAGCTACAACGGCAGCATAGCTGCACAAAAAAGAAAAGAGATGCACAAATGAGTTTTTTTTTCATTATTATGAATTTTTACAACAAACAAGCACATGTTTTAATATGTTCATAACCGTGTTCATGTTTTACCATAATGCTTTTATAAAAAAAAACGCTAAATTTCCATATCTATAATAATAACTCCTATACAGCAGTCCCACAACATTCTGACACTCGATGATACTCAAATACCCTGTCAGAAAGGTCTAGTGGCTGAGAATGAGCGTTTTACAACGTCTGCTATAATGTTAATGTTGTTTTGGTGTGTTTACACCGATGAATATGGCCACTGTGTAAATGTGCAGTATAGTTATGAGTTTATTGCCACATTAGATCATTATGATAAAATAATATATGCCTTCAGTGATTTCTTGAAGATAAATACCATAAAATAAAGCAACTAGAATAACTACAGCAGTCGCAATTTTCTGATCTCATATGAAGTATGAGATTGTGATGACGTGTGCAGGTGCTGTAGTGGTTTCTTAGCAGTAAATTTAGAAGCCCTTCCCTTTCACACTCAGTTTTAAAGGCCAAGGGGAAGGGGTACAAAAATAGAAATGGGATTGGGCCTTAATGGGCTCTATTTGGAAAGAATTTATAATGGTAGATCGACTGGGATGATTCAGCAGTGGGAGTGCATCTGCAAAAATTCTAATAAACAATCTATAAATTTCCCAGACACACTTCCGTTGTGGTCTGTGCTATTTGCAGTGCATTTCTGTATTTGCACATGTTGTGAGTATTTTTATGCGTAACAATCTATAAATACAATCAAGGAAAAGATACAACAAGAATAAGGTGTTTTATCATTTCCCTAACAGTATTCAAGCACAGTAACTGAATGATAAAAATAACAATAATCCAATAAAATCAATCGTAGTTAAGGACACAGATGGTATAATTTCTCATACCTGAATGCTTTTAAAATTATTATACAATCACAGGCCTCAAAAACACATGCAAATGATCAATTAAAATACAAACTCAACATTGCGTATATCCTGCGGTGTGACGGAATGATCACATTGCAATATCGATGCTGAAACGATATATTGTGCAGCCCTACTTTAAACTATTAAAAATGTATATAAAAGTCACTTTTTTTAACTTTTCAAGGGTGAAAGTTGTTGAAAGACAGATTAAGATCCCATAACGCCATTCAAAAGCATAAATAAACAAGGAAAAAAAAATAATAAAAAAATGAATCACAAAATATGGAAAACTGCTAATTTATGGATATTTCTTAAAGTGTGCATGGTGAAATTGTGTTCAAATATGGCACTATATATTGCAGAATAACAAAATATTGCAATGTCAGATTTTCCCAATATCGTGCAGCCCTAATTATGATTATAATATCTGTTACGCAGATAAAAAGCAAAAGCCATACATGAGCTGTGATACAGTAAAACTCAGCAGACTTTAAAGGCTGAATTACAGCGAGACTCAAAGCTCTATGGAAACTGAGTGGGTGGGAGATTATTATCCTGTGGCTGTCAGCTTTTTATTCTGTCCACACTTTAAGCCTTTTAGAGCTGTTTGTAATATAAATGCAGCAGGATGATAGAATATCCAGACAATGACTTGGAATGATATTATGGCTTGATTGCTAGATTAAAAAAAGCTAAAGTGTGAGGTGCAGAAGTTGGTTGGTGGTGTTTCCAGCAACACACCATCAGAATCACACTATTTCTGCAGTACAGGATGTGTGAATATGATTGGCTTCTGTACGCATAGAAATATATCGGGCTTACAACAATAATTACATTTCTCACAATGTGCCGCAGCATAAAACAGAGCACACGGTGTAAGGATATTGTGAATCCCAGTAATATCAACTGTGATGCTCCTCTGCTTGGGGTTTAGTAGACCCACTCCTACAAAAACAGCCTAACCATTCTACAATAATAACCTTTTTCCACAAATAAAGTTATTTCAGCCATCTGCAAATACATTTCATATCCCAATAGATATCGCAGGAAAAACTAAATATTGCAATGTAATTTGTTTTCTGGTATGATGCAGGCCTATTACATAAAATAATTTAAATTAAAATGGGTAATACATTTGTATAACACAATGTACCACACATGGGGAAAAAAGGGTGCATGAGGTGATTGTCTTCAGGAACAGTTTTTGTTGTGCTGGTTGAAAGTCTCTTCACATTCCAATAGTAATGAATAAAGTAAATCATCTAAATGTATGTGTATGTATTTTTATATTGTGAGTAAGGCACAAGACTAAAAAAATTTTGTTTAATTAAAATCTGTCAGGCCTATAATTCTCATAATTCTGATAAGTAGCCCAAACTGTCTGTCAACAAATGTAGATTTGTACAACTGCGCAGCCGTTCACACAGATTGCCCGTTTGTGTGTGCATACGAGAGAGAATATTCCTTTAAGACAGGTAATGTTCTGTTTTAAAACTATTTTAGTCTCAAAAGCTGATGTAAATTATGTTGTTGTTATATATGGGTTATATGCACAAAAGTGTTGTTCAGCCACTAAAATCTTCTGGTGAAAGATTGTTGTGACTATTTTGAGCTTCATAAGGTCCTTTTACAGCATCGATAATGTAGATTTATATTTAGTTTAAAAACAAAACATCAGTAAATAGCGCTATTACGCCTAGCCTGCTTTACTGAGCTGAAGTTGGTTTTATATTCACATCCATTTTTGAACATGACATCCTGTGACACGCTGCCTATATTGTTCACCGCTACTCTGAATATTCGCTCTAAAACAGCATGTCAGTATGGCTTAGTAATAAGTGTAATTCCTGCATGCCACCAACCAATCACTAGGCATACAGTAGTGACTTTAGGACAAAGCGTGTGAGAGAGTGAGATCAATGATCCTTGCATGCATGAATATTGAAGTTCTGTTGCTGCACAACTGAAAACCTGCTGATATAATACAGTTTTTCATTCAGAATTGTAGTATTATAAAGTACTATAAAGTTTTCTAACTGGTGAATGACATGATCAAGTGGGTCTCTGTCATCTTTAATGTGCACATTGCTGATTTCAGAAGGTGTGGCTTTGGACAGCAGGGGAGGGATTGTGTTTCAAACATAACCGGTTTGCATTTAGGCAGATCACCTACTGCACCTTTAATGTGTAAATGTGCATTAAATAAATGTAATTAAATTCATAAATAAAAAATATATAAAAATCTCTTTTTTCCAAGTTTAAATGTAGGTTTTTGCACAAATGATAATCCAGATTTAAAATGAAAGTTTATATTTACATAAAATATGTGTGCGCTGTGTATATTCATTAAATATAAATAAAAACACAAATACACATAAAATATACAAAACAAAAATATCTTTATTTTTTATGTACAATTTGTGGCAACACAGGGGCTCAGTGGTTAGCACTGTCACCTCATAGCAAGAAGGTCACTGGTTTGAGACCAGTTTGCATGTTCTCAAACATATGCTGGATAAGTTGGTGGTTCATTCCACTGTGGCGACCCCTGATTAATAAATGGACTAATCCGATGGAAAATTAATGACTGAACGTACAATTTGTATTAATTAACAGATTTTTAAAAAACAAAATCCGAAACACAAAGTAATTATGCCAATTATTATACACACTGCATCTATTATACATACACATAATATATAATAAATATAGTTATTTTATTAGTACATCACTTCACAAATTATTATATTGGTGTTCATTTGATTAATGTGTTTATTTATTTTATTTTATAAACTATTGTACAGTTTCTGGCAGTGCGGTGGTGCAGTGGGTAGCACTGTTGCCTCACAGCAAGAAGGTCGCTGGTTCAAGCCACGGCTGGGTCAGTTGGCATTTTTGTGTGGAGTTTGCATGTTCTCCCTGTGTTCGCGTGGGTTTCCTCCAGTTTCCCCCATAGTCCAAACACATGCGCTATAGGTCAATTGGCCTTAATGTATGTGTGTGAATGAGAATGGCTGTTTCTCAATATGCGTTCTTCAGCGGTCTTGCGTCCTCGTGTTCTCGTGTAACGTCATCATCAGCTGCCAAAGTTCAGTTCCAATACTCAAGACCGCAAGAACAAAAGGCGCGTGAAACTTCCCGGATGTGTTCTTGATATCGAGGACGCACCGATGCAGACTTGAGCACCAATCTTGCTCTAGAAGTCCCAGAAGTCATTGCGACTGGAAGTGGGAAGCACAGCATTTTATTTAGATTTATTATTAAAGTTCAGAGATATAAGTTATTTATCTAAGGGGTTTCTCTAAACGAAACTGTGAATATAAACATCACCATGGACATCTTAATAAAGGAATAAACACATTAAGGGTGTTTGTTTGCTAAAATTCGTATTAAAATCAGTTTTATTTATATTGTGCAGCATATATTTCTAATGTTTTTATGCATATAATATATTTTGAAAAGGGGGAAAACAATAAATCGTTGTATGAATGCTGTAATGTTGAAATGCTTTTCCATTAAAAACACGTGAAGGTCACGTGACCATCAGGAAGAACGCAGCATCTCATTTCTCACAGGACGCGTTCTCTGTTCTCGCGGTCTCCCGAGGTCGTTCTTCCAAGGACACCTGGCAAGACCGGTCTCCACAAGAACGCAAGTCCGTTCCCTGCATTCTTGGAATTGAGAAACAGCCAGTGTATGGGTGTTTCTCAGTGATGGGTTGCAGCTGAAAGGGCATCCACTGTGTAAAACACATGCTGGAAAAATTGGTGGTTCATTCCGCTGTGGCAACCCTTGAATAAGAAAAGGGACTAAGCCGAGAAGAAAATAAATGAATGATGTACAATTTCTACCCAAACCTCATAACAAAAATACTGCCATGTGTATCATTTATCTGCAGAAAATGACAACTAGTCAAAATAATAATGAAAACATGTCTTATATTCAGACTCCATATAACACATAAAACGCGTTCAGATTAAAATATCAAATCTATTTTAATATCACTCCTATTTCAAAACTGATTCAGTTTGCATCACAGCTCACAGGAGCGTCAGAACCTGAGATTGAAGACACCTGACATAAATTACAGAGACTACCGCGTGCATGACACGAGCGCGTGCATCTGATAAATACACCTATATTCACACACGTTTACATTTACCTGTAATTATAAGACGGGAATTTCTTGCTCTCCTTCAGAAGCAGCCTGTAGATTGACAGTACATGCTCTCTGCTGGACGCCGCCATGTTGAAAACAAAGCGCAAGGACCCAAAAGAACTACGAGAGGCGCGCCTGAACACATACACTCGCTCGTTAGTAATGAAATATACAAATCAGGCTGGTTTTAAAGGTTATGTAATAACGTGTCTTATCTAAGAAGCAGCTATAAATAATGAAGTACACATGATGCATTTTAATTAAAATTCGGTTTGAGATGTTAGGGTTTTATTGATCAGGCAGATCAGCGGTCGGCTCAAAAACAGCACGCGCGTCCTGACAGAGGTGAGTGAATGGCTGTTCAGTAGTTTCATAGATTTGCACACATTTATTCTGTGTTTGTCTTATGAGGAATGAGATTTAATGTGGAGGTGATTATGTGACGCTTGTGATTTAAATGGCTCGTCGTTTTAAGAGTTTAAATGTTAATTTCAGGCTAGCTAACTTAGAGCTTGATCAAACTTGAATGTTCAGAACACAAGTGTGCCCTAAATGGTGTCTATGTTGGTCATTATTCTGGCATAATATATGTCTGACTCTTTAACTTGAGTTTATTAAGTGTGACTCTCCATGTTTTCATTTTGGATGGTGCTGAAAACACCACTGTGTTGTGTGTAATTAATAGAGGCTCATCTGCAGACAGTTTAGATCTGGAGATCTACTAAGATCTACTGGCTCAGTGTTCAGTCAAATCAAATCAAATCAAATCAAATCACTTTTATTGTCACATCATCAGCAGCACGTGTGCTATGATGAGTGAAAAGCTTAGGTGCTGGCTCCAGACAGTGAAGAATACAGATAGTGCAAATACAACAACAGTGCAAAAAACAGACAGTGCAAATACAACAACAGTGCAAAATACAGACAGTGCAAATACAACAACAGTGCAAAATACAGACAGTGCAAATACAACAACAGTGCAAAATACAGACAGTGCAAATACAGCGACAGTGTAAAATACAGACAGTGCAAAATACAACATCATACTCACAAAAAAGAAACAAAACAGTGTAAATTTGGCAATGTGACAGTGATGCGTATGTGTGTGTGGCTGTTTGGGTCATTGTTCTGGTGTACACAATATATCTTCTTTATTTTTACGATTTATTCCAACTTATGACATCTTACAAACTCATGTCACCTAAAATAAAGTTCTACATGAAGTAATTTAGTATTGTTTTGTGTTGTAAGGCAGTTTGTTTACATGTTATTTGCAGTAATAAAAACACCAACACTACTACTAATACTATAGTAATAATATGAAAGTACACATGAATGTAATTTGAATAATAAAGTTATCTGCAACATACTGACATGCAATTTAGATATTTTAAAATACACACACACACACACACACACACACACACACACACACACACACACAAAGACCCTGCTGTTCATTCATAAATCCTATAGGGCAGAATAAATTTGTGCGTAGCACAATAATTTATATTTCATTTATTTATTTTCCTTAAGCTTAGTTCCTTTATTCATCAGGGAATGAACCGCCAACTATTCCAGCATATGTTTTACACAGTGGATGCCCTTTCAGCTGCAACCCAGTACTGGGAAACACCCATATACACTCATTCACTCACTCACTCACACACACACACACACACACACACACACACACACACACACACACACGCTACAGCCAATTTATGTTAAATTAAGTCATTTATAGTGCATGTGTTTGGACTGTGGGGGAAACCCACGCCAACGCGGGGCGAACATGCAAACTCCACACAGAAATGCCAACTGACCCAACAACCCACTGCACCACCGTGTTGCTTATGATTGATAATTATTCAATATAATTTTTTATAATATATAAATATATGATGCAGTGGCGCAGTGGGTAGCACTGTTGCCTCACAGCAAGGTCACTGGTTCAAGCTTCTGCTGGGTCAGTTGACATTTCTGTGTGGAATTTTCATGTTCTCCTTGTGTTGGTGTGGGTTTCCTCCAGGTGCTCCGGTTTCCCCCACAGTACAAAGACATGAGCTATAGGTAGGCCCACACGGAATCTGTGCGCGCAGAATTCCGCAGATTTTCCGCAGAATTCCGCAGATTTTAGCCCATCATAAATTTTATTTACTTGTGTAAATGTGTGTAAATCTGAATTTATTCAGTTTTTAATTGACACATATTTCACATATTAAGGTTTTAGTTATGAGGCTCCCAAAATAATTATGCAGAAATCCGCAGATTTTTACCAAAATTCTCAGCAGAAATTGCAAAAAACGTCCACAGATTCCGTCTGGCCCTAGCTATAGGTGATTTGAATAAGGTAAATTGGCCGTAGTGTATCTGTGGGTGTGAATGCAAGAGTGTATGGGCGTTTCCCAGTACTGGGTTGTGGCTGGAAGGGCATCTGCTGCATAAAACATATGCTGGATAAGTTGGCGTTCATTCTGCTGTGGCGACCCCTGATCAATAAAGGGGCTAAGCCGAAAAGAAAATTAATGAATTAGGGTTGGGTCAATAGACAATGCAATCGTCCATCACCGATGGCCGTTAGACATCACGATGCTGAGCTGGCATCGCGATCCTCCACCCCTACCCCGTTGCAGCAACAACCAAAATGTGATATTTAATTAATCTTGTCTCTATCTAAGGACTCTTCTGTCTTTTGAATCTACCAGGTAATATGTCACAGTGTCAGTACTCTGCTTTAATCTTTTGCTTTCACGCTTGTACTTAGTAATTTTAGTGAAAACCTCAGATACTGTTGGTTGGTTCCTGTTGGTCATGCACCTTTTTTTACCAAACAAGTTTGTCGACGCCATTATAATGACACAGATCACTCTGCCTATTCATGCCAGAGTCCTGCGGAAAAGTGATTGACAGGTGGTAATTTGTGTGTATTTTATCTTTATTTATTTATGATTTGGTTATGGGTCAAACAAAGATCATGCGGGTCAGGTAGTTGAAACGGTAGGCTACAAACAATTAGTTCTTTACTAATTAATTAATTATTCATAATTAATTCATTCTCCGCGCCTATGACAACAATGTTCACATTAGACATCGTACAATGCCAAATTGGTCAACATCACTCAACCCTAGAATGAATGTTTGTATGTGTGTGTATGTATATATGTATATATATATATATATATATATATATATATATCTTTAATAAAACGTAGCTAAAATCTGCTTGAGAAGTTGCTAAATGTCATTAGGTGTTTGCATGCACTAATTAACATATTCATGATGTCATCACATCATCGTATCCGTAGTTTAAATTGATTAATTTTTTTAATAGTCTATTCCTACTTTAATACCAACAAGCTCCTAAAAAATTCTCATTTCCATATTTTAGTTTTTTGTTGTGAGACATTCCTGTCCAATCTTCCAATCTGCTCCTTATAAATAAAACCTTGTCTGATTAAAAAAAATTGTAAACACAGTGGCTGAGCGTCGATTCCAGCAATACTGTCTGATAATGAGAGAATCAAGAAAACTGTATTAATGACAGAATACACACACACACACACACACACACACACACACACACACACACACACA
>CAIGQZ010035013.1:6265580-6290130 GCA_903798205.1 Danio tinwini | reverse complement strand
TATATATATATATATATATATATATATATATATATATTATTTATTTATTTATTTATTTATTTATTTATTTATTTTTTTTTTTGCTGGTGCCATTGGTGGTTTTGGCTTTCTCATGGATGAATACTTATGACATTAAAACTGCAAGCAGATGGTGGCAAGTCCCTGTCTTAAAAAGTGATTCACTGGTTCATTCATTTTAATGATTTGTTCAAAATGGCTGATTTATTTAGAAGCAGATGACTGTTTTGATGAATAGATCACTGAATTATTGAAAACAGATTAGTTTAGAAAGGAAACACTGCAGTGTTGCTCTAATGCTGGATTCAGATAAAAAACTAAGAGAAAATCTGCATTTCGTCACTCGCTTTAGATTACTTGCATGATGTTTTTCGTCTTGCACACAATTTATGACCGATTTTAATGTGTTTTTTACTTGTTGAATACCTTAAATAAGCACCACCTAGTAGCAATTTGCCTCTCTTTGTGCACCTGCACTGACTTTTTTTGTAATATAAAAGTTTAAATAAGTCACAGTGGGATATTACTGACAGAATTACCCCTTAACTGTCACCACCCTGCCACCAGAGCGCTTAAGTTTACATCATTTTTTTGCAATTAAATTCATATCTAATATATCAATATTAGATATCAATTCTAAATTCAATACTTCTGAATACATATTTTACAGCTGTTTTTAGTTTTAGTTGTTTTTTGTTACATAAGAACACTAATAGATTAAAACATTAGCTGTCACACTACAACATGTGGGACCATTTACGGTTACATTTTTAAACCATAATATTATAGTCTAAACATAAAGCATTCATGACAAACTGTATATCATTTGAGAGTTTACATTTCTAGTTTCCATATCTGGTGAATAATTTTTGCTACATTTTAATGAGCAACAGTTAATTTGCAACAAGTATACTCATTGTAAATGTAAAGCGTTACTTTGCTACAGCAATCTACATGTAAACATTTCAAACATTCAAGTCAAACACTACCAGGTTTCCTATACTATTTTAGAATTGTATGTCTACAAAAAATTTGGTTCATATTGTTCAAAACATTGGGGCGCCCTTGTATGACCACTAATTCAAACTGAATGTGGTCATGTTTGCTACTGCGGCCAAAGAAAATTTGACTGAAATCTCATGTTTTAAAATATCTGCTTTAAATTTGAAATATCATTTGTTCAGGTATTTAGTTAAATTTTTCTGTCAATTTTTGTCTAAAACAAGTTTTGTAAAATACACATTTTATGTCAAATACAAAAATTATAATTTTTTTTAAAATTATTTTCATAAAGGTGCACAACTTTTGTTTTATTTAACTTTTTTTGTCACTTTTTAGCAAAAATTTATTGAGCTTATGTGTCAGCCACAGACCTGATTTCAGTCATTTAACCAAAAAACCTATTAAAAAAAAGCATACTCACCAGAGTCATAAAGCATTACTTTGCTACAGCAATTCACATTAATGATTGTTAAATAGTTTTTAGAGGCAACATTTTATTCAAATACCACCAAATTTCCCCCAAAAATATGGTTCATATTGCTCAAAACATAGGTGGTGCCTTTTGTATGGTCACTAATGGAAACTGAATGTCCTGGTGGTCATGTTTGGTACTGCGCTCAAACAAAATCTAAATGAAACTTCAAATTTGGAACATAATTTGTTCAGATATTGAGCTTGATTTTTCTGTCAATTTTAGCCTAAATACTAAAATATAACTGTATTGTTTTATTATTTCCATACACATAAAGGCACATAACATTTCTATTGTTTAACTTTTTTCTCTTCAGCTACAATCTGACATCCGTCTTCCTTAAAAATGAGACCAAACTTAAATCTATACATGTTGAAGATTGCCAATCAATTAAGTTTAACATATAATTTTCATGTCTATATTCAAAAAGTTTAGCGGCTTCTAAGTTCTGAGGTGCTAAAATGCTAACGTGTTTCTTTTTTTAAAAAGCCCAGAGATCCAGTCTCCTTATAAAAGTGTTCTGCTTCATCCCTTTTGTTATTTAAAATTTGGCAAGTAAGCCAGAAATGAAATAAAGGAACTTGTTATTGCCAGCCACACACACACACACTCACACACACATCACCTGGTGCGAAACGTGCTAATAAATTGAGTGGATGTTATCGCAGTGGTCCGACTGTGGAGAGCGCTCGTCTCAGACTTCTAGAGGCTTGTTGCTCGGCATGAATCTCCCATCTGCTCCATACAGCTCTTCCTGCCCTGCTGGGTCTCCTACCTCAGCCTGTGCCCATGAATAGTGCCCAACACAGACACCTCAGTGCCAGCTTGCTTTGTGATGTAACAAGGGATGCGTCCCCTGCCAACTCGCCATTCACTTCCTCTTACAATCGCTTCACACATGGTGCAGTTTCATTTGCTCCAGTCATTGAGTGACATTTTTCCTTGCAAACCTCTAGATTATTTATATGCTCGCACTTTGAATGGGTCACATTAGGAGGATTTTATTTCTGACACATTTTGCCGCCTTTTTTAAGGTGACAGAACGTGGGCAGCATGAGAAGATGGAGAAAAGAAAATCATGAGTCTGAAAATGACTAAACGCTTCTTCCTTTGCATGAGTCATTGTTTGATCTCTTGATTTATTAGAGGGATCGGCTGGATGAAACTCAATTAGTGCTTCGTCATCAATCTTTTGGAATTGTACCATTTAGCTTAGCTCCAATAATCTGTATATCACGCAAAGGCTGGGAAGACTGTAGGAGTGTTAATGGAAACTAGTTTTCGTTACGGCCATTTCACATGGGGCTTCAGCGTTAACGCTTGACGGAGGGCGTGTCTGAAGTTGGGGCTGATGCGATTGTCATAGTAGTGTCAGCCAATGAAATAAGTCTGCAATCGGCTACTGTCTGAGCTGGGGTATTTGCATAAAGCAATCTAACTGACTGATGCTTCTGTTGGTCCTTAAAGTTGAGAAATTCCCAACTTCTGCAGTGAGCAACGCCACTAAAGCAGCGCCGACAGATCCACAATTCAGCTCGGTAACACCATTCAAAGTGAATGGGAAGCGTTGACGCAGATGCCACATGTGAATGGGACATTGATATAGCAAATGTATATTCTTAAAGGGATAAAAGTTCTAAAAAATTCTAAAAGTTAACTTTATTAATACCCTTCACTTGTCACAAACCTGTTTGGGTTTTTCTTCTAATGAATAAGTTCATTTGAAACCTGTAACCATCGACTTCCATTGTATTTGTTTTTCCTACTATGGAAGTCAAAGGTTTTAGGTTTCAATTTGTTTGTGTTCAACAGAAAAGGGAACTGATAAAGATATTGAAGATAAACAGTTGAGTCTTATCATTTATGAACCTATTTAGCCGATCTCCAGGTCTGGCAGGAACACTTTTAGCGTAGCTTAGCATAAATCATTGAATCGGATTAGACCGTTAGCATCATGCTCAAACATGACCAACCAATTATCAATACTTTTCCTATTTAACATTTAAGTTTTCTGTTGTAAAATTGTGTTCTAACTTCCAACGTGACCATCGTCTTACACAAAGAGCGTGTGCCTGTCGTACTGCGTAATCAAGTTAACAATTTTTTTAAATATTAAGTAAGGTTATTACTTACTCGCAGAGCCATATATATCGAAGTTGATATTTAGCCGCATGTTTGTGCCTCTAAGGTGAGATTGAAGTGCTTCAAATGTATGACAATACACAGTAAAGCAATATGATTGATTGATTGATTGCTTCAGTTATTGATTTGTTCATTTTTTTATTCATTGATTTGCTCTTTTATTGATTTAATGATTTGTTCTTTTAGTGATTCATTGATTTGTTCATTCATTGATTTGTTCATTCATTGATTCGTTAATTCATTGATTCGTTGAGTTATTGATTTGTTCATTTATTGCTTCAATGATTTGTTCATTTATTGATTTGCTCTTTTATTGATTAAATGATTTGTTCTTTTAGTCATTCATTGATTTGTTCGTTCATTGATTCTTTAATTTATTAATTTGTTTGTTCATTGATTCGTTCATTTATTGATTTGTTCAATTATTGATTCATTGATTTGTTCTTTTAGTGATTTATTGATTAATTCATTGATTTTTTTCATTCATTGATTCGTTCATTCATTTATTGATTTGTTCAGTTATTGTTCATTTATTGATTCATTGATTTGTTCTTTTATTGATTCATTGATTTGTTCATTCATTGATTCGTTCATTCATTTATTGATTTGTTCATTTAGTGTTTCATTGATTTGTTGTTTATTTATTGATTTGTTTATTTATTAAATAATTGATTTGGTCATTTAATGATTCATTGATTTGTTAATTATTAATTCATTTAAAATTTTCAAATGCACATTGAATTGAATGCTTGACATACCCACAATTGTGAAATCTGCTCCGATATTCAGTCTAATTTATATTTGTTTTTAAAAGGTCTTAAATTTGACTTGGTGAACCCTAAAGAAGCCGTCGTTGTAAGTTGTGGCTGGTTAACTTTATAAAGCAGGTCACTGTCAGGGCCTCTGGACGCAGTGTGTATGCCAGAGATGGAGAACATTGCTAACCAAGATGAATTATCAGAAGGACAATGTCATTGTGCGTCAGACTCTGGATCTTGTAGACTGAACAGAACAAAGGCGGCACAGGAGAAGCACTTGTATGATGGATGTGTCGGCAGGCTGTGCCCAAATGATGAGGGATTTATGTCCCAGGACGATGCCACTCCAAAAGGCCGGGCATCAGGCCAAAGTGTCCCATAGATGGCCAGCTGTGGTGTTTTGTCCTTGGTGCACTTGGTCGTCCCGGCGGTCACAGCCTGCTGAATGCACATCATCGAGACAGGCTTTGGGCAAGCTGGGGCTTTTCAGACTCTGGAAGAAGTCAGGTCAGGTTTGCATCAGGTTGGCATTTCTCTCAAGGGTTCCCAAGCTGAAAGATGCACGCTTGACTCAGTGCTGCATAAAGATAGATGCTGCCAGCAGAAATTAAGACAGCTGCGGTTTTCCTACAGTTAGGTAGCATCGCAATAAAAAACAGAACCTTAGTGACCGATTTGGATGTTGTACATACTGTAGGCATCAACTCTGTGCTAGATTAGAACACTGCTCTAGAAAGTGGACTCCGTATTGATTTAGACTATGTTAGCATATGCTCTAATTGGACTTATGGCTTGATTGATTAGTTTGAATACAGAGTTCCTGGTTGAGAAAGATGTGAGAGTAAATACAGTATAATATATATATGACTTGGGATGCAGATTGAGATTTCTTTTCATTGTTTTTCCCATTGTGTGTTTTTTGGCCTCCAAAAACCAGATTGGTCAGATTTGGCCTCTGAAACCAGACTGGTTTCAAATACTTGCCAATACTGATGCCAGAATACTTGCAGTGCTGGCTAGTATTTCCAATATTAGTATCGGAACAACGCCACTGATAAGTATAAAAATAATACAGAAATGGCCACCCTAAAAACTCCACATGCCAAAAAATAAGCTAAAAACATGATACTCCAAGCATAAAAGTATCCCAAAACCATCTTAAAACCTCCCCCGGGCATGCAGCCACCACTAGGCTTCTGAGTTTATTACAGCAATAATAAAGTCGATATTTAACATGCATAGTTTGTTTATCAATAATATATGCTTTACTGAGATGGTGTTCATTTTTCTGTCTCCTCAGCCACTCTCCAATCACATGCTTCCGTGAGCACATATACCTGTTTTCTGGCAGCGCGACTCCACCCACACACTTCCCCAAACACACACTGCTATCGACTCCCCCCATGCGCTTCTATTTTTATGGGTCTTTGCCATTCAAGACAGCTTTCTTTCTGATCTCAGCCAGCAAGGGCCGATCTTTGAGAAGTTTACTTGTTTATTTTATGTCCTAAACACCTGTAGAATCTGTAATGGCACATTTTCAGTTTTGTGTCGCACTCTCCTCTGCTATGTTGGCTTTGAATTCGTTCTTGATGTGTGGAGAAAACCTTTGGCGAGCCCTCAGGACGTTTACACCAGTGTTTCTCTGATCTCCGCTCAAGGAGAGACGACGGAGCGAGCATCTCAGTGGAATCCACAGAAAGACGCTGCTTTTTTTTTTTTTGACTGTTCCTCAAATGAGCTCCAGACAGCAGCGGAGCGAGACATAAAGCCAAGGAAAGGCATTCCCTAGAAGCGGCCTGCTAAACTCAGTCGCCTTCCCTCCAGAGACACTGAGCGGTTTAATGTAGTGTGTCAACACTGTGTTGAAGCTCAGGGATTCCAGTTCAATTCCCTCCAAACCTGTTGCTTCAGTGTGAAAGCTATTGTGTTTCCAGTGTTTGTTTTTGTAAAGAAACACTGAAGACGCTGTCACCTTGACTAGACCAAACCTAAAATCTAAATATTCGTTTTTCTCCATAATGGTCATCACCGAATGGATTTTTTGAGTTTGATCAAAATGGCCTTGATAATTAGCCATATAAGTGTTACTTTATGAAAGCTGAATAATCTGCCAGTGAGGTAAGCAAATAATCTTATGTCAAAGCAAAGACTCTAGAATACACAAGACATGTCACTTGTATAGTTTTAAATGGGGAAAAGTGTAAAGTCAATAATTCCAATGAAGCCCTGCCTACTAGTACAGGAGCCAATCAGCTATTGCTATAGACTGACGTGTCTCCAGGGTAGAATCTCGGACCAGCCGTGTGCTTTTACAAAAAATTTTGTGGTCAACAAACGCACTGGACAGAGGAATATATCTACATAAAGTTTGAAGTCTCTACTTCTAAATGAGCCAACTACACTGAAAACAAAAGTTCTTTGGTTTTGTAATATGTATGAAACGAATGCGAAGTACAGTCAATCCTGTCAAACGCTCATCACGTGACAGCATCTACAAGCACGCCCACAAACTTGTAAACAAAGAGTCGCTGTCATTTCTGGAGGAGATTCACCATCAAGATCAAGTTATGAATTACTTTAGAAGACCAGCGCGCTCTGATGAAGCGTTATACAGATGATGATGTGCATAGAGCGGCCATAAATGAGGTTGGTGTCGTGATCTCATTCCTTTCAAGTGCGCATTAGTTCGGGCAACCTGAAAAAAATGCAGATTTTGTTTGATTCAAAATGCTTAGAAAATAAACGTATGAGACAGTTGTAGTTTAAGTTTATCGGTGATTCCAAATAATGTATGGTAAGCTTGGCAAACAGGTTTGGAAAACCTGATGTTTGCCCATTCAGACCTGTAACTGCCTGAGCATACTGACCGAGAGACGTTTTAAAGATGGTCGCAGAGTGAAATGACTTATCTTAAAGGGACTTTGATCAAAGTGAAACTTATAGATTATTTTTCTTACCCCCTTGGCAGATTATTTTACTTAAGTGTAAAAACTTACTTTTATTAATATTATTATTTCTTAAAACCAGACAATATTTTTGCTTATCTAGAAGATACTTGATTTTAACTATTTTTAGATATTTGTACTAGAAAGAAGACCAAAGAAATCAAGTAAGAAAAGCATTTTTTGCATTGTATGCTTAGCTTGTTGAATTGTTGATCAACAAAACAAAATGAGGAACATTTTAAAAAAAAAAGACATTGTAATGTTCAGTAATATTATTGATTTGACTGCACTTACAATATTGGAAAAAAACAAACAAACCTGAAGTGATTTGTGTTGATGATGACGCTGCTGTCTTCTGCAGAGTTTTTGTACAGCAGAAGCAAATTTTGCAGCATTGACAGTGTTGTATTGAATTGAATCAACACTGAACTGATTCAAGCTCAATCATTTTAAACCTATTTATTGTCTGTTATTGAACTCATCATACTCTTATGAACTTTACACAGTTATTGAACTGAACTTAATGAGCTCAACAGAGTTGAGGTAAGTAATGCCATTATATAGAATATTTCCTTCTGCGGAGCAGCTTGTGATTCAGAAATGGGGCATTCACCTCCAATATTTCTACCTGTGTTGTTTGGTTTGCTACTTAGATTTCAGTACACTAACCATTCAGCCAATCACAAGGCAAATCATCTCTTGGGCATGTCTGACGTGCTTTTACATCTTCTCATTCATTCATTTTGGCTTTTTGTCAGATGACAATGTCCTTTTTCAAACACACACTTGTAGTAACAATGTCACAAATCCTGCATCTATTGTACTGTAATGTTGCTTCTCCACTAGATGTACACAAGGTGATCATACAAGAGAGTGGAGTTGCATCCAAAATATTACATAAACATACGTTTGACTGCAGTACTCTGAGGGCAGTATGACTCTTGTTCCTTTTTGCACTATCGATATTTACAGACATATTATTGACAAATATAGGATTGCATTTATGCAGTTTTTTGCAGAATACCACACAAAATGACTTAACAGTGTTGATGATTTGTAATAAATATGTTTTCGTTACTTAAATATCTCTATATGGACAACTTTTCTGGCGTGGTCAGTTTGCTTAGTAGCTTACCTTGTACAGTGTTGTATTTGTGCTGCAGAGTGCTCAGATTTGAGTCCAGTGAAGCACGCTTCCACAATAGATAAAAGCAATGTAAAATCAAGGTAAAATCAAGGTAGTTGCAGTGTACTTTTTTCTGTACTCTGATTTATTGCTTAGATTTCAGTGAACTAACATTCAGCCAATCTCAAGGCAAATCATCACTTAGGCATTTCTACCATGTGCTTTAAAACTTCTGTAGCTTTCGTTGTTTCTGTCACTCATTCATTCACTTTGGCTTTTTGTCAGAGGACATAATGTCCTTTTTTCAAACACTCTTTTAGTGAGTGTTTTGTCACAAATCCCACATCTGCTGTATTGTACAGTCGCATTTACACTAGATGTGTGCAATGTTATCATGCAATGTGACAAAAGAGTAATGTTGAATCCAAAATACTACTCAAACATACGTTTGACTGCAGTTTGTAGGTCACTAGGGGGCAGTGTGATGCCAACAACTTTTATTCCTTTTAACACTAATGATATTTACAGAGACATATTATTGATTAATAAATAATTACTTTTATGCAGTTCTTTGCAGAACAAAAATAAATTAACTTAACACTATCTGGGATTTGTAATGAATATGTTTGCATCACCTATCTGCAGAGCACTCAGGTTAGAGTCCAGTGAAGCATGCTTCCATAAAAAAAATCTATGTAAAATCAAGGTAAAATAACATAGTTGCAGTGCACTGTTCTCTTATGTTTGGATTCTGAAAACACAATTGGTTTGGTTTAGCGAAGAGTTCAGGTCAGTTGTAAACATTAAAAGCTTCACCTTGTTGTGGACAAGAAGGATTTGTATCTGAAACGTACAACAAAACGCACTCAAAGTATCATATTTTAGATTTACAAAAATGTAGACGGTGCCCTCTAGTGGATTTGTCATCTGAAACATACAACAAAACACACTCTGAGTAACGAATTTTAGATTTGAAAAAACAAAGACAGTCTCTTCTAGTGGATTTGTCATCTAAAACTTACAACAAAACACACTCTGAGTAACGTATTTCAGATTTGAAAAAACATAGACAGTGCCCTCTAGTGGAATTGTCATCTAAAACACAACAAAAATGCACTCTAAGTAACATATTTCAGATATGAAAAAACAAAGACAGTGCCCTCTAGTGGATTTGTCATCTGAAACGTACAACAAAATGCACTCTGAGTAACGTATTTCAGATTTGAAAAAAACATAGTGCCCTCTAGTGGAATAGTCATCTGAAATAAACAACAAGACGCACTCTGAGTAACGCATTTTTAGATTTGAAAAAACATAGACAGTGCCCTCTAGTGGATTTGTCATCTAAAACGTACAACAAAACGCACTCTGAGTAATGTATTTCAGATTTGAAAAAACGTAGACAGTGCCCTCTAGTGGATTTGTCATCTGAAACATACAACAAAACACCCAGAGCAATGCATTTCACATTTTCACACAAAACTAAGCTGAGGGACGTGTTTCCAATGAGCCAGAGCCAGTACATAATTTGTTTCCCTTTAAGGGTCCCGCCCACTTTTAAAATACCTTCTATGTCTCTTTGCATCTGATTAGTCATTTGATTATGTATACAATCCACTTTGGAAACAATAGTCGTAGTATAAAGTGCTATAAAAATAACGTTGACATCTTGAAGGATCCGCAACCAGCAAAAGGACAAAGTCAAGCTACAAGTGTAAAGTGTCTAGTAAGCAGACTGGTGCTCTCGAAGCTGTCATTGTACCATTATTTCATCAGATGTGACAGTTCATAATGCAGAGCTCACAAACAGGACAAACAGACTGCATCTGTGGAAGTGACGGGCTCTGAAGACACACACTTACACACAAACACACACATACACGCGCGCACGCACACACTGGGGACAGATGAATGGAGTGTGCAGAGGGAGATGGTCTGGAGGAGACGGCATCTGCCACACATTTCCTGGCTGCTCATAAAAGTTTACCTTGTTTGCGCTTTTGCCGGCAACTACTCAAGGCTCTGACAGCCGTGCTGGAACGGAGGTCCTGAAATGCACTTTTATTGCATTTATATCCCTGTCAGAGCTGCTTTAGGAGCATGCTGTATGTTATTCGTTCTCTCAGTTTTACAGTGAAACGCTGTCTGAGGGCTGGACTCACAGAAGAGGAGGCTGTTTTGTAACTAAGATACTTCATATCAAGCTATTTTTATTTAATTTTTATTTTTTTTTATTTTTAACTAGATTTTTATTTTAGTTTTATTAAATTGTTTTTCGGGTGTCACGGTGGCACAGTGGGTAGCACAGTCGCCTCACAGCAAGAAGGTCGCTGGTTCGAGCCTCGGCTGGGTCAGTTGTCATTTCTGTGTGGAGTTTGTATGTTTTCCACGTGTTGGCGTGGGTTTCCTCTGGGTGCTCCGGTTTCCCCCACAGTCCAAACACATACACTATAGGGGAATTGGATGTACTAAATTGGCCGTTGTGTGTGTGTGCGTGTGTGTGTTTCCCAGTGATTGGTTGCAGCTGGGAGGGCATCCGCTGCATAAAATGTATTTTGGATAACTTGGGGGCTCATTGAAAGGACTAAGACAAATGAATGAAATTGTTTATATTTTGATTTTATTAAATTGTTTAAATTTATTTTTATTAAATAGTTTATATTTATTTAATATTTTAGATATTTTTAATTTAATCGTTTTATTTTTTATTAAATAATTTTTTTATTAAATTGTTTTTTATTATAAAATTTTTATAAAATTACATTTTTTTATTAAATAGTTTTTTCTTAAAAGATTATACATTTTTATTCAATTATTTATATTTTTTTTATTAAATAGCTTTTTTTATATTTTAAATTTTATTTGTATTAAATATTTATATTTTATTTTTATTAAATAGAATTTTTAATTTCTTATCTTTTATTAAATTGTTTATATTTTATTTTAAAAAAATATAAAAAATTTTAATCGAATAATCTTTTAATCTAATTAATACATATTAAACCTCTTTAACATTAATAAATGTAAATGCTGAATCACTGATATGTGTTGGCTTGCACTGAATCACAGTTCTAAAGTTCAATGAGGTGAACTATCTGCTGCTGCTTTCAGTAGTACGGCAATAAATGTCATGTGAAATGACATTCAAACTCACATTGTTAGCATTTAGCACTGAATAAAACACATGAGGTGTACCTGAGGTGATCAGTTATCCTGTTGTTCACCTGTGAGAAATAGAAACTGTTTCTAATATATCAATTTGAGGTGTTTGTTAAAACAAAAACTCCTTTTAATATGAAAATATACCTTCTATCGTGTGCCGTTGCTTTAGAACATGGTTTAAATCAGCCTTTAGGCTTGATCGGCAGAGTCACTCTTCAATCTGGCAATCTGTGCTTGCATTTGTTTTGCTTCAGGAATGCAATTCCTAGTTCAACCACTGGGTGTCAAACTCATATACTGCACCTTTAACATATAGAAATCAATAGAAGTGAGTAAGAGTGAAAGTCTCCAGCCAAAAAAGATGTCAATGGGTTGTTGCTAGATCGGATATGGTTGCAGCTGAAAGTTAACAAGAATTATTTATATTATTTAGTAAATTTACCAGTTATTGTATTTTATTAACGTCTACCCCAGCCCTAAACCCAACTGTCACAGTACTGTAAAAACAGTAGTTGTACAGAGGATTAATTATGTTATCTATTACATTATCCAATAAATTGTATTTTTTAACGCCTACCCCCACCCCAACCCTAAACCCCACCGTCACAGTACTGTAAAAACATAAATTATTGTTATACAGTGTCATAATGTGCATATTGCACTTCTAGCCGGCCACATATCCAATCTAGACTTTACCATGTCAAAGGCTGCGCCTGCTCATACGTGAAGAATAAGGCTAATAGAAAGCACATGTTAGGAGTTTCACCAGCGTTTCCTAACTTTTTTCCCTCTGTTGAATTACGAAACAAGTGTCATCGATGATCAGCGTTAAATATCCAAACGCCAGGATGAAAGGACAGAAAGTAAGAGAAAGTGGGACACTCTCTTGCGGGGGTGGCAGAATGTTGGCAGGGGTGAGAAGGACACCAGTTAGTGCGTGGGCGTGGATGGCACTGCCCTGCGTTGCCGTGGGAACAGTGTGTCAGCCAGGAAGCGTGATTCCTGTGCCTGGCCTGGCCTGAGGGCTGCCCTGTTTCTGAGCCCAGCACCACCTATGAACGGTGTCCATTAGGGCTCCACGCCTCTCCTTTTCCTGTCACAGGGCATGGCTCCTCTGTGGGTGTCTAAAACCACAGAGGTGATGGAGCATGAGGTGGAGGCGGGACGATTTGGTTCATCCCTTCCTACCCTCAGTAATTTAACCCCTCAACTGAATCGCCATCTGAGGAGTGAAAGCCATGACAAGGGCTGTTTCTTAATTCCAAGAATGCAAAAAACGGACTCGCGTTTTTGTGGAGACCGGTCTTGCCAAGTTACCTTAAAAGAACAAGACCGAGAGAACAAAGAACACGTCCTGTGAGAAATGAGATGCTGCGTTCCTCCTGATGCTCACATGACTTTCAGATAATTTTAACAGGAAACTATTTAAAAATTACAGCAATCATACAACAAGTTACTGCTTTTTTTTCTTTTCACAATATATACTATGCATAAAGACCTTACAAATATACGTTGCACAATACATTTATTAATTCATTCATCTTCTTTTCGGCTTAGTCCTTTTATTAATCTGGGGCCGCCACAGCGGAATGAACCGCCAACTTGTCCAGCATATGTTTTACGCAGCGGATGCCACCTGCAACCCATCACTGGGAAACATCCATACACTATAATTCACACACATACACTACAGACAATTTAGCTTACCCGATTCACCTATACTACATGTCTTTAGACTGTGGGGGAAACCAGAGCACCCGGAGGAAACCCACGCGAACACGGAAAAAACATGCAAACTCAGAAATGCCAACTGACCCAGCTGAGGCTCGAACCAGTGACCTTCTTGCTGTGAGGCGATCGGTTGCACAATACCAATAAAACTAATTTTCAGCAAATAAACACCCTTAATGTGTTTATGCCTTTATTAAGATTTTTATGATAATGTTCAGGTTTGTGTGTGTGTGTGTGTGTCTCCGCTGCGTGTGTGCATCAACTTTGTAAGACATTGTGTGTGACTCATCATTGCAGGGAGGCTTGAATTAATTCCACAACAAATACATCAAATAATCTCTGGGAAAATTAGACTGTAGTATTTCTCACAAACGCTACTTGAGATCTGCTTCCTTCATGTCTGTCACTGTGCTGTTTATCTGACGCAGCCGAGGCGGAGATTGAGGCACACTCTGACAGGCACGTGGGAACGGTGGGCGGGAAGAACTGGCATTAAAGGCACAGGCAACAAAAACAGCTACATAGTGTTCAGAGCAGAAAATTCTGAAAGGTCTAATAAATAATCTGATGGGTGTTTTGAGCTGAAACTTTACAGACACATTCTGGAGACACAAAAGACTCATCTTAAATCTTAAAAAAAGGGAAAAATGTGTCATTTAAAGGACATCTCTAACATTGTAGAGTTTTGGCATGTTATTAAGTTAATCTACTGAACTTTTGGGGCGAAACGGATCACTGTTGATCCGGGATGCGTATGGATCACAACTCATGGTTCGGAAGGCATGTGACCCGCGTATTAATAATTTATTTAGAATTTGTCGGTTAATCCAACATTTATAACCATTGCCGAGAGATTGATCCGTTACACCACTACTGAATTTGCCATTTCAAAAATATTAATGGTCTAGAACATTCAACACACTTACTGGTAGGTTTCAAACAAGCCTGAAGGACTCAATTAGTTTGATCGGGTGTGTTTAAGTAGGATTGGAACTAAACTGTGCAGGGCTGTGGCCCTCCAGGATATGAGTTTGACATCCCTGGTCTAAAAACAGAATATTATGCAACAAATAGAACTGTAAATGTTACATATTATTTATATACATCATTTTCTGTAGGCCTTTTTAAACCTAATAAACATTCAAATGAATGTAAATTCTGTCTGTTTGGTTGTAATAACTCTCCCAAACCCTTTTCCCTGCCTACTTTACCACATCCAATCAGATTGCAGTAGAAAAACAAGCCACGCCCACTGTTTTCTCATCACAATACGAAAAACAAAAACAAACAGTCACAGCTTCCGATTCATGCAGATTTTAAAGCATGGGTCTTAAACTGGATTTCTGAAGGGCCGCAACTCTACACAGTTTTGCTCCAACCCCAATTAAACACACCTGATCTAAATAATCAAGATGTTCAAGACTACTAGAGAATATTGAGCAGGTGTTGGAGGAGGTTGGTGAAATCTGCAGAGCTGCGGGAATTGAGTTTGAGAGCACTGCTTTAAAGTGTACTGCAGGCATGTTCAAACTCTGTTCTGGAAGGCCGGTGTCCTGCATAATTTAGTTCCAACCCCAATTAAACACACCCGAACTAGCTAATTAAGCTGTTTCTAGTTATACTAGAAACTTCCAGGGAGGTGTGTTGAATGAAGTTTGAGCTTAACCCTCCAGGACAGAGTTTGGACACCCCTGGTGTACCTAAACACTGTGGAGAATCCTACTGCACATCGAGAATATCTTCTAGCGATGTATGATGTGTATCTAACATGAGATTATGTGAAAATTACCTCCAGGATGAGTATGATCTGTCTAAATGATCCGTACGCAGCAATCTGAACACGAAGCCAGAAGCAGCGTAGTAATGTAGTGATTACAGCACTGCAGTGCCAATTACACCTAAACACTGTGTCCTTGTCACACTCCTGTCTGCTGATAACCTTCACACTGCTGCGCCTTTCTATCTATAGGCAGAGTCTGCCATTAGATGAGAAACATGGGGTGAGCATTAGCATCAGCGGCTCATAATGATGATTTGGAGGTTTCGTCCTTTTTAAACTGCTCTTCTCCACTGCTGAACGTGCAGATGCCCTTGCACAGGCTCTGAAACTGGATCTGCAGGGTTAAACCTGCATGCTGCTAATTTATACTATAGGAATTAAGAGCTTTGAAAATTGGACCTGAAGGCATCATTATGGAGCAAATTATCATTAAAACATTTATGCATGCTTATGTGCATGCTTGGATACTTTATTTTTTTGTATTGTGACTAGAGAAATGGCATATTAAATGAGAAAACAGTAGGCTTGCCTTTTTTTTATTTACTACGGGCTGATTAGATGTAGTCAGGGGCGTAGATTTACCAATATCTATCAACTATTGAAATGTCCCCACCAATAATTAAATTCACTTAAAAAAAATTGCACTGTCAATATTAACATGCTGAAAGGGTTAAATCTTGTCTCTCCTCGATTCGCACACATATGAAACACATATGAACATTGTGATTGGCTGTGCCTTTCCCTGCTGTCATGTGAGAGGCTGTAGCAGTTCAGATACAAGCAGCACCAAAACAACTGCGCAGGAGAATTTCCCGTGCTAGAGTAAGGTGTGTGAAAAAAAAGGTGGACATAAGGAGCTTTTTTCAATGAAAAGTGTAAGTCAAGCACATAAACTCAAGTTCGCTATACAGAATGAGTCCATCATAATAATGAACTATAGCAGGCTGAAAGTCTGCATAATATGCCCTGAAAACTAACTGCAGAATAAACAGCTAAATGTAAAAGTATATGATCCCTGCCAGTTCTCCTAATCTGTCAGAGGAGCATGTCCAATATCAGTAAAAAAAAATTGTCAGAAAAAAATACAGCCTGTGGTGCTCCATCTTTTATATTCCTATATATGAGACATGTTTTATTTACACTGTGGCTAAAATAAACGGAAGTCTTTATTAAACTTTCTTTTTATTAGTTAATAAACATTATTTAACATCAGGCCCGTGGCCAGATTATTAAGAAAGGGTGCTTGTTTTTTTTCTGAAAAACTGAACCTATTTGCAGTTATTCACCTGATTTTCTATTTAATTATGACCAACATTGCATTGTAGTGACATAAGAACAAATTTTTGCTGGATTATCTTGTCGGACGGTGATCATAACCACATATTTGATGTACCAAAAATATGTCCTGCCATTTTGTCAAATTGCTTACCATGCTATTTTACTATTTTAGTTGTTTATTTACAAATCGTGGAATTATAAGGTTCTGTCTGCGTGAGATATTGAGCCTCAAAGTTTTTACATTTCATAGCAAACAGTATGTGTGTAACATTTGTTTTTAAATAAAACATCTTAACGTGTAAACAACCTATAAAAAAACTTCCCATAATGTAAATAAGTTGTCATTTAATAAGAATGTCAATAACTCAATTTTGACAAAAATGTCAGACAGAACCTTACAATTTAAATGTACATTTCGTCATCTTAGAATCGTATTTTATATTACAGTTTTATAAATAATGAAAATTTTGAAAAGAAAGAAAAAATGCTTATTTTTAAAATACTAATTTATTATCATCTATCATTACGTTTTTTTAGAAATCTGGTAAAACTTGTATTAAATTGAAAAATAACAAATAACAAACTGATCGGTACATTCAACTTCCCTCAGTCAGAATTTGGCCATTTGATTAATAATAAAAATTCAAACAAAAAAACAATATTAATCCAACTTTTGGTCTTTCAAACCACTCGAACCCCCCTTGCCTATGGGCTTGACTATTTAATTTAACTTAATAAATTGTATGAACAGAGGATTAATAATGATATATTTTAATAGTAGTTAATTAATATATATATATAAATATTCATATATATCTATATATATATATATATATATATATATATATATAAAAAAAAAAGTGTGATTAATTAGTTAATTTTTTTAATCAATTGACAGCCCTAATATATATATATATATATACATATACAGGGAGTGCAGAATTATTAGGCAAATGAGTATTTTGACCACATTATCCTCTTTATGCATGTTGTCTTACTCCAAGCTGTATAGGCTCGAAAGCCTACTACCAATTAAGCATATTAGGTGATGTGCATCTCTGTAATGAGAAGGGGTGTGGTCTAATGACATCAACACCCTATTTCAGGTGTGCATAATTATTAGGCAATTTCCTTTCCTTTGGCAAAATGGGTCAAAAGAAGGACTTGACAGGCTCCGAAAAGTCAAAAATAGTGAGATATCTTGCAGAGGCATGCAGCACTCTTAAAATTGCCAAGCTTCTGAAGCGCAAGCTTCTAAAGCTTGATCATCGCACAATCAATCGTTTCATTCAAAATAGTCAACAGGGTCTCAAGAAGCGTGTGGAAAAACCAAGGCGCAAAATAACTGTCCAAGAACTGAGAAAAGTCAAGCGTGCAGCTGCCAAGATGCCACTTGCCACCAGTTTTGCCATATTTCAGAGCTGCAACATCACTGGAGTGCCCAAAAGCACAAGGTGTGCAACACTCAGAGACATGGCCAAGATAAGAAAGGCTGAAAAACGACCACCACTGAACAAGACACACAAGCTGAAACGTCAAGACTGGGCCAAGAAATATCTCAAGACTGATTTTTCTAAGGTTTTATGGACTGATGAAATGAGAGTGAGTCTTGATGGGCCAGATGGATGAGCCCGTGGCTGGATCGGTAAAGGGCAGAGAGCTCCAGTCCGACTCAGACGCCAGCAAGGTGGAGGTGGAGTACTGGTTTGGGCTGGTATCATCAAAGATGAGCTTGTGGGGCCTTTTCGGGTTGAGGATGGAGTCAAGCTCAACTCCCAGTCCTACTGCCAGTTTCTAGAAGACACCTTGTTCAAGCAGTGGTACAGGAAGAAGTCTGCATCCTTCAAGAAAAACATGATTTTCATGCAGGACAATGCTCCATCACATGCGTCCAAGTACTCCACAGCGTGGCTGACAAGAAAGGGTCTAAAAGAAGAAAAACTAATGACATGGCCTCCTTGTTCACCTGATCTGAACCCTATAGAGAACCTGTGGTCCATCATCAAATGTGAGATTTGCAAGGAGGGAAAACAGTACATCTCTCTGAACAGTGTATGGGAGGCTGTGGTTGCTGCTGCACGCAATGTTGATGGTGAACAGATCAAAACACTGACAGAATCCATAGATGGCAGGCTTTGTCCTTGCAAAGGAGTGTCCTTGCAAAGAAAGGTGGCTATATTGGTCACTGATTTGTTTTTGTTTTGTTTTTGAATGTCAGAAATGTATATTTGTGAATGCTGAGATGTTATATTGGTTTCACTGGTGAAAATAAATCATTGAAATGGGTATATATTTATTTTTTCTTAAGTTGCCTAATAATTATGCACAGTAATAGTCACCTGCACACACAGATATCCTCCTAAAATAGCTCAAACTAAAAACAAACTAAAAACTACTTCCAAAAATATTCAGCTTTGATATTAATATTTTTTTTGGGTTCAGCTGTATTGAGACAAAGGCACCTGTATAGCAACAGGCAAAAAATGAGCTATGAAGCAGGATACCCCTAATGTACAGCATCAGCAGTTCTTCATAATTCATTTTAATTTCATTTCATTTTATTGGCTCACAACCATGAATCTTAAGATGGCAGGATTTATATCAGAGACCATAAACCGGTCTCTCCAGATATGTTAGAGCTCTTTGAGTCTATGTGACACCTTGTCTAAACTGTAATCGAGAAGCGCAATAAAACGGCTTCCATAATAATCAACAAAGTCATTAAAGATGCACACAGCATTTTGTGTACAGCACAAATTCACTTTGCATAGTGTTTCAATCCTTAAGTGAGTGCCAAGGTTAACACAACAGTGAGAAAGCACATTACTTTAATATTTAAATGTGTTTAGTTACAGTGTGTATTAGGGCTGCAGTGTTTCCCCTACCATTATATTAGGGAGGTGCCCCGCCCTCCCAACAGCTTTCCCCGCCCCCTTGAAGTCAAGTTAATTGTATTTTATATATAGCAACAGATCACAACTTATTTCAATAAACAAGCTAAATAGCCGTATGTTTTATCTTATTTGCACAACAGCATGTGATTTCTGCCTCTACTGTATATGGCCGCGCGGTTACAAATTTCTGCTCTCTGAACCGCGCAAGGTAAAGTTCTACATAGCCACTCTCTAATGTATGGGAATGAAAATGTGCGCCACATCTGACAGGACCAAAGACGTATGTGCGCTCCTGTATATTATGCATAGCCTACAGCAGCTAAAATGTATACAGATGCAATGGGATCTCTGCGACTCGTGCGAGTGATGTTCTGTTGGTTGCAAGTGCAGCCATTATATTTCCAGTATTTTGAGCTGCTGTGATGCGTTCGCCCCTATCTAGCATCTCATCCAACCTTTATGCTGTGTTCACACCAGACGTGGAACACGCGGATAAATTGCCCTATTCGCGCGTAAATAGATTCGTGAACATTTGAGTTTACTCGCTTCATTCGCGCGTCAAAATCCACTTTATTCGCACGTCAAATTCACTTCAGAACAAGCGCGTATTTGCGTCATGGGCAGGGCTTCTTTCTGCCAGGTGACTGTAGCTTCGTTGCTAAATGGCTAACATGGATTTTATTGATAAAAAAAATAACTGTGTTTATGTGCTTTATGAAGGCTGAAAAACAGCATCGATTCGTTAGGAGCAGTGTCTGAGTCCACTAGACCCTTTCAGAGGTGCACCCAGCTCTGTGAGTTCATAAACTCCTCCAGAAACTTAACCTGGATGGAAGCATTCAGCGGTGCTTCTGACTGAGCCAAGCCCAGTTTGATGAACTGTTGTGGGTGTAGGCAGGAGGATTTTCCCCTGAGACACCAACAACAGGCACTTTGTCATAATCACGCCCCCACAAGAGCAAGCTCCTGATTGGTTAATGCGGTGCGAATGTCCGCAGAAGTTCAGATATCTTAACTCGAGCGATTCACGCGTTAAGCGCGTCAAAAGTGCAAATCTCCTCCTCTCTCATTGAGAGATCTGCTGTCAATAGTCGAGCAAAATCTTTGAATGGTCCTGCATGTATTTAGGCCTTTTTACACATAACAACTGAAAGTTCTGTTTTGACAATATTGCAAATTCACTAAAAGCTGGCTGGAATTATTAGATAAATAAAACTTTATTTTTTAACATGAATATTTAATAATAAAAATTCTTGTAATACACGCATTGCTACTAACAGTAGTTTATAGGCCTGTTTCCTTTTAGTAAAGGAGTTAGATTTATAGATGTGCATTTTAACTTCTTATGCATCAATGTGCACTCCAAACTTGTTTTTGATTAAGTCATGTTGAATTTTTCAGAACAATTTTTATATTTGTGTTATATTATTTTCTGTGGCGGTTCATACCGCTGTGGCAACCCCAGATAAATAAGGGACTAAGCCAGAGTAAAATGAATGGATACATTATTTGCTACAAAACTGCTTCTGGCCATGACACATTCACACCTAAATAGTTATAAGAGATGTGTTTTAGGGATTATATGAAGGGAAAATGTGGGAATTAGAGGGAAAATGTGCTCAATGTATTATAAAACTTGAAGCATTAGAATAGGTGCTCAGTATCAGCCGATCACCATGGCAAGGAATCAGTACTCTGTATCTGCTGCAAAAATCCTGATCGGAGCAACCCTAGCTTTGACCCAACTTGGCTGTCAGAGCAGCAATACTCCCCCTGGCTGTACAAGACTGATCTTGGTAAGTCTGTAAATACACCCTTAGGAAAAAAAAAATGTAAACCTAGGGGAAACACTGAGCTGCATGACAAACTTGTAGCGGTCTGATTGGGTAGGGGTGCCAACTTATAAATTTATATAAGTAAAAATAAAAATCTATATTTATTAGGGCTGGGCGATAAAAATCTCAAAATTAAAATCTCAATTTAATTGAACGTTTTAACTCGATTACGATTATTTTATTTGTTTATTGAATTTTGTTGTCCTCATAGTTCACAGGCAGGTTTTGTACAGTAAATATGTTCACATATTAAAAGTGAGAGGTTTTGAAAGGGTGCATTATTTGATTTAAATTTCTTAATCTATCTACTATTGCCACTGTGTATGAAATGTGTTATATAAATAAACTTGCCTTGCCTTACTATCTATGATTATTTATAGAACCTCAATGTTGATCAACTGAAATTAAAGCAAATAAATATAAATAACTCTGGTAATATTTGGAACAGTGCATTTCTTGCATCTTCTGTATACAAATATTTTAATGTAAATAATAATTTTAATGGGCGAAGCAGTGGCGCAGTAGGTAGTGCTGTCGCCTCACAGCAAAAAGGTCGCTGGGTTAAGCCTCGGCTGGGTCAGTTGGCGTTTCTGTGTGGAGTTTGCAGAGTTTCTGTGTGGAGTTTTCTGTGTGGAGTTGGCGTTTCTGTGTGGAGTTTGCTCCCTGCGTTCGCGTGGGTTTCCTCTGGGTGCTCCGGTTTCCCCAACAGTCCAAAGACATGCAGTACAGGTGAATTGGGAAGGCTAAATTGTCCGTAGTGTATGAGATGGGTTGCGGCTGGAAGGGCATTCACTGCGTAAAACAAATGCTGGATAAGTTGGCGGTTCATTGAGCTGTGGCGACCTCAGATTAATAAAGGGATTAAGCTGAAAAGAAAATGAATGAATGAATAATCATTTTAATATAATGGCTCAGTGGTTAGCACTGTATTTGCACTTCTTTACTTCCCTTCTCTTATCAGGAAGTGACAATTTTGTTTTCTTTGACTCATTAGCGTAAATCTTTTATGTGATATTCCAGTTTTAATTTGCATCTTTGGATGGAAACATAGCTACTGGCATCAGTTCTCTCGGATAGACCTGTTGTGTACGCTCTCACATTAGTGATTCTGTTTGCTCCCCGTTGGACCTTTCTGTGATGCCAGCTCATTTGAGGGTGACCTGGCACCGCGTGGATCCACTGGTGCCCACAGCGACTGAACACACACGGGCCAATCAGGCCTGGGTATAGGCGTATGGCACAATGTCCACGCCAACCTGGCTCTCTCGAAATAGCACGAGATGGGAGCAGGAGGCAGAATAAATGTCATGGCATCTTCTTCCCGATGCTCCTGGAATTATAATCCAGTGCATGAATGAGTGTCACATGTCAATGGAAGAGACCTGCAGAACCAGGCTGTCCTACATTTTATGTTGACTTCAGAAAACCATCGTAATGCTGTGTATGGATGGGCAATATCTTATCGTTTGCAATATACTGGTAAAAATGATCCCCACATTAATTAATTAATTTATTTATTTGAGTTTTTGATTTTTCTTGCTGCCTTGAATTTTTGAGTTGAAATAACTTGCGTTGATCAAACTGACTAAAACATTAAGGCCCAATCCCAATTCTAACCCTTAGCCCTTCCCCTTACCCCTCATTTTGCACATTCCCCACCCAACTATCCAGCCATTTTTCCAATACTTAACGTTGTGTTTCCAAATCTTAAGGTAATCATTCATTCATTCATTTTCTTTTCCGGCTTAGTCCCTTTATTTATCAGGGCTCGCCACAGCGGAATAAACCGCCAACTTATTCAGCATATGTTTTACACAGCATATGTCCTTTCAGCCGCAACCCAACACTGGGAAACATCCATAAACACCTTTACACACATACACTATGGACTATTTAGCTTTTTCAATTTACTTATAGCGCATGTGTTTGGATTGTGGGGGAAACCGGAGCACCCGGAGGAAACCCACGCGAACATAGTGAGAACATGCAAACTCCACACAGAAACGCCAACTGACCCAGCCGAGGCTACAACCAGCGACCTTCTTGCTGTGAGGCCATTATGCTATAAGGTAATCACATTTGTGTAGTTTTTGTTAGCTTTTTTTAAAGGTGCAGTATGTAAGTTTGACACCCAGTGGTTGAACTAGGTATTGCACTCCTAGATCATAATAAAAGCACGCGCTGGATGCCAGATTGAGTACAGGAGCGAGTGATTTAAACTGTGTTCTAAATAAAAGCAACGACACCAACAACCTAACCAACACCTCAAATTGATATATTAGAAACGGCTTCTATTTCTCACAGCTGAACAACAGAAACCTATGACAGTGATCAGCTCAGGTAAACCTCATTTGCTTTATTCAGTGCTAAATGCTAACAATGTGAGTTTGAATAGATTCTAAACCTTACCGTTTTGTGAGTGAGTGCATATTCTGTGCTTCTGAAAGGCTGTATTTAAATTTCTGTCGTGTTTCGTCTGGTGCAAACAGCCTGCTGTTTGCGTGTTGTTAGGACACGAGATTACAATGTAACCTGCTCACCTAATGTTTACGTTCATAATATTTATATCATTTGCTAATTAATAACCTCATGTGGAACTGAATCTGTCTCATTTTGATGTCTGATACTGTCCATTTCGGTCACAGGCGCATGCTTTCAGAGCTTTTCGGAATAAATGAATGAATGAAATACGCTGTTTTCCAACAAGGCAACCTGGGGTGCTGAATTATAATTTGCTAAAGTGGCATTGTGCAGGTTAAATTGACCTAAACAAAGACAGCGTTCCGGCACGGAAAAAACATTTTCAAAGCAAAATATCTGACTTCAGCATTGTTTTTCAGATAAACAAGAATGTTCACTTGGGATGTTTCTTAAATATCTGCAAACATATTATGATATTTCTATGCTTTAGAAGAGTCAGAAACTTACAGCACCTTTAAGGCCTAAAATGAATTCCATGCTGTTTTAATGTAATTAAGAAAGAGCCCCTATATGTTATGTTGCACAATTGCCCCTTAAACTTTGCATATCAGTAATGAGCACAATATATCACAATTAGACACCAAGCAGCGTCGCCATCTGTCTAAACTACACATCGAGCTGAGAATTTATGAACATGGACACGGCAAGTGACGAGGGTTATCATACAGAATGCCTGATTCTATAGTTCCCTCTGAAATATGTCATGAAAGAAGAGTTTCAGCCATTGCTGGATTAAGATTTATGACACTGCAGTGTCTGCGTTTTCGAAATTTATCCAAAAGTGGTGGCGCATGTGGAATTGTCACACCCTAAAAACAAAGTATCCAGCAGCTGTAGTGTTTAGGTGGGTTTGCTGCAGTGCACTTGGTCTCTCTCTCTCTCTCTCTCTCTCTCTCTCTCTCTCTCTCTCTCTCTCTCTCTCT
>CAIGQZ010035013.1:6253694-6265570 GCA_903798205.1 Danio tinwini | reverse complement strand
TGTGTGTGTGTGTGTGTGTGTGTGTGTGTGTGTGCGCGCGCGCGCGCCAAGTCATGTGTGAGAGTGTTTGGCTCTGATAGTGTTTGGAGTGGTGCTTTAGTGCTCTGGTGGCATCCGCCATCTGAAAGCGAGAGTCCCATGAATTATGGCTCTAAAGAGGCCTGTTCGAGCCCAAGTCTCCAAACACACAGCTACAAGAAAAGGCTAATACACATGCACCATTATATACTCTCTCTGTCATATGCAGCCCTTTGTTTGTGGTCGTATATTTTATCTTTACACTCAGTACACTTTATTAGGCACAACTGTTTAACTGGTTATTACATATACAGTGGGGGAAATAAGTATTGAATGTGTCACCATTTTTTTTTTCAGAAAACATATTTCTAAAGGTGCTGTTGACTTAAATGTTCACCAGATGTTGTTAACAACCAATGAAATTCATATATGCAAAGAAAACAAAACTAATTAGTATACAATAATAAAATAATAAAAATAATAAAATGAAATGACACAGGGAAAAAGTATTGAGCACATGAAAGTGAAGTGAAAGCCCAGACAGCAGCTGAAATCTCTCAGTAGTTCTTCAGCAGCCATCTTCCCTTCCTCAGTGTAAATAAATATCAGCTGCTTCAGTCCAACATCTAGCAGGAGGATGAAGATGAAACCAGAGTGGACATTTCAGCAGGACAATGATCCAAAACACAGCCAAGGAAACTCTCAGATGCTTTCAAAGACAGAAAATCAAGCTGTAGAATGGCCCAGCCAATCACCTGACTTGAATCCAATAGAGAATACAAAATAAAGCTCAGATTTGATAGACGAGACCAACAGAACCATCAAGATTTTGAAACTCTCTGTGAGAAATTCACATCTGAGCAATGCATGAGACTTCATTCTCCAAATGAGAGGCCTCTTTAAGCTGCCAGCACCTTTCTCCTTGTCATTCTATTATTATTAAACATAACTCATTTTTCAGATTTATTTAGCTTTATTTTTATGTTTTTAATTGTTAGGGGTTTTATTAAATCCTGGTTTCCTTCCATGTCAAGAGCTCCTTTAGAATATTTTCCCAGGAAAAAAATATTCAATAATGTTCAATATTATTTCCCCCACTGTATTTAATTAGCCAATCACATGTGAACTCTATTCATTTAGGCTTAGTACATGACTCTCTGGAATACTTAAATCTGATTGGCCAATCGCAATATTCGAAGGTGTGTTATGTAAGGAATAAAGTGCATCCAGGATGTTGTTATTGCAGAATAATACTCCACAGGCTTTATTCAGCAAAAACAATCATCTGGATGTACTTTATCCAGCTTATTAATTATAATAGGCTACTAAACATAAACTTTAGACTCAAAACATTGTTTTGAGCCGTAATAGTAAATGCAAAGCGGACTGGAAATAATGAAAAAATGTCTGACAGACTTTTTTGATTGCAAATCATAGACACTGTAGGTCAATTGTCTAAAACTCAATTCTTGGAGGGCCGCAGCTCTGCATAGTTTAGCTACAACCACCTTCAACTCACACCTTCTTAATAGTCTATAGTAGTCTTGAACATCTTGATTAGTTAGATCAGGTGTGTTTGATTAGGGTTGGAGCAAAACTGTGTAGAGCTGCGGCCCTCCAGGAATCAAGTTTAAGATCTGTAAGTTTTTAAGAACTACAAAAAATATTCCTTTATTCATCAATAATGTCTATGAAAGTATGAAAAGGAACAAATCTTGTTGGCGTCATACTGCCCCCTAGTGTTCATTTTATCTAGAAACTGCAGTCAAACATATGTTGAATTACGTCTTTTTTGGTTTCACAAAAATGTAGACTAAAGCACTGTATTTCTAATGAGCCTGTAATGGGAGCCACACTTGCAACACTTAGTTCCAACTGAACATTGTTTAAACAAAGCATAAATTACCTCAACTGGTTCCTTAAATATGACATTAGCTATGTTTCCATCCACCTATTTTTATACAAATTTTGGATTATCGCATGAAAAATGATCAATAAAAAATGTCAAGATGAGGGATGCTCATTTCAATTTATTTTACCAACCGACAACCGCAGCTCGTTAACCGAATATTAACCGTTAACAGATAAATATTAAAATAATATTTCATAAAAAAAATTGAGGTTTCTATTTTGTGACACTCTTCTTTCATTTTGCTTCTTTGATCAAATACGTCTGTAGGCATGTGTGGTTGCACGTGTTACCGTCCCGCAAGTTGACAAATAATTGTTGCATATCAGGGGCCGATCACAGCGAACGCGCTTTTCCGTTCCAAAAATGCAAGGCGCACCGCACCACACTGCCTTTAATGTTGACAAGAGAAAAGAAGCGCGGTGATCTTTTATGTCACTATAGGAATTGACTGAATCAGCTGGTTGGTCTATTGTGCATGAGTGTTGCTGTCCATGTTGTTATAATTGTAATATACAGAATAACATTGTGATATCCATGATTTGTAAAGTAATATGCCTACAACTCTGGCTAATTTGAAACTGCGACCACAAGTTTCTCCTCCATCTTTAAAAAAAATCTGTCGTCCTGACAACACAAATACTGCAGGCACCTCAACAGAAACCCTGTTCTGCTTTCATTTGATTGAAGAATGAAGAAGACTCGACTGACGTAACGCGCTATTCCATTTAGGGTTGAGTTTTATTTCAACTGCGAGCACACAGCGCGCAACAGCATAACGTGAGGCGCGCAGGGCGCATAAGCAGCGCACAAAACAGTTAATAAACCATTAAAAAAAGGCCCTTCTCAACGCAAAAAGCACGTTCGGTGATTGGCCCCTTATGCAGCCAAACTTTAAAAATATATAAAATAATATTTTTTAATCTGTTACAAACGCACCCTTTCGGTTAATAGTTAATCAATTGTTTTGATCCTCCCTAGTCAAGATACGCATACATTTTGAAAATGTACATAAAAAAACGCATATGCGCATAACTGAGTAGGATAAACTTTTTATTTGATAAGTAAAAATGTGCATAAACTATGAAGGAACAATTTTACCAAACTAATTCCAGTATGTGCACTAAAGTGTGTAAAAATGTGCGTGATTGGATGCAAAAATGAACAAACCAGCAGGCTGACCCCATTGAAAAACATCTAAAATGATCATTCTGAAATGCCTTAACCATTTCAGTATTAGTTTAATCATATTGTTAATTACTTTAAGAGCATCTGTGCTCCTAGTCTCATGCCTCTAAATACCAATAGGCGTTCATTGTGTGTCAGCAATGTCTTCTGAGGCATAATTTGTTAAATAAAGATAAGATTCATGCAGCTTCTCCTACCACAGCAATTTCCATTTTTGTTTTTGGTTTTTGTCGCCAGATAATTGGGAAGTGCCGATTTTGTTCTTATTGACACATTGGATGGAAACTGCTTTATTCGCAAATCTTGTGTGTGTGTGTGTGTGTGTGTGTGTGTGTGTGAGATAATCCAGTTCTGCGCATGCATTTCGTTTGCATCTTTGGGTGGAAACATGGCTATTTAGTTCACTCATTACTTCCCAGACCTTAGGAGTACCTTTGGGATATGCTGTAATGGGAAATTGGATCATAGATGTGATCTCAGTAGGATCTCAGGACCAAAGTCTGTGATGAATGTAGCTTGTTGAAACTGTGCTACAAATAAGTAGTTCGGTTTCTTCTTTTTTTTCCTGGGGATTTGTATTAAGTTGTTTCAAAATCACTTAAAACCGCAGTTGTGTTTACACTGTCGTCTTCTTGTTAAAGCTAATAAATCATTTGATGTATGGCGAGGCTAATGTGGACAACTCCAGATGTTGTTACGCTCACTGAGAATACGGCCATATCTGCTTCACACAGGAGTTCCAGAACTGCAAATCTTCAGCTATGACTTTGGTTGATCCCCCGTAGATCCCTGCATCATGTTCCTGAAACCTTAAAGCGCTTGGTGACATTTAGATGTTTGATGTTTTAAAAGAACTTGGGTCAGATGAGCAGCGAGACAAACCGGGATGATCTACAGTATCGTACCATGTGTGTTCTGTTTGATTATAAGAGATTTCATTAGAGTGCCTTAAAGCCTCGTTATGCTTGTTTGGATGTAGTTCTTCATGCATTGTGTTATTCAGCTCTTTGTGAAATGTAAAAGGTCTGCAATGTCACAAATATCAAATTGCAGGATATGGAGATCCTGTCTTCTCAAATGAAAGAAGCAATTCTGCTCCTAAACAAGTAGACAGTAATTCCAGTCTTCTTTCATTTACAAGCCTATTCACCTTATTCTTTGCGTACGAGCGGGCGCAGCCATTTGAATAATTTTGGCTCGAGACTTCCGGTCTCATTCACTTCCATTCATTTTTAGACGCTGAAAACAGCTCGTTTTGCTGCTTGGTGTTGCAAACTGATATTTTCTTACTATATTATTCTGCTTTGTCTGTATAGTCATGCAAACACTTGTTGGTAGAGCAAGTAGTTTGACCATTTTTTGCCGTTTATTATTCCAAGTAATTTCTCCCATAGGCAACTGAATGGGAAGTACTAAAATAATCGCAAAAACGAGCGCACTTCAGCATTGAACAATAAGGTTAATACGCTATAACAAATTTGCATAAGAGTCAGAGACACACCAAGCAAATGGGCAGTGTTTGGGCAGCATTGGACCGTCAGTGAGGGTGCTTTCATACCTATATGTTTGTTTGGGAACTTGGCTCGTTTGCCGCTTAGCTCTGTTCGTTGGGCATATGTGAAACCTGCAGTTGTGCTCTGATCTGCGCCAAAACAATCGGTCTGAGACTGCCTGAATGAGGTGGTTTCGGCTCGACTGAAACAGATTCTATAGTGCTTCAATTGTAGTGAGAAAGCAATGCGTTCCAACACACTAACAAACCAGGCTATTTCAAAGTGTATTTTGGATATGTAATAGGCATATATATATATGGCTATGAGAGAATGATCAGTAGAGATATCATTACTACCGGTAAAAACGTGTTTTAAGTCAAATACCAAAGTGAAAGCATGTTTAACTGAACTATTAAAATATATATAATATCATTAACTTTTTGATTAAGTCGACTTCTAATATAGAAAAAATATACACTCACCGGCCACTCTTTTAGGTACACCTTATTAGTACCAGGTTGGATATTGATTCATCAAGGTACTGGACATGTTCCCCAGAGATTTTGGTCTATGGTCCACATATTGGTCACATCCCAAAGGTGCTCTATTGGATTGAGATCTGGTGACTGTGGAGGCCATTTGAGTACAGTGAACTCATTGTCATGTTCAAGAAACCAGTCTGAGATGATTCCTGCTTTATGACATGGCGCGTTATCCTGCTGGAAGTAGCCATCAGAAGATGGGTACACTGTGGTCATAAAGGGATGGACATGGTCAGCAGCAATACTCAGGTAGGCTGTGGCGTTGACACTATGCTCAGTTGGTACTAATGGACCCAAAGTGTGGCAAGAAAATATCGCCCACAACATTATACCACCACCACCAGGCTGAACCGTTGATACAAGACAGGATGGATCAATGCTTTTATGTCGTTGACTCCAAATTCTGTCCCTACCATCCAAATGTCACAGCAGAGTCCTCAGAGCAGACAACATTTGTCCAATCTTCTATTGTCCAATTTTGGTGAGTCTGTAGCCTCAGTTTCCTGTTCTTAGCTGACAGGAGTGGCACCCGGGGTGGTCTTCTGTTGCTGTAGCCCATCCGCCTCTAGGTTTGACGTGTTGTGTGTTCAGAGATGTTCTTCTGCAGACCTTGGTTGTAACGAGTGGTTATTTGAGTTACCGTTGCCTTTTCTATCAGCTAGAACCAGTCTGGCCATTCTCCTCTGACCTCTGGCATCAACAAGGCATTTTCACCCACAGAACTGCCGCTCACTGGATATTTCCTCTTTTTCAGACTTTTCCCTGTAAACCCTAGAGATAGTTGTGCGTGAAAATCCCAGTAGATCAGCAGTTCCTAAAATACTCAGACCAGCCCGTCTGGCACCAACAACCATGCCATGTTCAAAGTCACTTAAATCACATTTCTTCCCCATTCTGATGCTCTTTTTGAACAGCAGCAGATCATCTTGACCCTGTCTACTAGTCTTACCTCTTATTTATTTGGTGATGACTATGTCTCTGGGTGTCACCATTCAAAATTAAAGTGCTTTTCACTTATAATGTCTCATTTCTCAGGGCAGTTTATTTGATGTGCGTGTGTGTGGCTGAGGGAGTTTGCTTGATTCAGCATGTACAATCAATGTTTGCCATT
Source organism: Danio tinwini (assembly GCA_903798205.1). Classification (NCBI taxonomy): domain Eukaryota; kingdom Metazoa; phylum Chordata; class Actinopteri; order Cypriniformes; family Danionidae; genus Danio; species Danio tinwini. The sequence continues at coordinate 6,259,309 of CAIGQZ010035013.1, read as the reverse complement.
GGTGAGAGAGAGCACTCTGATTGGCTGTTCAGCTACAAATCAGAACAGAAGCACAAAAACTAAAGTGACGAAACCAAGCTAACAATGCAAGTTAAGAGCCAGCTGCCATTTACGTTCCATTTTTCTTAGTTTTATTTATATAATTATCAGAGATCAATGGTTATCGAAGTCAAAAAATGAATCATTAATTAAGATGTGTATATTTTCATGGCCAAATAATAAAATAAATGCTGCAGAATTTGTCGCAAAATTTGCAAAAATTTTATTATTTGTTGTTCCTTGAAATTCTGGAGGGTCAGTATCATGATGGTAAAGCTTTTTTGGTGTGGTTATTAAGTGTTGCTTTGTGTTCTCTTGTTTTGTGTCGTTTAAACTATGTTTTGGTTTTATTGGGTTTTTGTGTTTGGTTTTGTGTAATAAATGCAGTATTGTAGTAGAAGTGCTTTGTTTTGTTTTGGTATAATAGAGTGTAGAAAGGGAGATCTGTATATAATCTGCAATCTCTGGAGAGTATGGACAAGCCTGGGCACCAAAAAGACATCTTGAGACTCAACTGCATTCAGTTAAGCTCTGTCTGGCTGTTTTAGTTTTAGAGTTGACGCCCCTTTACACAGGCTTTTTTGGCAGCATAACAGTGACATCATCTGAGCATTGCAGCTAAGCGGTTCTGCTGTATTTCTTCATTGAGTTTACTGAACCACAGCAGAACATGCAGGAATTCGTTCAGCTTTAGGGAAGCAGCAACATTTCAGCACCTAAAACTCTAAATTAAAGTGCACTTTTGACTTTTTGTCCAAAATAAAAGCTCTGTGATCACAAATGTATTGTAATTCGGTTACATTTTATAACATAATTCAGATGCATATGCTTGATTGATAGCCATGATTTTTTTTTGCATATACTGTATACACATCAGGGCTATTATAAAGACTGAAACCGTCTTTTAAACTGAGAAAGAAATGCGGATCAATTGTTTTGGAAAAGCAAAAATATCTAAGTTGAACTTGTATTGAAGTCTGCACAAATATGCTATTAATAAAGTCAAGTAAAAGGTTGTTTTCAAATCCAGTAAACTCTCAGAATGTCTAATGTTTTAGTTAATATATTAGACATAACAAACCACTGTAATAGAATGACTTGCCTTATTACCCTAACTCATCTAGTTAGCCTAATTAACCTAGTTAAGCCTTTAAATGTCACTTTAAGCTCAATACTAGCATTTTGAAAATATCTAGGAAAATATTATGTGCTGTCTATTATGATAAATTTTTTTATTAAAAATTAGTTATTAAAACAATTATGTTTAGAAATGTGTTGAGAATCTTCTCTCCGTTAAACAGAAATTGGGAAAATTATAAAATGATTTAAATTTAACAGGAGGGTCCGTAATTTTGACTTCAACTGTACACTACTTGGCAAAAGTCTTTTCGTCTGTCATAGTTGTAAGAGCAATGAATAATAACTTGACTTCTAGTTGATCATTTGGAAAAGTGGCAGAAGGTCAATTTTTCTGATGAATCATCAGTTGAACTGCATCTTAATCATCACAAATACTGCAGAAGACCTACTGGAACCCGCATGGACCCAAGATTCTCACAGAATCAGTCAAGTTTGGTGAAAGAAAAATCATGGTTTGGGGTTACATTCAGTATGGGGGCGTGCGAGAGATCTGCAGAGTGGATGGCAACATCAACAGCCTGAGCTATCAAGACATTTGTGCTGCCCATTACATTACTAACCACAGGAGAGGGTAAATTCTTCAGCAGGATAGCGTTCCTTCTCATACTTCAGCCTCCACATCAAAGCTCCTGAAAGCGAAGAAGGTCAAAGTGCTCCAGGATTGGCCAGCCCAGTCACCAGACATGAACATTATTGAGCATGTCTGGGGTAAGATGAAGAAAGAGGCATTGAAGATGAATCCAAAGAATCTTGATGAACTCTGGGAGTCCTGCAGGAACGCTTTCTTTGCCATTCCAGATGACTTTATTAATAAGTGATTTGAGTCATTGCAGAGATGTGTGGATGCAGTCCTCTAAGCTCATGATGGAGTCAGACTCGATATTCATTCTGTTTCCACTGCAGCATGACTTTATATTCTACACTGGACATTATTTCTGTTCAGTGACAAGACTTTTATCTAAGCAAAGTCAGAGCTTACTGTCCTACTGAAATAATTCAAAATCAAGGCATCATATTTTATTTTGGCAAAATAAGCGTAATCTAGAGGCCTTTGCCTTTCATATAAGCCACTTATACCAAATGATCAACTAGAAGTCAAATAATTATTTACTGTTCCTAAAACTTGGATAGGTGAAAAGACTTTTGTCAGGTAGTGCATATATACTTAAAAAAACATATTATTTATTTGACGATAAACATTTCTCATTTTAATTTACATATCTAAATGTATCTTTAGACATCTATTTTCATATCTAAAAGTAAATTTAAACTATAGTTAAAAGGAAACAATATTCAATTAATATAAATAATATAAAATATAATTTATTTAATCAATTCAATGTAAATAATTTTATTAATAAAGTTTTTATCATTAAAAATGTATTAAAACAAATAACTTAAAATATATATTATGTTAACATATTCATATAAGCTGTTTCCAGATTATCCTGTTTTGACCAATAGCTTGTGCCCTGTCCACACGAACAAGGGTATTTTCAAAAATGCACTTTTTTACATAGTTTTGCTGTTTGTCCACAAAAACTGAGTATCAAGTGACTGAAACCAAAAATGTCTGAAAACTGTGGTGAGGGTAAAGATTTTCCAAAACTTTGGTTTTAGTGTCTACATAAACACACTGTACCCAGAGTTTTCGATTTATGATGTCACAGTTTTCTCCAATCTGATTGGCCAACATGGCTTGAATGGGCATATTCCATGTCGTTCCCACCATGGTACAGTAATCCGCCTCTGTTTTCACATTTGCGTTGACTTGTATGCAATTTACTTGCAAAAATACTTAATTCCCTGTTCGGTGTGAACTCCGCATAAAAGCGTCATTATTGCCCCCTGTTGGTTCGGCGTGCCTCTAACATGCATCACAGTGCGTTTTTGCATTTTCATGTGGACAAGGATTTTTTATTTTTTTTTATCCGAAAGCTGGCAAAACTCTTATTATAAAAACAATACCCGTGTACCTGCGGACATGGCCTTTTTATCAGCTATCAAATGCCAGAAGAACTGTGCATACTGAAGCATGACAATGTTCTCGAGGAATTGACTTTGCAGTTGAAACTTTAGAAAGAAGTCTTTGAGATGAGGGTAAATATTGTATATGTATTGCTCCTGCATGCTGAGTTGTCGCAGGTGGACGGGCGACCTTTGACTCTTGGGCACACACTGAGCAGCAGATGTGACCAGATAGAAGAACATGAGCCTGACTTCATTAACCTCTGCGTCCGCTCGACACGTCTAATTAACACAGGCGTTTGTCTTCTGTGTTCAAAGACACTTCCATATCCTCAAACACCCACTCAGACTCTTGGTGGCATGATGTTGGCCAGATTTATCGTCAGGTTTCCCTGTCTCGCTCCAAAACTAAAATAACAATTGCATGGTTTCCACTACACTCATTCTTCCATGGCGGGTACCACAACAAAATTTATCCTGCCACGGCTACATAACAGTTTCTCATTCAAAACATGCTGTCGTTTTTTTTAAATAACTGGTTAAAATCCCACCAAAATATATTAAAAGATAAATTATAATAGCCCGTACTTTTCTGTAACCGTAGTGCTGTGCGTTATTTGTTTAACCCTTTAAGCTGACATGCTGACTGACTGACATGTGCGTGATGCGTGTGGCTATCAAACATGACGTAGCTTTCAGTTAAGATGAACACAGTTTCCATAATTATACTTTATTTACAGATAAAGGTCTATGGCTCTGCATACAAATACTTTATCTTTCTGGAGTTTATAGCCGTTTCACTTTACTTCAGGATGCATTAATGCTGCCCTGTAGGTCTATTGGAGACATTTATAAATATTCCTAGCAAATCTAATAAATGTTGAAGACATACCTTTTACATAAATGCACTAAATTGCACTTCAGCAGCGTTTATTTGAGAGCGCACAAGAAAATCTGCACTTATTTGAGGGCGTGCAAAACGTTTTGTTTATAAACAGAGGAAATCAGCCAGCCAGTAATTATATACGTTATAATTATATAAATGCGATCTGGACTAATACTACACACACAACATTAAGCATTAAAATAACGCCATAGGTAGTTGGTAGATCTCTGTAAAAGGCCCGCCGCCACAGCTGGAAAAAATCCTAGAGGAAACACTGCATTGTCTACACTCTCAGAAATAAAGGTACACAAGCTGTCACTGAGGTGGTACCTTTTCAAAAGGTACAAATTTGTACCTACAAGGTCCATATTAATACCTCAAAAGTACATATTAGTAACTAAAAAATACAAACATTTTCCTAAATTTTTAGGTACTAATATATACTTTTGAGGAACCAATATGGACCCTTTAAGTACAAATTTGTACCACCCCAGTGACAGCTTGTGTATCTTTATTTCAGAGAGTGTATAGCCAGCCTCACACTTTACAATTATTTAAAAAAAAGGGCAGTTTAATTGTGGCTTTAAAACAATTGTAGCTATGTCCACATATACAAAATTGTCAGGCCATAATTACTTTCGTTGACAGGACAAAATTAAATTTATTGTGCACTTTTATTTTTTGCAGACCATTTTTACTTATAAAACTGCAATATAACATACTCTATGAATGGTAATGTTGGAAAAAGTAAAAGAAAATAAAATATAAAAAAAGAGGCACTTTTTAAAATAATTCTTTAAAGTTTAAGTATAATACACTGTTAAAATGTTGTTTTTGAGCACAGTGGCACACAGTTTTAATTAGTCACAGCACTAAGAGCTGTAATTATTGTCAATCCGAATAAGTTCATGAAGACAGCACTTTTGCTTTTGTTTTTCATGAAGGAGAGCTTCCTCAGACAGATTATTAGACAATTTGGGCTTTAGATATCCATCATTATCAGTACAAACTCCAGATTTAATATAAATTCTGAAAATTCTCAGGTCCCGATCATCATTATGGTCCCCACTCTAATAAAACACGATTGCCCTGCAGCTGTTGTTGCTACATTTGCATTTCACTAAGGCATCGCCCAAACCCTGAAGTCACAAATGGATGAATTTAGCTTTTAAAACAAAACTGCAATGAGAAATAGAAGGTCAGAAACGTGACCGTCAGTTATTTAATAGGATTTAGTGAGCAGAGCTGTGCCTGCTGGGTGTTATCAAGTCAATCAGTGTCAACTATTACTGCTTTTGTGCTCAAATGTGTATTTAACCAGCAGAGAAACATCAGCTGAGCATTTCTTTTGTGTGTGATTAGGGTTGGGTTGATAGACAGAAAATACACACCTAGGCTGCGTTTACACTAATACATCTTAGTTTTAAAATGGCATTTTAGAAAGAAAATAATCCACATCCACACTGGAGTTTCATCTAGCATTTCTGAACAGCCCTCCATACAGACTATACCGCTGAAAACGCACACGATGTGACCACACACACACACACACACACACACACACACACACACACACACACAC
>CAIGQZ010035013.1:6237940-6253684 GCA_903798205.1 Danio tinwini | reverse complement strand
ACACACACACACACACACACACACACACACACACACACACACACACAGACACACACAGACACACTCCAGGCAGTCATCAGGTGCTTTAAGCACAAAACCCCAGGGAGCAGTGCATGTCAGACAGTTTATTAAGGATGTACCACTGGATCGCGTCTCACTATATTTGTTAAACATGATATTTAATTAATCTTGTCTCTATCTAATGACTCTTCAGTCTTTTGAATCTACCAGGTAATGTGTCACAGTGTCAGTACTCTGCTTTAATCTTTCACTTGCACGTTTGTACTTAGTAATTTTAATGAAAACCTCAGATACTGTTGGTTGGTTCCTGTTGGTCGTGCACCTTTTTTACCAAAAAAGTTTGTCGACGCCGTTATAACGACACAGATCACTCTGCCTATAGGCATGCCAGAGTCCTGCGGAAAAGTGATTGACAGGTGGTAATTTTTTGTGTACCTTCTCTTTATTTATTTATGGGTCAAACAAAGACCATAGCGGGTCAGGTAGTTGAAACGGTAGGCTACAAATAATTGATTCGTTATGAATTAATTAATTATTCATAAATAGTTCATTCACTGCGCCTATGACGATGATGCTATCATCCATCGCAATGTTTCACATTAGACATGGTATGATGCCAGATTGGTCGACATCGCCCAACCCTACACCCAACTTTTGGGGGTGGTGGGAGCGCTTGGGGGTGGTATTGATTTATAAACTGTTTAGTGACTAATAAGCAGACAGAATCTGCTAATATTGTTTTGCTGTTCTTGCACAGAATTTTCAGAAAATATTGAAAATATGCAAATATTTTACAGATTTTATGCAGAATGATTTTGAGAGTATAGTAACCAAAATATGAAACCGCCATATCACCCTGCAGCCCAAGACTGGTTCACTGAAGCTAAGCAGCGCTGAGCCTGGTCAGTACCTGTATGGGTGACCACATGAGAAAACTAGGTTGGTGTTGGAAGTGGTGTTAGTGAGACCAAAATAGAGTGCTCAACCTGCAGTCTGTGTGAGTCCTAAAGGCCCAGTAAAGTGAAGGGGACACCATTCTCTCAGTGAGCACCGTCTTTCGGATGAGACGTTAAACCACGGTCCTGACTCTGTAGTCATTTAAAAACCCCATGGCACTTTTCATAAAGAGTAGGGGTGTAACCCCTGGCCAAATTCCCTCCATTGGCCCCAACCTATTATGGCCTCCCAATCATCCCCATCCACCAAATTGGCTCTATCACTGTCCCTCCACTTCACCTACAGTGTGGTGAGCACACTGGCGCCATTGTCCTGTGGCTGCCGTCGCATCATCCAAGTGGATGCTGCACACTGGTGGTGGTGTGGAGAGACCCCCCTCATGATTGTGAAGAGATTTGGGTGTATGGCCATACAGGATAAATGCGCTATATAAAGACACATAAAAAAAATCAAACATGTTTACAATGCAGTCTCATAATATATCTACTAAAAGTCAGAAAATATTACTTTACAAACTGTATTGTGAATAAATCATATGAACATTTGCATATCATACAACAATAATGATGAAAGTAATATATAAAACTGAATAAATGTATATTACATAAGTAAATAAATAGACTCCACGATGGGCTAAAATATCTGCAGATTTCTGCACACACAGATTGGGCCTAATAATTTTATATTGTACATAAATTTGAGGTTAATCAATGAAATTGTTGTTTGTGAAGCCAAATCATAGTGATGATGTATTTCTGAATGAATCTCCATTTTCATCGAATCACTTGAACCAATGATTTAATGACCTATTCATAAAAAGAACCATTAACTTGAATCAATCATTTAATCGAATGAATGACTCAATGAGTTTCCTCAAGACGCTACCCAGACTGAGCCACCTGACCAATCATAACAGAGGGATTTTAAATGCGGATCCTTTAACTGTTTCAAACAAGAAAAAAGCTGACGTTGAAATACAGTAGATATTATCAGAGAATTAAAATACTTTTTGATTATGGGTGAATGTAAACCTATTGTGGAGACCTCCAGAGCACAATGATCAACTTTTAAAATAGCATTCTAGGGGCGCTTTATTATTGACAAGCATTGGACTGCTAGTGTATTATCTAAATACCATGGTGTTTTCATCTGATGCACTCAAGGTTAACTGGAGCAGTATCTTGAACGCTGCCATACTGCAATGTCACTGCAGTGCAACACTCTCTCTTGTTGTACCTGCAGCTTCTCATAACGCTGTTAGCCCTGACAGTATGCTAGTGTACCTGCAAGTGCATAAGTCTCAGAAAGTGACAATGCCTCTATTTTGTACCGATCGCTGGATGTAGAGAGAAAGAGTGATGAGAGGAGAGGGGAAAAATGAGTCTGTCCCTTTTTTTTTCTTCGGTCTCATAAAATAAGAGAGAGAGAGAGAGAGAGAGAGAGAGAGGGAGGGAGGGAGAATGAGTGAAGTTGGAGGACAACTGACTGGGACTTTTATAAAGCCCTATTGTGCTTTTTTCAGATATTACATTTCATATAGTGTGTAGTGTAGCTGATTGTGAACCTAAAAGGTCTGCAAAGGTAACTGGAGTTATTGTCTCATAAAATAATGACAATAATAGTAATTCTGAGCTGTCTGTAATTAGTTATAGGTAATTTCAGTCTTAAACGTCCCCATAAACAAAGTTTTCTATAATGTTTGTGTAATGTTTGCATAATGTCATTCTTTATTCCTCATTGGAGACTCACAATGTCTTTTTGACTCTCAAATGCTGTACACTCTAAAAAAAGGCTGGATTGTTGTAACCCAATGTTGGGTCAAATATGGACAAAAACAAACATTGGGTTAAAAAGTGTAACATAAATTTAATTGACAAAAAAGTTTTTTTTTTGTCCCAAAAATATGTTTTTTGGGACAACTTAATTGTTTTATGTTTAATCAACTTAAATTTGTAATACAAAGTTAAGTGGATTGAACATAAAACTATTAAGTTGTCCCAAAGAAACTCATTTTAAACAATTAGCATAATAAACAAGCAGCAAAAATATTTTTAGAGAATATAAACACTCACTGCCCCCTTTATTAGGTACACCTTCCTCCAGCTCGAACCCCCTTTTGCCTTTGAAACTGCCTAATCCTTCGTGGCATAGATTCAACAAAGTACTGGAAATGTTTCTCAGAGATTTTGGTCCATATTGACATGATAGTATCATGGCTGCACATCCGTTATGCGAATCTCCCGTTCCACCACACCCCAAAGGTGCTCTATTGGATTAAGTTCTGGTGACTGTGAAGGCCATTTGAGTACAGTGAACTCATTGTCATGCTCAAGAAACCAGTCTGAGATGATTTGCGCTTTATGAGATGGGGTACACTGGTCATAAAGTGATGGACATAGGCTGTGGCATTGACACGATGCTCAATTGGTACTAATGGGCCCAAAGTGTGCCAAGAAAACATCCCTCACACCATTACACCACCATGCATGGATGCATGCTTTCATGTTGTTGATGCCAAATTCTGACCCGACCATCCAAATGTGGCAGCAGAAATCGAGACTCATCAGACCAGGCAACGTTTCTCCAATCTTCTATTGTCCAATTTTAGTGAGCCTGTGTGAATTGTAGCCTCAGTTTCGTTTTCTTAGCTGCAAGGACTGGCACCCGGTGTAGTCTTCTGCTGCTGTAGCCCACCCACCTCGAGGTTGGACGTTTTGTGCATCAAGGTTTTTATAGGTAACGAAAACGAACAAAATAGCAAAAACTGAAATTTAAAATAACTTTCGTTAACTGAAATAAAAATTAAAATAAAAATTAGTATTGTGTACATACAAAACTAACTAAAATTATAGCCAAAAATGTCCTTCGTTTTCACCTTTGTAAATCTATTTAAAACAATCTTACTGTAAGCCATTTAGAAGTAAATCTATTTACTTCGCGCTGCCAGGTGTTTGACGATTTGACCCGTACGGCACCTGCTGCCATTAGCCAGATCAAGCTGGTTTTTCTCCAGTCATCCTCACTGTTGCTCCCGCGACAAAGCAACGAGTGGACATGACAGCAGCACGGTGACAGCATTAAATACAGAGAATTTAAATAATTACTTTAACACATTTGTGCCCAATAATGGGTTGTATTTCTGTATTAGTTATCACGATCGCGAACGAATCTTTTAAACCGGATCTTCTAAGTGAAACGGTTGAACTAGTTCACTAAATCGAACTGAATCATTCGAAACGATTCGCGTCTCCAGTAAGCACTCTTATCCACAAACTACTTACTTTTTAACATGCATTATACCCCCTCTGACTCGAAATAAACCAATACATACTGTTATTCAGTAAGAGGAACGTTACACTGATCAATCAGATTTGACAAGCGGTGAACTGACAATACTGCTCATGCGTGATTCAGCAGGTGACGATCCGAACACAAACACTTCATGATAGCCTGCTGTGATTGGACTAAACTTGAACAACTGTAGGGGGCTTAAATGAGAGGATCTGGCGAAACGTAAGTGTATTTCATAAAAGAAAATCGTAAAGGAATTAAAATAAGTAAATCATTCTTCAGTTGGATTGCAAAACTTAACTGTAAGAATTTTTTTCAGAGCATGGTGATGTTTTAAGTGACTGAAATTATGATTGCTGACTACATATTTTTTGTATGTTGAGTCCTAACATGGGAAGATCTTTCCATCACTACTGTGTATCTAACCTCAGAAGAAGCTTGCGCACATATTTTACTTAAGACTGCTGTTTTGTGGGCTGTTGTATGTGAATTTGAGGATGGTCGATGACAGTGGTAGATGATAGTGATCATGTGTTCTCTCAGTACATGTTTTAAAAATATATTGACTTTTTATTCTACAATATTTATTCTGATTTTGAATCTTGCACCTAACAAATATCCTTATTTAGAAAAAACCTAAAACTAACACTGAAACTAATAAAAACTAAACTAAAACTAAGCAACTTCAAAATATAGAAACTAATAAAAACTAATAAACCTCCCTCTAAAAACTAATTAAAACTAACTGAATATGAAAACAAAAAGTCAAAACGAAATAAAAACCAAAAAAAAAAAAAATAATCCAAAACTATTATAACCTTATTGTGCATTCAGAGATGCTCTTCTGCAGACCTCAGTTGTAACGAGTGGTTATTTGAGTTACCGTTGCCTTTCTATCAGTCTGGCCATTCTCCTCAGACTTCTGACATCAACAAGGCATTTACGCCCACAGAACTGCCGCTCACTGGATATTTTCTCAATTTTGGACCATTCTCCGTAAACCCTAGAGATGGTTGTGCGTGAAAATCCCAGCAGATCAGCAGTTTCTGAAATACTCAGACCAGCCCGGCACCAACAACCATGCCATGCTCAAAGTCACTTAAATCGCCTTTCTTCCCCATTCTGATGCTCGGTTTTGACCATGTCTACATGCCTAAATGCATTGAGGTGCTGCCATATGTTTGGCTGATTAGAAATTTGTGTAAACAAGCAGCTGGACAGCTGTACCTAATAAAGTGGCCAGTGAGTGTATATGTGTATCTCATAGTCGTACTGCAGTTTTCTTTAAATGATCTTGAAAGTACTGAGAATTACCATGTTTAATGTGCTATGTCTAGTCTATTGTGTTCTTTAAAGTCCATTGAAGTATATTTGGTGGTTTATATTGTACCACACAATGGTACATGCATACAGTAAGATAATATTGTCATCTGATACTATCACTACCTCCACAATGTTTCATTGTGAGAGTGTAAGCCACAAAACAAAACTTACAGAGATTGTCAGGGACAGACAAAACCAAACAAAATGAGGAAATCAAAGGGGGGCAATGAGGATGAGACCCCCCTAATTCAATTACTCTGCTCTCCCCCATAAATCACATCCACAGTGTATTATGACGCCCTGAATTGAGCCCGCTGTGTGATGGATATCAGATCCTGCTTTAATGTGTCGTCTGCTGCCAGCAAAAAAAACAACAGGACGAGCGTGTGCTTGGCTGTGTTTCTCCGTTTGTGAGGCCATGAGCTCTCACCTGCTATTTCCATCAGCTTTCTCTCGTGGCCTCGCTTCCTATGTCACAAGTTAGAACAGGCAGCGCATATCTCACAAGGGGTTTCTGAGGTTAAGTCCTCTGTGCACAAGCTCATCTGACATCCTGGTAATGTAATCTAACTCACACTGCTCCACCAAAGCCCAGCATGCCTGAGAATCTCCATCGCACAGACAACAGTGTTTGTAAGTGACAGAGAAAAAAGACGATGTTGCAGCACCGCCAAATGAGCTCATACGGTTGTTTCTAGCATGTCGTGTTGAGTTAGCATTAGCATTGTGTGCACAATTTAGTCAATGGTCAATTTGGAGCTTGGTAAATGAATAGGAATTGTAGGGATGCACCACAAATGGAAATTTTGGCTGTTTTATACATGATCATTCTCTGAATAATGTTTCATCAGATCACGCTGCTCTTCTTAAGTAATTCACAACTTAATCTTGATGGTGAATCTCCTCCAGAAATGACAGTGACTCTTTGTTTACAAGTTTGTGGGCGTTTCAGTAGTTTCTGTTATATGATGTTTGTTTGACAGGATGAGACTGTACCTTGCGTTTGTTTCATACAGATTACAAAACCAAAAGACTTTTGTTTTCAAGTGTAGTGGGTTCATATAAAGCACAGATTTCAAGCTTGTGTAGTCTGTGAAGCAAGTATTCGCTGAGATTCCAGTGCTTTTGTTGACCACCAAACTCTCGTAAATGCACACGTCTGGTCCAAGCCTTTCCCCCGGAGAAACTTCAGTCTATAGCAATCAATGATGTACTAGTAGGCAGGGCTACATTCGCCATATTGATGTTACACTTTTTCCTGTTCAAAACTATCTGAGTGTAGGCATGGGGCGATAACCGTTTTCAACGTATACCGCTGTTTGGAAAAGTTAAGGTTTTAAAACCGCCAAAATTTTGTGTAATACCGTTCCTAAGGTATGTGTAAGATTTTTTATTTACATTTTTTTAGGACAACAGTATCTTCAGCAGAAAAATATCCAAACATGCTGCTTTAAATTGTAAAGAAATCTGTGTTTTTGAAACATTTGAAGACAGCACAAGTCAACGATTCATTTAAATTATTTACCCTGACCTTGTTTACTGTTCCAACATATTATAAATCTTTCAAAAAATAAAATATATTGTATTCAAAGGGGAAAAAAGTTTTTGTTTTTACCCAGAAATTTAAAAAGAAGCAGAGCAGTTATCGCAATACCGTGAAACCGTGATATTTTTATCAAGGTTATCATACCGTCAGAATCTTATACCGGCTTATGCCTATTTGAGTGACACGTGTTGTGTATTCAGGAGTCCCTCCAAGTTTGTCCAATTTCACCCCCTCCCCCTGCCTAAATTACAATTCACGTGCAAACATCATTCACATATTACTTTTTGCATTTAAAGTGCGTAGAGTTAATTACATTGAAACATAAATATACAGCTTACCTGATTCAGTGTGACGGCTGAGAACATTGAGTGATGGTCGAACACTGAGATGGATAGGTGGAACGATGGATGCATGGGTGGATGGATAGATAGATGGAATGATAGAACGATGGATGGATGGATGAATGAATGGATGGATAGATAGATGGAATGATGGCTGGAATGATGGAAGGATGGATAGATGGATGGATGGATGGATGAAATGATAGATAAATCTAAGGAACGGTAGATGGACATGTAGATGGAATGGTGGATGGAAAGATAGATGGATGGATGGAGTGATGGATAGATGGAATGATTGATCAATAGATGGATAAATGATAGATATATACATAGGTGGAACGATGGGAGGATGGATGGATAGATAAAATTATGGAAATATGGAATGATAGAACAATGGATGAATGGAACTATGGATGGATGATAGATAATTAAAGTGCACTTTTTTTTTTGTTTTCAGTGTGAACGCACGCACTACTTACACTATTTATACAACAAAATGGCATAGAATAGTGCATTAGCATGCGATTTAGGATGCAACGTTTGTTTTTTCTCTAAGTACAGTATCTCAGATTGTTTAACCAATAGAGATACTAGAAATAGTTCTTCAGTGAAAATGCTTTCTGAAGACTCCTGCTATTGTCTAAGAAATATATAGTCCCACCTCCAGCTGCCATTGGGTGAGCTGTTAATGGTCAAATGCTTAAGCAAACGGTATAATTTCATAGTTTAGAAAATAGTACACACTTCACCTGGGTTTAACACATTTTTATTTGTCTTCTGATGACATTACATCCAATTTAAATAAAAATGTTGTAAGCCTCCATCTATTAGTCCAATGTCGGAACTAACAGCATGGGTGAAGGTTAAATGTGTGTAAGCCATTTTAGCACATGTGAAAATAAATATTTTTATTTGTTAAAATTTATTTTAATTGGTTTCCAACTCTGAATTTAATCTGACTCCAATTTATAATAATTTAAATTTAGACTCATCCAATTCAAGCTGATCACCTTATAGGTTGTGATTTGATCTAATTTAGATTGATTAATCTAATAAATCCTTATTTTCAGTTAATGGTTCATTGTTTACCCAAAGTAGCTTAGAATCAGTATGCTGGCCAGTTACGTTTGCTCACAGACACATCCTCACCAGTTTTGGTTCTTAGATAGAGGATATACCTGTAAACGAATTTATTTTAAGTAATATTAGGCCACCCCATGCTTGCTCATACATAAAGAAAGTTTGATTTAGCCACTAGATTATATCACATTAAGTAGGTGATTGTCAGAAATCAAAAGGTTTCTAATGCTGTGCCTATGCTTCATCCATTGAGCCTGAATGTATGAACAAATCCTGGTCGTAGGTTGCAGAAATATCAGCCTAAACAATCTACTAGTTAAAAAGATTTCAGGAGATGTTAGAGTTAAACAAGAATTTTACATTTATTTGTCAGGCAAAGATTTTCCATGGCAATTCACCTTATTAAACAAAATAAGTCAATTCAGATTGTGCACTATCGATTACCCAAAGATTCATTTAAGAGTTAAAGATTAATACCTGACCGTGTAGAAGTATGCTGCAGCATATAAGCCTTGATGCAGAGCTCAGAGACTCTCACACTGCATCAGGGTATCCTGGCTACAGAATTCCACAGACACTTTCACACCTTTCCCTTAAATAATCCAATCACAGCAAACCATCATAAATTCAAGACAATCAAAGCTTCACCAAGACTCTTGCCATGTTATGAGTTGATGTGAAGACCATTTTCCCTGGAGTGGAGCATCTAGCAAAGATCTTATCAAAGCCGAAACCCAAATCAACAGATATAAGGGAAATTGTAAAATAATACAGTGAAATTAAGACCACTTTACCAGTCACTCAGAGACAAATGACACCAAACATGAATATAGAGCCACAAGATACACCATATTAAAAACATGGACATTCTGTGTGGGATGTGAGTGAGCTGCTCTGGTGGAAAAGATAAAGTGGCTGGGGCAGTTGAAGAACTGGTTTCCTAGCTGATCTTCCTCTAAGATTAGAAGGTTTATTGTTTTAGTGCCTGACAAATCTCGTGGTTTCACCTCATGGAATTCCATAACAGTTCTCAGGGTTTAATATTATGGAGAGACTTAGCCATCCTTATGTCATTAGAGCAATGTCTTTTGCGTAAAATAACAATGTAAACAAAAAAACCTAAACATACATTTTTACCAATATCAATTGATTTACCACAATATCAATGTTTTAACTTCATAAAAAGTTAATTATTATTTGGTGGAATAACCTTGATCATAAAAACATTTTATTAATAATATTTGTCATATTTCCTCCGGGTGCTCCAGTTTCCCCCACAAGTCAAAAGACATGTGGTGCATGTGAATTTGGTAAGCTAAATTGTCAGTAGTGTATGCGTGTGAATGAGTGTGTATGGGTGTGATAGGTGGCAGCTAGAAGGGCATCCGCTGCTTAAAACATATGCTGGATTAGTTGGCGGTTCATTCTGCTGTGGGGACCCCAGATTAATAAAGTAACTAATCCGAAAACAATGAATGAATGAATATTTGTCATATTTAAAAATATGACTATTTGGTATTATTGATAAAAATGTCAAGCATTTAAAGAATAAAATGGATATTAAGGCCCAATCCCAATTCTTTTTTGTACCCCTTCCCCCTTAACCCCTAAACCGAGTGTGAAGGGGAAGGGCTTCAAAATTTATCCCAAAGAATTAGGACAGCACTACAACACCTGCACACATCATTATATGTCATCACGATCTCTTGCTTCATATGAGATCAGACGATCGAGACTGCTGTAGTTATTCCAGTTGTGTTATTTTTCATCTTCAGGAAATGACTGAAGGCATATATTAGGTTATCATAACAATCTAATGTGGCAATAAGATCGTAACTATACTGCGCATTTACACAGTGGCCATATTCATCTATGTTAACACACAAAAAACTACATTAACATTATAGCAGACACTGTAAAAAGCTCATTCCCAGCCACTAGACAGGGTGTCCGAATGTTGTGGGACTGCTGTACTAAAGTTATGATTATGGATTATAGATCGCAAAATTTTAGCGTTTTTTTTTTTTGGAGTTATGATTAAGGATTATAGATCGCAAAATTTATGTTTTTTTTAATTTTTTTTTTATAAAAGCATGACGGTAAAATCCGAACGTCAGTATGAATATATCAAAACATGTGCTTGTTGGTTGTAAAATTCATAATAATGACAAAATTATGTATTCTGGTTTCAAGTGTGGTCCTGAAAAATCTTAGTTCGAAGGAGTATCTACGAGGGGTAGGGGTAAGGGGAAGGGCTAATGGGTAGAATTGGGATTGGGCCTAAGTCTCAAACCAAACACAGTAAAACAAAGTAGACTCTCAAGTAGACTCTTATTATTTTTTTAGGTTTTTTAGAGCATTAAAAGTTCTCAGAAAATTGAACAATTGTACCTGCAGAAACATGTGGAATAGTTCTTATAACTTAATCTTGCTTTTTTTTTTCTCACAGGCTTATGGATCAGCTACTATGCCATTATACAGTAGTTCCCGTACTGTGGCCCCACTTCTCAGACACATTGTCCGTCACTGTCCTGCCAGAGTCTTCAGCGTGTCCCGCAGACTTTCGACGGATGGCTCCGCTGCTCAGCCACAGATTCATGAAAACTCTGTTCAACTTTTCAACCATGTCTACCCACGAGACGACATGACCAATGTCACAGCTAAAATCTTGTCCAAAGTCGGCTGTCAGCTTCACAACCGGCCGCACCACCCCTTGTGGCTTATTAAAGAGCGCATCAAAGACCATTTCTACCGCTCGTACGTGGGTCGCACCGGAAACCCCATCTTTTCTGTACATGACAACCTGAGGCCGGTAGTGACAGTGGAGCAGAACTTCGACAGCCTGCTCATTCCTGCAGACCATCCCAGTCGCAAAAAAGGAGACAATTACTACCTGAACCGCACACACATGCTGCGGGCGCATACCTCCGCCCATCAGAAAGAGGTGGTGCGCTCGGGCCTCGACTGCTTCCTGCTGGCTGGAGACGTTTACAGGAGAGATGAGGTCGATTCCAGCCACTATCCTGTCTTCCATCAGATGGAGGGAGTGCGGCTGTTTTCCAACCATGAGGTTAGAATTTTTGGGCTGCATGACATTGTAAATAAAATGATTAATCTTTAATCATAATCTATCAAATTATCTGTGAAACTACTTTTTATAAATACATAGATGGATAGGTGGAACGATGGATAGATTGGACAATTGATGGATGGATGTAATGAAACAACAATAGATAAAAGATGGATAGAACGGTGGATGGATGGATAGATGGAATGATAGATAGATGGAATGATTAAACAATAGACGGATAAATGATAGATACATGGATTCATAAGTGGAATGATGGATGAATGGATGGTTGGAACAATAGATGGGTAGATAGATGGATTGGTAGATGGAATGATAAAACAATAGATGGATGGATGGATAGATAGATAGATGGAATGATAGATATATAGAATTATAGAAGGATGCATGAATGGATGTATAGAAAGATGAATGGATAGATGGAAGAAATGATAGATGGAATGATGACTGGAATGATGGACGGATGGATGGAACGATAGATGGTTAGATGGAATGGCAGATGAATATATGGATGGATGAATGGATGGATGGATGGATGGAATGATTGATAGATGGAATGATTGATGATAGATACATAGAGAGATAGGTTAAACGATGGATGGATGGATGAATGGGTGGAACAATAGATGGAGAGATGGAATGGTAGATGAATAGATGGGTGGATTGGTGGATGGATAGATGGAATGATGGATGGATGGATAGATGGAATGATTGAATGATGGATGGATGGAATGATAGATGGATGCATAGATTGATGGAACGATGGCTGGAATGATGGATGGATGGATGGTTGGATGGATGGAATGGTAGATGGATAGATAGATGAATTGGTGGGTGGATAGATAAATGAAAGGGTACATGGATAGATGGAATGATTGAACAATAGATTGATAAATGATAGATACATACATGGATAGATGGAATGATGGGTAGATGGATGGATAAATAGATGGAACAATAGATGGATGGATAGATAGATACAGAATTTATATATATATATATATATATGGATGGATAGATGGATGGATGGAACGATAAATGAATAGATAGATGGAACGATGGATGGATGGATGGATGGATGGATGGATAGATGGATGGATGAATAGATGGAACAATAAAATGATAGATACATACAGTAGATGGATAGGTGGAACGGTGGATGGAATGATAGTTGGATAGATGGAATGGTGGATAGATGGATGAATGAATAGATGGATGGATGGATGGATAGATGGAATAATGGAAGAATGGATGGAACAATGGATGAATGGATAGACAGAAGGAAGGACGGAAAGAATAAAACAGTTTAGAATATAAATACAAGAGTCCATGAGGTCATCTCTAATAAACACTGAAATATTCCTTACAAAAGAAGTGCTGTTTATGTTGATTTAGCTGTGACATTAAACCAGTGCTTTATATCCCTGTAGAAATCTGTAGAATTGCTGTTTTATTTAAAGCATAAGTCTGTGATGAAGATGTGTTTTAATGACAGCCGTGTGAGAGGTAACTTTAATATGATGCTGACGTGTTTTCTGTGTCCTCTAGCTGTTTGCTGGAGTGGAGAATGGTGAAGATCTGTGTTTGTTTGAGCGCGGCGGCCGTCGAACGCCTCAAAAGCAGGAGACGCACACACTGGAGGCCGTCAAACTGCTGGAGTTTGATCTGAAACGGGCTCTCACGCGCCTCGTGCGACACCTTTTCGGGGAAGGTAGGAATCCTGCCATGTTCACACGTCTGTTTCTCCTCTTCCTCTGTCCAGCTCACCTCCATCTCTGTGTTTCTGCAGATCTGGAGATCCGCTGGGTGGACTGTTACTTTCCCTTCACACACCCGTCCTTCGAGCTGGAGGTGTTCTTCCAGGGGGACTGGATGGAGGTGCTGGGATGTGGAGTGATGGAGCAGGAACTGGTGCGCTCAGGTACTGGAGCTTACTAATGTATAAGACTGATGGATTTTTATGCCACTGAGCAGTGTGGTTTAGTACAGTACAGCGTGGTTTGGTGTGGGTCAGCTTGCATTTTCAGATATCCCACCATGCAAAAAGCTAATTTCTGAGAGGTGAAAACCCAAAAAAACATGGGGGGAGGAGCTGATTTTATATTTATTTACACAATACACATTATATAATTATAGTGTATGTGTGTGAATGGAGGTGTATGGGTGCATGGGTTGCAGCTGGAAGTGCATCCGCTGTGCCGCTGTGTAAAACATATGCTGGATAAATTGGCGGTTCATTTCACTGTGGGGACCCCGGATTAATAAAGGGACTAAGCCGAAAAGAAAATGAATGAATTAAAAAAAGAAAAAAAAATCAAAGGGGGGCTAATAATTCTGACTTCAACTGTATGTATGTATGTATGTATATATATATATATATATATGTATATGTATATGTATGTATGTATGTTTTTGTCAATGCTCATCATGTTTTAACTAAAGAAAGAGAAATTAATGTAATCACAATAAGTTTCCTGCCACATTAAATGATTCTTGCCTCGCTAAAATAGACATTTCCTTATAGTTATTTATAATTTCTATTCTGTATACTTAAATACTGTTTTATAACATGCATTTAGAAACAAATAAGCTAAATCGTAAACACTTACAAAGGTCTGTTTTATGTGCGATCAGATCCTGCATGTCACGAGTAGACCGTTATAAAATACAAAATATTAATTTTGTGAAATATATTTTATATACCAATCAGTGAAATCCATCTAGAGCTACTACTATACTATAGAAAGAAAACATTGTTTGCACAAAAAAAGATTCACAAATCTTTCCTGTGCAACAAATCAACATATTAGCGCTCACATGATGTTAAAATCTGGAGTATTACTGTTTGTGTTAGTATTACTGTTTTTAACATTAGATGTGTGAAATGAATCCATTTTTTAAATGATGAAGTAATGGTATTATTCAGTATGCTATACATTTCATGTAAAATTATCATTTTCTCAACATTCTCTGACACAAAAATATTATTATATTATTTTTCTGCTGAGCTTGGTACAAGGAATTTAGGCTCTCACTAAGGATAATGTCCATGCAAAAGGAATTTGGTCAAAACACTGTATGAAATCCCAATTTCCCCACCTGCTGTTCACTTAAACGGATAGTTCACCCAAAACTGAACATTCTTCCATCATTTACTCAGCCTTCAGTTTCTTTCTTCAACACAAATAAAGATAAACACTGAAGACTCTTGGAAATCTGTAACCATGGACTTTGAGTATTTGTTTTCCCTACTATCAAAGTTACAGGCTTTCCTCTTTCTTTAAAATATCTTCTTTTGTGATCTAGAGAATAACAAAAAACATGTATGAAGGTTTTTAACCACTTGAGTGTGAGTTTTTTGATTAAGCTATGTCTTTAAGTGGCCTAAAAGCGTTTTTTCAGATGGAGCTTTCTACTTCAGTGGCCACACCTGTGAGTGGGAAACAGCTGCATTCTGCCTCTGCCAGTAGATGGCGGTGTTGTGCAGTGCAGTGTGAGGCTCTGTATGGGACTGTCCCACACAGAGGAGATCCTAACAGTGGAGGAGGAGGGACACGCATGACTGCCCAGACATGCTTTTCCTCCCTGGGGATGGAGCCAGCATGACCAGACCCTCCCTCTCCACCGGCCCCTCACTGCCACTTAATTCCTCAATCTCATCTGCTCTCTTCATCGATCTGGTGTGTGTTAAACTGTGCAGCGTCTGCAGGGCGACATGTGGAACACGTAACGGCCAATTAACAACACTGCCACTCAACAGTCTGAGATCACTTTTTTCCTCTTCAGGGTTTGGCTCTCTACAAGCAACATATGAGGGTGGAAAGATTATTATTATTATTATTATTATTATTATTATTATTAAAATAATATTCATATAGTTTTTAGTATGTATATTTAATAAACAAGTTAACCGATAAATGACATTTAGTAGTGCTGTTAAAAGATTAATTGTGATTATTTGCAGACAAAATTAAAGCTTGTATTTACATAATATATAGGTTTAGTATGTCATATACTTGAGTGTGTGTGTCTGTGTGTGTGTATATAAATACACTGGTAGTGTGTGTGTGTATGTATATGTATATGTATATGTATAT
>CAIGQZ010035013.1:6214754-6227940 GCA_903798205.1 Danio tinwini | reverse complement strand
AAAAAAAATCCAAAATACAGGCATTGCAAATATAGAAATTGAAAAATTATAGTAATAAAGTATTGAATACAAACAATTGTATTTAATGTAAAGTTGTATTGCGAGTTGAGAACATTAATTATAAAGTAGAAACAATTTAGCTTTAGCTTTAGCTTTGTCTAAAGGTGCTCTAGTGACAGACGCTAGAGGCCAGGTCTTAAACCTCCTTGTCAGAGCAACCTGCTCCCATATAATAATCGCCAGTTTGATCCCAGCTCAGAGCGGGTTGGGTGCAGTAGGAACGGTGGGTTACACTGGGTTATTGGAAATAAGAAAAGGTTCATAGCATATAAAGAAGCAGATTTGAGTCTCTGTTCAGACCTGCTATTAACACTCATTTTGGTCAAGTAGATAAGGGAAACACATTATGGACGTCAATGTTTTGACATCCAATCAATTTGCAGTTTTGAAGTGTTTGCGTCAATCAATTCTAGATGTCAATTTGATGTCGTTTTGATGTCTTTTTGAAGATAATGACATTAAATTGACATCTAGAATTAATTGGATGTTAGATTGATTAAATGTCAAAACATCTTGAGACCCTTTTGACCACTAAAATAACGACACCTTTGTTATTGAAATTGTTGTTGAAATTGGTGTTTGGCCTGTTTTCTGACGCCCGTTTGATGTTAATTTGATGTATTTTTGACTCCAGGTTTTTTTAGCACAATTGTATCTCGTCCTTCGGCTTCTCTTATCTGCTGCTTGAATGTTGAGCAAACTGTCACGTCTGTGTGTGCGTGTGTTTGAATGTGTTTGAGTCTGTTTGAGTGAGTGTGTGTCTGTGTGTGTCTGTGTGTGTCTGTGTGTGTCTGTGTGTGTCTGTGTGTGTGTGTGGGGTGGGGGGGGGGATCTGCATGTTAGCGCAGTGAGGACGTGGCTCCGGCTCTGTCTGACTCAGCAATCAATGGTGCCGATGCTGCAGGAATGACAAACAGGTGTGCTAAAGCCTGGCACCGTGCCCACCTGGAGCCACCTTCAGCCAATGACTGATCAACAGCACTATTGGAGAACAGGACAACCTTCTGAAACAACCCAATGATGCTTTTAAAGAAACTCCAAAAAAAAGTTTTGTCACTAGGACAAGGTGGAAACAGGGTTGCTATTGAACTCTGGACGACTCTGAGAAGTTGACCGCATGAATAAAAATGCTGAGTCACGGGTTTTACACATGAAAAATTGGCTGAATTGATCCATAATGTTCATCATGCGTTTATCTGTAGCATCCTACAGTACATCAAGTGATTCTGGGTTTAGAGTAGTGCAGAAAAAATGCTATAGCATGCTAAATAATGTGATATATATTATTCATTCATTCATTCATGTATTCCGAACAGGCATGTCTTACTGTTCCATAAATCAAATCAGACATTTTAAAGTAATAACAATAATAAAGTTGAATGTAAACAAATAAAAATAATTTAAATAATGAAATTAGAAATACATTTTTTGATAGAAAATCAAGTAATAAGAGATCAGAATATGGAAAATGGTCATACAGTAAGCCTCAAACATCATCTCTTCCTTGTGCTCATTTAAATTGCACGAGTGTAAAACCCCGGTAGACAACAGGCCTATCAGAACACGAAACAGACTGTTGCGTGACTCACAGGCCACGCCCTCATCATTTGCATAAACTTTAGGTCATGTTCTACGTCATCCAGATCTGATGAGCAGCTGCGTCATCAGAACTTCAGCAGTCACAGACTGATATGTTGCTCACAGGATCATTAATATGCATGCTCCAGGCACAGTGGCTTAGTAGTTAGCACTGTGGCCTCACAGCAAGAAACTTGCTGGTTTGAGTCCTGGCTGGGACAGTTGGCATTTCTGTGTGGAGTTTGCATGTTATCCCCGTGTTTGCGTGGGTTTCCCCCACAGTCCAAACACATGCGCTACAAGTGAATTGGATGAACTAAATTGGCCGTAGTGTCTGAGTGTGTGGCCTCTGCTGTGTAAAACAAAGGGCATCCGCTGCATAACACATATGCTGGATAAGTTGGCGGTTCATTCCGCTGTAGTGACCCCTGATAAATAAAGGACTAAGCAGACAGAAAATGAATTAATTAATTAAATTTACCATGTGTGTGGGACTCTTATTTTGAAAATGTGAGACGCTGCAAAGTCAAAGCCAGCCACTAGTTTGTTGTGTTACTTCAGTGCTATCTCTTGTAACTTTTTAAATTTAGTGCACTCTCATTCATACAATTTAGTAGGATTTTCTCATCCCTCAGTAACGATTGGGTTTAGGGGTTGGGTTTGGTGCCACGCCCCCTTTTAAAAATCATACGTTTTTGTATGACTGGACTCTAAAACTACTAAAATAGTTGTTTCTTCGTGAGATCAGGGTGCAGCGACTGAACCAGCTATCGATTTAGAGCTCGTCAGAAGGCAAAATGCAGGATATACAGATTAAAAATGTATTCAGCACCACCCAAAGAGGCATGATTATTTTTATCAGTTGTTAATTTGTCATGTTTATTGGGAAATTTTTCAGATGTTTGTAATTTAAGGTAACAAACACAAGTAGACTGTTGATTATTGTGTTTAACGCACGTATAAAAAGTGCAAAAAGGTTTTGTATTAAGCCGCTTTGTATTAAGCCATCGATTTAGAGCTCATCAGAATGCAAAACGCAGGATACACAGATTGAAAATATATTCTGAGCCACACTTATGAAGCATAAGGCATGTTTATTTTGTATCTTTTGTTAATTTGTCTTGTTTATTAGAAAAATTGTCAGATATGTTTGTAATTTGAGGTAACAAACACATGTAGATTGCTGAGTATTGTGTTTAATGTACCCAGTTTCTGTTTAACAGAGATTTTTTTTCAACACATTTCTAAGCATAATAGTTTAATAACTCATCTCTAATAACTGATTTCTTTTTTCTTGATGACATGATGACAGCACATATTTTTCCAAATATTTTTCAAGATACTAGTATTCAGCTTAAAGTGACATTTAAAGGCTTAACCAGGTTAAATAGGCAAGTTATTGTCATTAGACAATCCAAAACTAATATTAAAAGGACTTAAAAGGGCTTACAATATTGACCATAAAATGGGTTTAAAACAATAAAAAACTGCTTTTATTCTAGCCGAAATAAAACAAATAAGACTTTTTCCAGAAGAAAAAAAAATATAGGAAATACTGTGAAAAATTCCTTGCTCTGTTAAACATAATTTAGGAAATATTTTGACTTGAGTTAAAAGGGTATAATATTAAGTTGTTCATTGATTGCAGAACATTGAAATTTTTTTTATCGCAAAATGCACATTTGCATAATTTTAACACAGTGTCCAACCCTAGTTCAGAAGCTTTCTTTTTGCCTTGCCACCTTCAGATTAGAGAAACCCATTGGCTTTATGCACCGTGCCACCGCAGATTATAATGAAACCACTGCTCCTTGTCTGTGGTTACAGTATAAACTCATTACTGTTGTAGAGAGTCTGCATCTTTATGCTTATCCATGATAATTAGCCTGCCTATGTAATTGCTTCATTTTGTGTGTCAGTTCACTGGGGCACCGCAGAAACCACAGATTTATTTTATTTATTTATTTATTTTTCTGAATGATGCCATGCAAAAAATATTTTCGCATCAGATTTGGGACCTTCAGATCTTCAGCTAGCAAGTGTGTGCAGATGTGAACTTGTAGATAAAGGGAGAAAAATTTTCATTTTGAATTTATTTTTGTACCACATTAACAAAATAAAGGTATTTTTTAGCAAATGTGCTTTATTTATTTATTTATTTATTTATTTATTAGTTAGTTTGTTTGTTTGTTTATTTATGTATTTATTTATTTGTGTGTTTGTTTTAATTATTTGTTTGTATGTTTGTTTTAATTAATTGTTTTACTTATTTACATTTATTTTGCGTTTTTATAATTATTTCATTTCTTTTTTTTCATTTCTTTTTAATAATTTTTATTTATTTGTAGTAATTTCTGTATTTTTTATTTGTACTTTATTTATTTGTTTGCTCATTTATTAGTTTTGTTTGTTTATTTTAAAAATTTATTTTGTGTTTTTAAATGCCTGTTATTTTATTGGTTTATTATTCATTTATTTTATATTTCTAATTATTTGTAACTAATTTACATATTTTAAACTTTTTCCTTATTTGATTGTTTTGTTTGTTTATTAGTTTTATCTAATTGTTTGTTTATTTGTTTTAATTGTTGTATTTATTTGTATTTATTTATTTATTTATTTTTTATTTTTAACATTATTTAAGTCATTTATTTTACTTATTCATGTATTAATTTGACTTGGACTTGAGATTTATCTTAGTCTCAATTTTTTAAGTATTAAACAGAGCTGAACTTTAAGAATCCTCACATCAGAAATAAGGAAATATATTTTATTTTAAAATACACAACAGGTTTATTCTACAATAGAGAATTTAAGTATTTAAATGTTTTCAACATTTCACATTGTTCAGCGTGTTGTTCTAAACAGTCTTAAATACACTTATTAAAAATTATTTATAACCAATAATACAACAAATTTGCCAAAATCTGGACAAAAAAGGTATTCATTAAAAATAGCCAATTCGAAAAATTTATAAAACTTATAATAGTATGTGGACAGACAATATCCTATTGTGCCAGATGTGCTATTGATGTCCATTATATTTCAACTTATGTGACTTAGCACTGACTGCTAATGACAAATACACCTATTTATTTATTTATTTATTTATTTGTTTGTTTATCAATTATATTTAATTGTTTGTTTTAAATAATTATTGGTTTATTTATTTTTGTTTATTTTGTGTTTTTATTAATTGATTGATTTGTTTATTGAATTGTTTATTTTTATTTTGTATTTTTTATTTATTTGTAATTAATTTATGTATTTTTATTTTTTTACTTTATTAGTTTGTTGATTTGTTTTCATTAATTATTTGTTAATTTGTTTTAATTGTTTACTTTTATTTTCAGTAATTTTTGTTTTATTTATAAATTTAATTTTAAACTTTTTGTATTTATTTGTAATTTGTGCATTTTACATTTTTACTTTATTTGTTTATTTATTTATTTATTTGTTTTGGACATCAGAAATATATACGAAACATCTTGGATAAAACCTATAATAGTATGTGGTTAGAGACAGTATCTTCTTTATATATTGTGGCAGATGTGCTATTTAAATGTATTATATTTCAATTTAAGACTTCCTGAACCCACTGACTGCTACTGACAAATACACTTTATTTATTTATTTATTTATTTATTTATTTATTTATTTATTTATTTATTTATTTATTTATTTATTTATTTGTTTGTTTGTTTGTTTGTTTGTTTATTTTCATTAGTTATTTGTTTATTTATGGTAATTTATTTAGTGTTTTTCATTAATTGTTTTATTTTATTTATTTATTTATTTGTTTATATATTTATTTATTTTCATTAGTTATTTGTTTATTTATTTTCATTTATTTAGTATTTTTTATTTATTTGTAATTAATGTATTTTAAAATGTAAATTTATTTATGTAAGTTTATTTATTTGTTTCCATTAATTATTTGTTTATTTGTTTTAATTGTTTACTTAAATTTTATTTTAAGTAATTATGTTTTTTTTATTATATTTATTTTATTTTTCATTTTTGTATTTATTTGTCAATAATTTATGTATTTTTAATATTTATTTTATTATTTATGTATTTTTTTATTTTACTTGAGCATCAGAAATGTACAAAAAAATCTTGAATAAAACCCACTGTATAATAGTATGTGGGTAGAAACAATATCCTCATCATATATTGTGCCAGATGTGCTATTGAAGTCCGTTATATTTTAACTTATGTGCTTCTGAACCCACTGACTGCTACTGATAAATACACTTATTCATTGTCTAATTCAGTATTTGTAGACTAAAGCATTCTATATTTATTAGATTGATCTATGTAGTCTGCGTTTGATTGTTTTCCTGATACCATTGTTTCACTCTCGCTCTCTTATATAATTATAACAGCACATCGATCCTCTTTGACTTTCCCTGCATATTTATAAGGCGGGACTCTTTGAATAAACGCAAGAGTAAACAAATCCATCATTTCCATCTCGCTGCGATTTCCTTCGATTACTACACCGATATGTGAATTTGGTTTCATAGTAACACTGCAGCCATACGCTTGTTTATTTATTTTTTCTCTTGGTTTTCCTTTATCGAGCTGCTCATTAATGAGAGCAGTTTACACAAATTTGTTGCATCCCGTGTTGGTAATGCTTCAGGGACGAGTGCGTGGATTCATTGGATGCTCTGACATGTTAATTCGCCTCTCATCCCGACATCTCCATCTAATATTTATGGCACCAGGTGGTGACTTTGCATATTTACTGTTTCACGACATGTAATCTGGATTTATGTACACAAAGATCTCCTTAACTCCATGCTTTTTTCAGTCCCCGAAGATGAATTTTGAATATAACGTCGCAGAGATTTACACTTTATTGAACACTGGTGGAAATCAGAAGGAAATAAAGTCACAGTTAAGAGTCATTATTGTTAGAGGAGTCACGATGTAATATCTGTTGTGCTTCATTAAAAACAAAGCAGAACGAGGAGAATGCGTCGCTGGATAATTAAGGATCAATCATAGTCATTAGAAGTAGATGCTAATGAAATGCAGAGATGCCAAATCAAGTGGATTGTGAGCATAAATATTATATCGTCATTAATGAATGCATGTAATGGCTTAATTTGATCAGGAGGCTTGTAATCAACCTTGTGCCCCCTTTGTTTTTTCATTAAAGTGCAGAAATAAAATCCCCAAAAATATACAAGTGCTGAAAATAATTTGTAAAAATGCATCTGCCGGAGAATCGTTCATGTTTAAAGGGCCATGAAACCCCCCTGTCTCAGCAGGGTGTTTTCACACCTCTAGTTTGGAAAAAGTCAGGAAAGTGGGTCTGTCCAGCTGTTGGGAGTGTGGGAGTGTCGGGGAGGTAAAGAGGGAAGGATTTGCAAAAATGAGAGTTTCCCTTTGGGCACGCGCTGATTTTCACAGGCAAAACAAACACACAGACGCAGGGAAGAAAGACAGTGACTGTTTACATGGGCATCAGTAATCCAATTATTTACCAAATTATTAATTTGTCGACTTTTAAAGCAGTTTGGCACTTTCACTGTTTATTCAGGAACATTTCCTGCATGCCCCCTGTGACAAACGAGATATTGAAAGCGAGGAACTGCTGGAGAGTGGAGTTTTAATGGAGTGTTTGATACCGCACGGCGAATGGGAGAAAAAAATCCTCCGCATTTCTCTGTAACTTAGATGCACTCGGTAGGTAGCGTCAGAAAGCGGTGTGTGTATAGATTATCCTGTCACAAAATGCAGCAAAAATCTTACACGACTGTAATAGTTTGATTGCCGTTTACATGTTTACATTAGGAGAGCAGCATTTTCAGTGGATCTTTCAGTCTATAATATTGTAGGGATATTAATGTACTGTAAAGTTAGTAACAGTTCAAATAATTTTGACTAAGGTCAGTCTTTAAAAAGTGAAAGAGCACTGCTGACGATACCAACTAACTTTGCCATCTGAACGAACAAACAAAAACCACTGCTCTCACACACTTACCAAATCTGTAGTGACAGGACAATCAACACGAACTGGAGCTGTGTCTTTTTTAAAAGGAGACGAGCGGCAAATCTGGATTTCACCATTTCCAGATGTGAAAAACTCTCGGGTAAAAAATGTTCCTTACAAACGCATTTCTGTCGCATATTTCGTGCATTGTATTCCACACGTGAGTCCACCAGTGCTCTCATAGCGGGGAAATGAAAACAAAACCTTTGTTGCAGCACATTAATAAACGCAGCACATTAATAAATACAACACTGACGACCCATGTCTCCAAATTCTCGTTCTTCCACTTGTTTTGGCAACACAACGTGACGTCTCTCTGTCGTCTGAACACTGTAACAGGTTAAACAGTCTTGAATCTATCATGCATAGTAATGATGTTGCACAGCATACACAATAGAGCGCGCTGATTGGTTTGAACAAAGTCTTTCTCATAAATTAATGCTGCACACTCAGAGACATCTTGATATACTCGCAGGTATAGACATCCACTCTCCATGCTGGAAAAGTCTCTAATGGCCGTGACGCAGCTTCAAAAATTCGTTTCAAACAGGAAGAATGAATTTGCTCAAAATATTGCAAAAACAAGCAATTTTCTCTTTTTAGTGCAATATATGTGTCCTCATAGTGTTTATAGCAGCGTGGGACACATATATGACTGTCAACAGCTCAACAAATGTGTTTTGGTTTGCTTTAATAGGCAAGGCAAGTTTATTTACAAAGCACTTTTCATACACAATGGCAATTTAAAGTGCTTTAAAATGCTCCAGTGTTCCTGTGTGGTTACACTTAGCAAACAGCGGTGAGTTCAGTGAACTGATGACCTTCACAGCCAATCACAGTCATTTCTGTTGAACATGTGAACACAATGGCGAATCAGCGCTGTTTAAGAACACGCTCAACAGCTCTCAAATGTTATTTGGATGTTATTATAACTTCAGTATCGATTAGAACCAAGTTCCAGTATTGTGACAACCCTAGTTGAAATAAATCTTCTAAAATTAATAATTTTGGTTTTCTATTTCTGGTAGAAATTAGAAGTGCAGATCTGTCTGTACTCTAATGGATAATAGTCTGCCTACAATACATTGTACGTTAGACATCAATTTAATTAGAACTACAAATGTGGGTAAAAAGTGGTAAAAAAAAACTACAAACATGGCCGACTTGCAAGACTGACTGGTAAGATCGACTAGTGAATGGCAGATTAAACTACCGCTGCTTCTCCAGTTTGGTTTGAAATTAAACATGAAATAAATGTGGATGATGATTGATAAAAATAAATGAAATAAATAAATAAATAAAATTAAAAGGACATATAAAAGTTTTAGCCACAACTACAGTTTTTAATAGTGGACTTTATCAGAGAGAAAAATAAAATCTAAATAATAATAAAAGATAAAATAAAAAAATAAAAAAAATAAACTAATATATAAAATATTAAATAAAATATAAAAAATATATAAAATATTAAATAAAATAAAAACTAAAATATAAAATGCTAAACTGAAACAAAACAAAAAATAGAAAATTTAAAACAATAAAATAAAAGTGTGTTACACATCTCATACAAAGCCTTGTTTTGTTGTGATTTCTGACTGTTGTAGCTGTGAAATAACTAAAAATCGTTCAGCGTAGTGATGTAAAACTATAATGAACTCAACCTGCTGGAACTACTTTATATGTGCGCTTATATGAAAATAACCTCAAAATGTTCATCAGCCAATCAGAATCAAGCATTCAGCACAATCAATATATATATTTTTTGCTTGTCATATCTGAAGTGCTGACTTCAGTCATTTTGACTGGGACTAAACTTTGTGTAATCTTAGAAGTTAACCTCTAGAATGACCACATCACCCAATTAACATTCGCAGCCCACCGCCTATTAATCTGCTCTGAACTCAAACATTGACCTGTGCTAAAATCTTGGCTGACGGTGTCCTCATTTATCTCGATCTTATTTCTCCATCCTCTGGAGTCTTTTTTGTTGTGCCATGCTCATTTTGTCCTTTACTTAGAGGACGATGACAACCGAGTTCCTTTTATAAACCGCAGCAGCGAGTACAGCTAATTATTCATGAGAGGTTGACAATGTGGCTTAACCTCCTCTAAACGCTGGATAAAAACTAAGCCACGTCGAGTTCCACTTTGCAAAAAAACTTCCTAGTTCGGCTCCCGCTGCCATTAGCATTTAATCCTCTCCGAATTAAAGCCTTTTTTTGGGGGGGGGAGTGCATTTTCTAGCACTTCAATATACACAGTTGGTCACATGGCCACAAGAAGGAAAGTGTGCTATACCTGTCATAAGGAATGGCTTTTTTTTTCAAATGTTTCCATGTTTAACAAAATGTTTAACAGAGCAAGGAATTTTTCATAGTATTTGCTGTAATACTTTTTCTTCTGGAGAATGTCTTATTTGTTTTATTTCAGCTAGAATAAGCCATTTTTATTTTTTTAAAGCAATTTAAGATCAATATTATTAGCCCCCTTGAGCAATATTTGTTTTCGTTTGTCTGCAGAACAAACCACTGTTATTCTATGACCTGCCTAATTACCCTAACTTACCTAATTATCCTAGTTAAGCCTTTAAAGGTCCATTTCCACTAAGTGGTTCGGTTCCGTACTCTTTTATGTCCACTGTCAAAAGGTACCAAAAAAGCGAACCATGACGAACCACTTTTTGGATTTCCTTTCCAGAGGGTACCTAGCACAACAAAAGTGTACCAAAAGGCGGAGCTAGACGCGCAGCTGAACGCTTTTGGTTTACCTAGATGCGTCACAAGTGCGTACACAAACAGGAGAATGAAAACAAAGGAAGCGCCATTTTGAAATACACAGCCGAGATATTACACCGTAATAATATATACATAAAATAATGAGCCATGGTCGACCTGAGCTCAAACAAATCTTGCCGTTGTCTTGATGAACAGCCACAAAGCCAAGAAGAAGAGCAGAATCCGCCGTGTGTCCTGTTGTTGTTTACGAGACCGTCTAAAAGCGCGAGTGGTTTTACTGTCTCTAGCGAGCTCTATTTGCTGCACTTGCCATGCGACTAATATTTGAAATAATTATTTCTTGAGCTGATGATAATAACATGTGTGTGTGTGAGTATTGGAAGTGCTTCTGACATTCTTTCAGAAACGGACAAACATGACAAAAAAGTAAAGCACGAAAAAAACTAAGTAGAAGCCTGAAAAAATAAAGGAGCAAATGATTCTTTCAGCAACTGCTCTAGGAAAATGACGATCATCCCATACGATCATCATACGATCATGGATGAAAGTAAGGGGGGGAGGGTTTCTTCATGCCGCCCCTCAAAAGATGTTGCCCTGAACGATTGCCTGTATTGCCCATGCCTAAGTCTGACAATGGAAAGGCCATAAAAGTGTATCGAATTGTACCGTACCGAACCATACCGTACAGTATTACTCCGTGGAAACAGGCCAATAAATATGACCCGTACCATACCGTACTGTACCACTCAGTGAAAATAAGGCATAAGCTGATTACTAGTATCTTGAAAAATATCTAGTCAAACATCATTGCTGTCATCATGGCAGAGATAAAAGAAATCAGTTATTGGAAATGAGTTATTAAACTATTATGTTTAGAAATGTGTTTAGAAATTGGGAAAAACATATACAGGGGGGCTAATAATTCTGACTCCTACTGTATATTTAGTTAATTGTTGCATCTCTAAGACGGTTACCCAAAGCTCATATGGATATAAACAGATATATTAGCATGCTTGGTTCATTTAGGAACTGATTACATCTTAATTAGCATGTGTTGGCTTTGTCTGGCTGCTCTTTGGTCCCATTGCGGCAGCTGTCTGGAGACCGGAAACCCCAACACTTACTATGACATGTTCATTCTCAGACACATGAACCACACTATTCTATTCTCAGTTATAGCTACAATTTTTGATGGTGGAACATTCTCAGACAGCAAAATAAAATAAAAAATTAAATATATTAAATAATATGTAATACAATGAAATAAAACACAAAACATTAAATAAAAATAAAACATTTAAAATAAAATTTTAATAAAACAAAATATTAAAAATAAAAAGTCTAATAAAATAAAGCAAAATACTAAATAAAATATTAAATTAAAATAAAATAATATAAAATAAAATAGGGCTGCACAGTGGCGCAGTGGGTAGCATGATTGCCTCACAGCAAGAAGGTTGCTGGTTCGAGCCTCGGCTGGGTCAGTTGGCGTTTTTGTGGAGTTTGCATGTTCTCCCCATGTTGGTGTGGGTTTCCTCCAAGTGCTCCGGTTTCCCCCACAAGTCCAAAGACATGTGGTACAGGTGAATTGGGTAGGCTAATGTCTGTAGTGTATGTGTGTGAATGAGTGTGTGTGGATGTTTACCAGTGATGGGTTGCAGCTGGATAAGTTGGCGGCTCATTCCGCTGTGGCGACCTCAGATTAATAAAGGAACTTAGTCGAAAAGAAAATTAATGAATATAATAAAATAGAAAAAACTAAATATTAAAGAAAATATTTAAAAAATTATAAAAAATACAAAAAAATATATAAAATATAAAAAATAACATAAAATAAAACAAAAAATATAAAATATAACAAAAATATAAAATATGATAAAATAAAACAAAACAAAATAAAATGTCTCTACTGTTCGTTTAGATTGTTTACTTTTTTGACACTTTCTAAACTCACAAACGGAGGTGCAAAGCACAAACATCTGTAGCCCCGCCCTCTTTTGAAAAGAGCACAATCTCATTTCAATTTAAAGCGACAGTCACCAGAACACTACAATTAGGATCAAAGCCTAAAAGGGTCCGTTTCAGGGAGTTCTAAAACATTATCTGTGGGGAATTTTGGGCTAAAACTTCACACACACACCCTTATTTTACATCTCATAACAAGGGGCATAATAGATCCCCTTTAAGTAATTACCAGTAAATTAGGAGCAGTATCCTACACTCCTACTTTTCCAGCACACCAATCATTAAACGCTTTGACTGTCCTACTTTTGATTCCAGTCGCCTCTACTGTGTTCTTTGTATTCAGTGCCACACATGACTGTATAGTGCTTTCATTATGAGCCGGACTGACCCCTGCACCGGGGAGATCCTACCGGCCAGCAGCATCCTCTGGGCTTCTCCAGTGACCCAATCACTGCTGTCTGAAGCCTGATCCTGGGACAGCCCAAACAAACGCCTCTCATCATCTGCATCAATAAAACACACGCGCTACTGAAGTCATCTGTGTTGTAAGGGATTCAGAACTGCATCCTTTTCCTCATGCCGGGGTGTGTGGACTGTGCGGCTCCAGGTTGATTTGTTGAGTGCTGATATTGAGCTCATATATACAGATATAGTGAGAGACACCTGCGCTAGTGCAGGACATAAATCTGAATCTAGAGCTCTCAGGTGAAAAATCACAGCCTGATCAAGCCTGACAAGAGACTTGCTCTATCTATCTATCTATCTATCTATCTATCTATCTATCTATCTATCTATCTGTCTGTCTGTCTGTCTGTCTGTCTGTCTGTCTGTCTGTCTGTCT
>CAIGQZ010035013.1:6168750-6188263 GCA_903798205.1 Danio tinwini | reverse complement strand
TTAATTTAATTTAATTTAATTTAATTTAATTTAATTTAATTTAATTTAATTTAATTTAATTTAATTTAATTTAATTTAATTTAACAAGAAAATGCATTGTATAAACTTAGCTACAATTTGTGGAAAATAAATGGAATGCATAATATACAATCAAAAATTAAAACAATTTAATTTCAACTGTACAGTTGTGAGTAATACATAATATCGATGAATAAAGTATGAAATATATATAAAACTAAGAAAGTAGTGAGTTCTCACCTTTGTTTTTTTTTTTTTACTAACATGAGACGTTTGTCTGACACCAATAACAAATCTCAGCTGATAGGCAGTATAATCCAAAACAAATCTGCATTTATCGGGCTGTAACGCTGTCAGGTGTAATGGAGCAGAATTAATTTGGAAAGCTGACAGATCAGTCAATAAATCTGACAGCCGTGGACAGCAGACCTGACGGAGAACTGCACACACTCCTCTGATGATTTACACTCTCTGCGCTCTAATATAGTGTGTTCTTCTGCCGTTTGTTGTGTTATTGTGAGCTTTGATTATAGGATTTGTGACGCCATCTGTAGTAATATCATATTTGCGAGTGTCAGCATAGGCTGCCATGACAAGACAAGACGGAGTGTTTCGAGGCCCTCATGGTTCTGTGTTTCTGTATGTTGGATGCTTCACATCAAAAGCGCATCATTGGGATTTACGTCGTGTTGTGATAAGCGTTTGCTTTGCTGACAGGGTGTTTGTGAAAAGAAAAGATGTTTAGCATATTGACTTTATGACACGTGTGTGTGTGTTATGTACACTCACCTGCCACTTTATTAGGTACACCTTACTAGTACCAGGTTGGACCCTCTTTTGCCTTCAGAACTGCCTTAATCCTTCGTGCCAGAGATTCAACAAGGTAATGGAAATATTCCTCAGAGATTTTGCTCCATATTGACCTGATAGCATCTCCCGTTCCACCACATCCCAAAGGTGCGCTATTGGATTGAGACTGGTAGAGTGGAGGCTATTTGAGTACAGTCAACTTATCATGTTCAAGAAACTAGTCTGAGATGATTCGTGCTTTATGGCATGGCGCGTTATCCTGCTGGAAGTAGCCATCAGAAGATGGGTACACTGTGGTCACAATGCTCAATTGTGCCCAAAGTGTGCCAAGAATATATCTCCCACACCATTACACCACCACCAGCCTGAACCGTTCATCCAAGGCAGGATGGATTCATGCGTTCATGCTGTTGATGCCAAATTCTTCAGCTCCCTCCAAGGATTCTCAATTGGATGCAAGTCAGGACTCTGGCTGGGCCACTCCAATGCATTAATGTTCCTGCTATATGCTGGAATATATACAGCAAATGCTGAAAAACTTACAGCATATTACTCTCTTCTTACCATATAATGGTGTCCAATTGTTTCAAATAGTGTTTTAAATGTGCAGTCTGAATGACAGCGCGTGAGGGAGCGCGAGGAGAAATGTGTCAAGAACTAACATGACTGTGGCTGAAGACAGTGATAGGAGTAAGGCATGTAACTGCTAGCGAATGGCTGTCCTCATCAGCAGGCGGCTGGAAGAGTCAGACTTGTTAAAAATCTGCCCTCTTTGTCGGAAGCCCGGGGGGGGATCCTTCCGGAAAGCTCTACAAGCCAGCAGGCTAATGTCTGCCACCATTACTGAGCCACAGTGAAGGAGACACGAGCAGAGGGGAGTTTATGTGTGTGTGAGAGTGGAGACGAGTGTATTTAATGGCCTGTGGCTCGCAGAACGTCAACTATAGCCTTATGAATAATGGGGTGGTGTTGACGATGCAAAACTGCGCAGGGGAAAAAATGCTATGCATCACATTACACCTCACGCTCTTACATACACATACTGGCAAATCCATAACCTGCACATATAGAGTGAGCAGTGCTGAGAGTAGAGATGCTGAATGTTTAGTGATTTTTAGATAAATGTTGAATTTAGGAATATAGGCCACCTTCAAAATGGATTCAGTGCTCATTAATTATGTAGATTTGATGGACTGGAAATATGAAGTCACATATTGAGATTTAAAGACAACCACAGTTGCGGTTGGGAGATATGAAGCAACAGTTATGAGAAATAAAGTAGCAATTAATCGTTTTTGATGGTAAAGACTGGAAATATAGAAGTCGCATTTGAGATTTGAAGTCGCAGTTGAGAGATATGAAGCCACGATCAAAAGAAATAAAGTCACAATTGTGAGATTTATAGGCTAATTTGTAAGAAATAATGCTGTAATTTCAAGGAATAGTGTTGCAATTTTGAGATTTAAAGTCACCGTTTGAAGAAATAAACCTACATTAACCAGAAATAGACACAATTTTAAAATTTTAACTCACAGTTGAGAGAATTACGAAACCATTATGAGAAATTAAGGAGTGATTGTGAGATAATGATGTAAAATAAGATATTATTATCGAAAGTGACTCATGATGTCATTCACAATTAAAGTGACAATAATTTATTATGTTGGGAAAGACTAAATATGAAGTCATGTTTTGATATAAAGCCAAAATTATGAGAAATAATGTAGTAATTGTGAGATTTAAAGTGAAAGTTTGAAGAAATAAAGCTACATTTACCAGAAATAAAGCCACAATTTAAAAAAAAATGAAGCAATTGTGAGTTTTAAAGGCAAATTAGGAAGAAATTGTGAGATTTTAAAGTCACTGTTGGGAGAAATGAGATTACGGTTGCACAAAATAAAGTCACAATATTAAGGTTTAAAGTTTAATTCGGGTGATTTGAAGCCACAATTATGAGAAATAAAGTAGTGACTGTGGGATTATGTTAAATAAGAAAACTGTCTTATTTTGAGATTTAGGCCCAATCCCAATTCCACACCTTAGCCCTTCCCTTTACTCCTATGTGAAGGGGTAGGGGTGTCCCAATTCTCTTTAGCTTGAATGTGTAGGGCAGGGGTGTCCAAACTCGGTCCTGGAGGGCCAGTGTCCTGAAGAGTTTTTCTCCAACTTGCTTCAACACACCTGCCAGGAAGTTTCTAATATATCTAGTAAGAGCTTTATTTGCTGGTTCAGGTGTGTTTGATTAGGGTTGGAGCTAAACTCTCCTGGACATCCAGGACAAAGTTTGGACACCACTGGTGTAGGGCAAAGGGGAAGGGGTTGATACCCCTTTGAACGGAGATTTTTCTGGACCACACTTGAAACCAAGTGGTAGGAAAATTTCCCAGAATATACCAGTCACAACGGCAGGATAGCTGCACAAGTAAGGAGATCCAAAAATTAGTATTTTTTTGTCATTATTAAATTTTTTTACAACAAACAAGCACATGTTTTAATATATTCATAACTGTGTTTATGTTTTACCGTCATGCTTAAAAATAAAAACGCTAAAATAAAAACAGCTAAATTTGGCTATCTATAATCTATAATAATAACTCTTGTACAGCAGTCCCACAACATTTTGACACTCAATGACATGAACACCCTGTCAGAAAAGTCTAGTGGCTGGAAATGACCTTTTTACAGTGTCTGGTATAATGTTCATGTTGTTTTTTGTGTGTGTTTACATTGATGAATATGGCCACGGTGTAAATACACAGTACAGTTATGATCTTATTGTCACATTAGATCGTTATGATAACATAATATATGCCTTCAGTCATTTCCTGAAGATGAAAAATAACACAACTGGAATAACTACAGCAGTCTCGATCGTCTGATCTCGTATGAAGCAAGAGATCTTGATGACATATGATGATGTGTGCAGGTGCTGTAGTGCGGTCCCAATTCTTAGGGGTAAATTTTGAAGCCCTTCCCCTTCACCCTCTGTTTCAAGAGCCAAGGGGAAGAGGAAGGGGTAGGGGTACAAAAATTGAATTGGGATTGGGCCTTAAAGTCCCAGTTGGGAGAATTAAGACCACAATTGCAATTGATAAGGTCACAATTACTTATTTTTGGTAAAGACTTTGGTAAAGAGTTACATTTTGAAATTTGATGTCACAGTTGGGAGATATGAAGCCACAGTTTTGAGAAATAAAGTCGCAATTGTGAGATTTAAAGGCAAATTTGGATGAAAGAATGTTGTTGAGGGACATAAAGCTACATACACTAGAAATAAAGTCACAATTTGCAGTCAGTGATGTGAAGACACAATTGTGAGAGATAAAGTAGCTATTGTGAGATAATGATGTAAAATAAGAAATCCATCTCAAAAGTGACTTATGATGTTACATTCAGAGATTTAAGGCATACTCACGCTTGTCCCCCCTCCCGTCTCCCCCGACGGCCCGCATTCACATTACAATCGGGCCGGGGCACGCTTACGTCATCGATGATGCGCTGCTCAGTAAGCGCTCTCGCTCAGCACAGTAGAGATTTCTTTAGTTATATCATTTAAGTCGTTTGATATGCGGTGACACGCAGTCTAATATTTCGCCGAACAGATCAGCCACTTTTGCCGATCATAAACAATCATAAAGTCCTCCTGCTGCAGGAATTAGGAGGTTTGCTGAAGGCGCAGCTGTCATGCAGTGAGGGGTTTGCATCTTTAATAATGTACGATGTTAATTGCGTTCATTGAACAGTACGAATGATTAATTAATCCATATAAAACAGTCCCTTAAAAGTCACGTCTTGCTTTCAGTTTTGGGCTCAGGCATGCTTGCACTCACACTCACAAGTGAACTGCGCTCAGGCCCACTTCTTCCAACCGGGCAAGGGCCGCCCAAGTGAACCGTGCTTGAGCCTGATTCAGAGCACTCACACTTCTCAAACGATCCGGGAAACGGGCCTGGGCATGGTTCGGATAGCATAGTGTGAGCACGCCCTTAAAGTCACAGTTGGGAGAAATGAGACCACAAATGCAATAAATAAGGTCACAATTACACTGTAAAACCTGATGAGTTAACTCAAACTGTTTGAAGAAACCAATTGTGGCAAACCATTTAAGTTATAAAATAACTAATGATTTGGGTACAGTAAACTTTATATATATATATATAGTCATGTACATATTATTTGTTTATTTCGTCAAACATTTAGAGTATTAGTAACTTAAACATTTTAAGTTCAGTTATCAGTTATGAGTTCAGTTAT
The DNA here is from genome assembly GCA_903798205.1 of Danio tinwini. Taxonomy (NCBI): domain Eukaryota; kingdom Metazoa; phylum Chordata; class Actinopteri; order Cypriniformes; family Danionidae; genus Danio; species Danio tinwini. The sequence goes on along the minus strand of CAIGQZ010035013.1, from coordinate 6,183,181 downwards.
TAGAATGAGTTCAAAGAAATTAAGTCCAAACTATATAGCTACTCACATGGTTTGGTATTGCTTGTAGCATTAGAGTTATATTAGCACAAAAAAAACAGAATTAATTCGTTCATAACTCATTCGGTTTGAGTTCTGCTTATTATAATCAGTTTATGAGTTACATAACTCATTTTCATAGTCAAAGTATTTTTTTATTATAAGTTAAATTAACGTATGCCGTTTAGTGAGTTTCACTGGTAGGTTTTACAGTGTACGTAAAGACTGGAAATATGAAGTCATATTCTGAGATTTGAAGATAAAGGAAACCACAATTTGTGAATTTTGCAGAAATAATGCTGTTTTTCCAGAAACTGTCAAATTCTAAGATTTAAAGTCGCAGTAGAGAGAAATAAGACCACAATTGCAAGAAATAGTCACAGTTTTAAGATTTAAAATTACAATTGTCATCTTTCAATTCAAATTTAGAAGAAATAATGTCTTCATTTCAAGAAATAATGTCACAAATGTAAGGTTTAAAGTCACAGCTGGGAAAAATAAAGCACATTTACCCGATAATAAAGTCGCAGTTGTGCAATATAAAGTCACTGTTTTGAAATATAAATGACAAGTATAGGCTTTTGTTTTATTTAATCTGAGGCCAAACTGGATTTCATACCTTGCTGGTATCATTGTGCAATGGCTCATCTGTGAAAGCTATTGCAAAGTAAATGCATATTTTTCTAAAAGATTGTTCCACAAAATATCTAAATACCTGGTCCATCAACAAAACGGCAGTAGTTCCATGGGGTAAAAATCTGATAGCTACCCCAGACAGTGCTGCATGTAAAATGAATGTGAATGCTAATGGCTACTGCAGTTTTCTCTAGGCTTTATGGAGCTCGTTGACCCAGACACTAGCCAAAATCAAACTATCCTATTAAATTATAAATGCTGAGACAGAAGGTTTGGTGTCAAAAAGGTGACCAAGAGGCCAGTATGAGTTGCAGAGCGAAGGCTGACATGGCAGATACTCTCCAGACATCAACGCTCTCTTCTGTAGTTCACAGATTCAGCCTCTTTGGGATAGAGTGACCAGAGGGAGTGACACTTCTGAGAAGTCATGCCCTAGAGTTTTCTAGAAGCACTGTGTGACAACATCTCAAACCTTCTTGATATATATAGTTTTGTGGTCTGTTGGGGCTAACTATTATAGCTTGAAAGAAAAGGTCTGTCTTTTTCACTATGCAGATGAATCCCATGCTATGTTTACTATGTTTATTTTGCTAACACACTAGAATTTATCATACTTTGATTGACATTCTCTCTTTGTACATGTCATCAGAGGGGGAAAGCCCCACCCACTAGTGACCATCTCTCTCTCATAAGCATAGGAAGTTAGTCTTGTTTTTGAATCTGCCACTATGCTGACTCATAGGCATTTATAGCTCCGCCCTCTTTTAAAAAGACCACAATCTTATTTGAATTTAAAGAGCCCCTATTATACATTAAAACGGTCATATTTTGGTGTTAAGGGTCTCCAACAACAAGCTGATGTGCATGCAAGGTCAAAAAACTCTTTCATTGTCTTATAATACGCATTTATTTTTACCTAATTATCCCAGCGACTCCCATATGATTCGTTCATTTGTTCCCAAACCCCTCCTTAGCACGAAGCTAATCTGCGCTGATTGGACCGATGACAGCCTGTTGTGATTGGTCGACAGTGTTGAGCACGAGACAGAGTGAAATGCCCAGCATGGCTTATCTACAATAATGAAGTGGTCAGAGTGCAGAGTGTATGTGTGAGCATACCGGCCAACACTCCTCTTTTTCCCGGGAGTCTCTCATATTTCAGACCCATCTCTAGCCACCCACCCATTTTGATATTTATTCTGAAAAACTCCCGTAATTTCAACCCCCCCCGAAATTAGCAGTGGCCACCCAAAACATGCTTCATAGTAGTTACTAACACCACAGTACACAGTATTCGGTTCTCAACAGTGGTTTCAGACACCTCTCCCCCGAACCTAACCCCCCTGGTCTCCCGGATTTTCAAGGACAGATGTTGGCAGGTATGTATGCAAGTACAACGCAGCTCCACCAGCTCTATTCTTAACCATAAGTAAAACAGCGACACACGTTCAGTTTTAATCCACACAGTGACAAAAGCTGAACTGTTATAAACCTTGACCGCTGCACGTGTGTAAGAACAGCTGACGGTGGCCATAGCAATGACAAACGGCAGTGGAATGCGAGCTCACAAATGCATTTAAATCCGTAAGCAAAGCGGCACTCGTTGTGTTTTCATCGTGGCTTAAGATGCGATATGAGAATATAAAGAGTTAACCAGATACAGTACAAGCGGTTACAAGTATACTATAAAAAAATTCAGAATTTTATGGTTTAACTCCGGCAGCTGGGGTGCCGGAAAAAAAAGTAGAATAACGCCATTAAATTACAGAAATTTACTGTAAAATAAAAGAGGTTGAATTACAGAAATTTACCAGCAATTTAAGTTTAAGGAAATTTCTGTAATTTAATGTCCGTTATTTTACAGTAAGTTTCTGTAATTCAACTCCGTTATTTTACGTTTTTTTGCCGGCACCCCAGCTGCCGGAAATAAACCGTAAAATTACGGATTTTCTTTACAGTGTAACAAAACATAATTAAATACATCATTTGCAAGCAAGACAAACAAGGAGGCAACCATTTTAATCGCACTTACTTACACTTTTGAAATGGAGGAAGAAACTGATCCACTGATCCATGTACTGGTAAAGTTCCTATCGAGCTCTGACAAAGTCCCATACATCAATAGTCTTTTCTATCCTTCCTTTAACAAATGGCCAACGAATCCCGCGTTGTAAGCGTGTAGATTCTAGTAGCACTCGAACAGCACAAGGCTGGGCTGTAATGCTGAGGTATTTTTGCAAAAATAAACCTCAACCACTGAATCTTCACACTTTCATCTTTAGGTAAGAAAATAACACTTACTTTCCCTCACACTTCCATTAATATCCAGCAGTGGCGGAGCTAGAATTTTTTACAGGGGGTGGCCACTGCTATTTCAGGGGGTCCATACACACTCTGTACTCAAATACAAATGCACACACAAACACACTGAAGGTGTTCAGAAAACCCAATTCTAATTCATTACCAATATATAATTCAAAATACAAAAATATAATAATGTTCTCATCATCTATTCACTTTGTTGTGAGTTAATAAGTAATGACAGCATTAGATTTTTGGTGGAACATTCCTGAAGCTCAGCTTAAATTCTAACATTGGTTGAATCGTGATTGCCTAGTAGATGCTCTGACCTGCTGGTGGACCTGAAGTCTGACCTAGTTCGGAGATTCGCATAAAAAACAGTTGATGGAAACGCCAAGATGCACATCAAATTTGAACATACGCATAAAAAACATGAGTAGAATAAACTTTTTTAACCTATAAGAAAAGATGTGCATAAACTACAATGGAATTAAAAAAGTCATGTCATTTTATTATATCATGTGATGATAAAAATGTGTGTGAATAGACAAATCAGCAGGCTGAGCATATTGTAAAACATCTGAAATGTTGTTTTGGTCATTGTAAAACGCCTTAACCATTTCAGTATTACTGTTTTTATATTATTAATTACCTCAAGAGCGTCTATGCTCCGCATATCTCACGCCACCGCACGTTTACTGCGTGTCAGGATTGTCTTCTGAGGTGCAAATCATTTATTACATGAAGAAAGATTGACACAGCTTCTGTTATTGCAGCAAACTCCGTTTTACTGTTCATATTTGGCGCCAGTTAATCAGGAAGTGACGATTTTGTTCCCTTTTTCACTTGTTGGATGGAAACCTGATGGAAACACTGCTTTATTCCCACATCTCTCATTAAGTTAACTGATGTCTAGTTAACTTACGCAGCGGCTAAACGTTCCTCTGCAAACAAACCTTATAATAAACTATAAAGCGTATTTTTCAAATATTATGTTATGATGTATTATTATTTGTCTTACTTGAAACCATGCTCTTGTCTTCGGCTCATCATTGATTTTAAAAATAGCTTGAGCGTTGCCGGCAAAATTCAAAAACTTCTTTAGACAAATAAGTCAATCAGCATCAGGAACTGCCAGTAGCAAATACAATTTTGGGGTGGCACCCAGGGTGGCCAGTCGGATGTCAGGGGTGTCCAGTGCCACCCTGGACACCCCTCTGGCTCCGCCACTGATATCCAGCAGAGCACAGCGTCTTCATGACTTGATTCAACCGGGATCTGCTACAGTGTTTGTCTTCCTCTTTTTCTTTGCTACTGTGTTTGTAGGCGGGGCCGCAGGTTTCCAAGTTTGCGCGTGCAACAATTGGGCGGGGCTTAAGTTTCGTATCGACGTCAAGCCGAAAAGGCAAAAGACACGTTATCAAGACGATTCATTTAAAGCATTATGAGTTGACTCTTTTATAAATGAATCAATTGTTGTGTGCACTTTCAAATTTAAACCTTAGCTGGATATTTCACTTCACTTAGAGCTGTTACACACTACATGGAAGGTCATTCTCAAAAACCCATAATAGGGGGTCTTTAAAACGACAGTCACCAAAACATATACAGTTATAAATTATTATTTTGTGTGGTATTTTCAGCTGTAACTTACATACACACTTTAGGGACATCAGAGACTTATTTTACAGTCATAATAAGTCCCATTTAAGCCTTGTAAATGTGATTTTCAGCCCATCATTGTGTCTATGTATTTGCTTGTGTAAATTTATATTTATTCAGTTTTTAAACTAATTTCAATAATATTATTGTGATATAATAATAGTAAGGCTGTCAATATTAGCGCGTTAACGCACGTGATTAATTTGAAATATTTAACGCGTTAAAAAAATTAACGCATTTATCGCAGTTGCAGTTTTTTTTTCCATTTCCTGTTGTGGTCGACGTGTGTTCAGGGCCGGCGCTCATAGAGGCGACCTACTCACTTTCATCCGCGACACCCACCCCCTCCCTCCCTAACTTTTAACCGCAAACCGGTAAGTTTCTATTTCACTTTCGGGTTGAGGGCGACGTGATCAACTTTTGTAAAGCGTCTGCTTCACGTTGATGTGTCAGAATCCTTGATTGAGAAATAAAGCCATACTTTAAAACGCTTAGTTTAAGCAAATTTGATTCGATCGTGCGTGTTGATCTGAAGGGAGTGCGCTGTTCTCTCTCTCTCACACTCTCTCTCTCTGTGTGTGTGTGTGTGTGCGTGTGCGTGTGCGTGTGCGTGTGCGTGTGCGTGTGTTGTCCCCGATAATGTCAATAGACTGGTCTGTCTTAGCAACTGGTTAAATCGTCACCTTACAATTATAAGGTTCTGTCTGACATTTTTGTCAAAATTGAGTTATTGACATATTCTTATTAAATGACAACTTATTTACATTATATGATGTTTTTTTATAAGTTGTTTACATTTTAAGACCTTTTATAAAAACAAAAACAAATGTTACACACATGCTGTTTGGTATGGAATGCAAAAACTTTGAAGCTCAATATCTCAAAATCATTCAGAACGCAGACAGAACTTTATAATTCCAAGGTGACGAAATGTTAAGGAGGACAAAGCTAAATTGTTTCTACTTTATAATTAATGTTCTCAACTCGCAATACAACTTTACACTAAATACAATTGTTTGTATTCAATACTTTATTATTGTAATTTTCCAATTTCTATATTTCCAATGCCTGTATTTAGGATTTTTTTTTCGTGATTAATCATGATTAATCACACAAAAAAGTGTGATTAATTAGTTAATTTTTTTAATCAATTGACAGCCCTAAATAATAGTAATATTAAAATGTTTATATGATTTGTTTGCAATATAATTTTTTAAGTAATATTTTCTGTCTTATAGTAGATATATTACATGAGAGACTTGCTTTGTTGACCAAATAAGTGGATCTAATTGGATTTGCATTGCAAACATTGAATAAAAGTTTCAAATGTATTATTTTTTATTCCATATATTAAGTTTTTAGATATAATACTCCTAAAATCATTCCGCATATATCTGCAGATTTTTTATGAAGTTTTCCGCATAAATAGCAATAAATGTCCACAGATTTTGTCTGGCCCAACTTATTGATAAACAGATTAATTCAGTATACTGTGTTTCGGTGGCTACCACATCTGTGCTATACTGTAAACGTTTGAATTGTGTGGTGAGGCCGGTGAAAATATTGCACAATCTGACCTACAGCAGAAACTCCTTACAGACGAGCCCTGTAAATGTCTTGACATTTCCACCAATGAGAGGCATTACCCTGTAGTGTACACATTTTACTACTCATTCTTTCTACTATCAGTTTTGGTTTCCGAAGGCCTGACTCATTCTCTTCAGTCCTCGTAAAAAAGAGCCTGGGCGTTCTCATTATGAACGCTGATGCACAGCCAAAGGAAAGAGAGATGAATGATTGTGCTCCACTCAAGCCCAGGCTGACTCACTTCACTCCTGACTGCTGTTTTGTCAGCTTTTACTCAGCGGTCGGGCTGAAATGAGGACTTTAAGAGGTCCGGTTGCTTAGCTGTGAGGTTAATTAGACGCAGATATGTTTCTGGAGCAATCAGTAGTGAAAAAAAAGACCTCATAACACCTTAGAGTACATCATTATATTGAGATTAGCATTTTAGGAAAGCGTCTCGGAGAGCCAGTTTGTCCTGCGTCATCATGAGTATCTGTTTTATACATAGTCTATACATTAATAGTCAAGATGAGACAGCATTCATGGTGCATTTGACATTCTCTTTGTGACTCATAAAGCGGATAATTCTGCTCCTGCATGCTGATTGGTCAATTCATCAATACAAATGCACTAAAATACACATTATAATAACAGCTATATGACTGTTTGCCCATTGCTGTCTGAAACGTCTGCAGTAATATGAGATGCTTGTCTTGTCAGAAACTACTGTATATCTGAGAAAGAGCTGTCATTTAATGAATTTGCTTTTAAGAGTGTAGGAAAGTGAATAAAATTTTACCTTTATTTTTATGAAGATCGGATTACTTTATATTTTTTGTTATAGCAGGTATTTAATTATTTTAGTAGGTATACAGACATATATGCTGTATATGATAGCATGGAGGGATAGTAGGAAAAATAAAATACAAAATACAAATATTTTAATATTATTAATATTATTAATATTAAAATAAATAAATAAATTATTATTATGTATTTTTATTATTGTTGTTGTTGTTGTTGTTGTTGTTATTTTCAAGTATAATCATATCTATAATATTTATTTATTTATTTTAGAGATTATACTTACAGTAAGCATCTTATAGTCTTTTCATTTTTTTAAACCCGTTTTTAAGAACTTTTTAAACTGTTTTTAATCATTTTTGTCCATTGTTGTTTTTATTTGCTTATACCTGTTTCTTTTATTCCTGTTTATATAAAGCACTTTGAATTACCATTGTGTATTACATGTGCTTTATTAATTTGCCTTGCCTAAAATATTGCAAGTGTAATCATCTCAAAAATAAACAAATAAATAAATAAATAAATTTAGGGTTGTCAAAGTTATTGTGTTAATCGCACATTAACGCAAATTCATTTTAAAGGTGTTAATTTTATTAACGCGATTGATGCATTGTTTTCTGTTTAACCCTTGCTTATAATTAGAACATTATTCATTCATTTATTTTCCTTCGGCTTACTTTCTATTTCAGAGGTCACCACAGTGGAATGAGCCACCTACTATTTCAGCATATGCCAGCGGATGCCCCTTTTTTGTTTAAATTTAATACATTTCCCTAACATATAAATTTGGCCTACTAATCTTTGCACTGTTATCGTCAGTTATTTTGTTAGATTAGCTCCAGATTTGGCTTCACTACTGACAAATCTAATTTACATTACCTGGCAATAGTTTTGTTGTGGATCCCAGTTGTAAGAGCAAAAAATAATAACTTGACTTCTAGTTGATCATTTGGAAAAGTGGCAGAAGGTGAATTTCCCCATGAATCATCCGTTGATCTGCATCCCAATCATCGCAAATACTGCAGAAGATCTACTGGAACCTGCATGAACCCAAGATTCTCACAGAAATCAGTCAAGTTTGGTGAAGGAAAAATCATGGTTTGGGGTTACATTCAGTATGGGGGCGTGCGAGAGATCTGCAGAGTGGATGATCAACATCAACAGCCTGAGCTATCAAGACATTTGTGCTGCCCATTACATTACAAACCACAGGAGAGGGCAAGTTCTTCAGCAGGATAGCGCTTCTTCTAATACTTCAGCCTCCACATCAAAGCTCCTGAAAGCAAAAAAGGTCAAAGTGCCAAGAATTGGCCAGCCCAGTTACCAGACATGAACATTACTGAGCATGTCTGAGGTAAGATGAAGAAGGCATTGAAGATGAATCCAAAGAAATCTTGATGAACTCTGGGAGTCCTGCAAGAATGCTTTCTTTGCCATTCCAGATGACTTTATTAATAAGTGATTTGAGTCATTGCAGAGATGTGTGGATGCAGTCCTCTAAGCTCATGATGGAGTCAGACTCAATATTCATTCTGTTTCCACTGCAGCATGACTTTATATTCTATACTGGACATTATTTCTGTTCAGTGACGAGACTTTTGTCTAAACAAAGTCAGACCTCACTGTCCTAATTAAACAATTAAAAATCAAGGCATGATCATATTTTATTTTGGTCAAATAAGCATAATCTAGAGGCCTTTGCCTTTCATATAAGCCACTTCTGATACCAAATGATCAACTAGAAGTCTAGTTATTATTGTTGTTCCTAAAACTTGGACAGGCAACAAGACATCCTGTAGAAAATATGAATTTGAAAGAGAGATTTGTGAGGGCTGTACTCATATATGCTGAGCACTGTATATATATTCGTGTTTTGTCTGAAAACATGTTCAGTTAATATTATTTTTCTCTTGGTTACATCAGCAGAACAACAAAGCCATTTTATAGTAGAGAAAGTTATTGCATTTTGATGAAGGAAAACAAATCCAAATGTTTTCCCTCTCAAATAACATGCAGTGATAAATCATGTGGAATAACACCAGGAGCATTTACATTAACAAATGACAATTTGGGTCAATTTTTATCACCTTTTGCAAAACACAGTATTACAGACACATTACTGCTAATATATTAATTATCTAAACATTTATTTTTGTAATGTGGTGATTTTGTCAGTTGTAGGAGGGTAGATTAGGTGTGTGTGTGTGCGCGTATGCATGTGTGAGTGGTGTTAGCGGGCAGGAGTGTAAATTTATTGTGGTCTGACAGGTGGAGCCGGGGCTGCTGGGTAATCTGTGTGTAATGGAGAGTTAAGGTCAGCAGTGAGCGCCAGCACAAAATCCCATGAGCCTCATGTGACTGTAACTATCATGATGCAGTGTTCACAGCGCAGTTCATTTTGCAGATTACAGTAATAGCACTAACATGCTATTTGGCCTTATTATACACACAAAACCATCAATCTCTGTTTAAAGTAGGGGTCTGCAACCTTTAGACATGAAGAGGGATTTTTCTTTCTTCCTTTTTTACTCTATATTATGGTTTTCTGAGTAAACATGCATGAGTTAACTCTGTTTAGTACACATTTATTCTGTTTAATGCGATTAAAATATTTGATTATATAATAATAATAATAGATATTTTTTCATTATTATTATTATTATTTTCTCAAAATAAACACATATTACAATTTTGGTTCTTACAACATATTTCAAAAACAGTTGTTACAGTTAAGCATTCACCACTTTGTAATGTCGCCATTTCACAACACTTTTAGGGACTGAAGTGTGTTTTAAGGGACACATTTAGGGACTGAAGACATCAAATGATGAAGTGTTTCAGGTGTAGTTTTGTCCCATTTTTTCCTGCAAACAAGTCTTAAGGTGGGCAGCATTAAGGGGTCTTCATTGTGCTGCACATTCTCTATTAGAGACAGGTCAGGACTGCAGGCAGGCCAGTCAAGTACCTGTATCCTCTTCCTCCGCAGCCAGAACTTTGTAATGTGTGCAGAATGTGGTTTTGCATTGTCTTGTTGAAATATGCTTCAAAATCTTTTTAGCATTAATGGTGTATCACAGAAGTGCAAGTTACCTTTGCCAAGGGTACTGAGCCCATACCATGACAGACCCTGGCTTTTAGACTTGTTGCTGGTAACAGTCTTAATGATCCTTTGCTTCTTTTGTCTGGAGCACACGGTGGGCAATTCCCCCAAAAATCCCTGAAATTCTGATTCATCTGACCACAGTACATTTCCACTATGTGAGGGTCCATCTCAGATGCCTCTGAAACCAGAGAAGTCGGTGGCACTTCTGGACACTGTTAACATAGGGCTTCCTTTTGGCAGTTTCACTGAAATTTGTGAATGTAACTACATATTGTGGTACTTGACATGTTTGCTAAGGTAGTCCTGAGCCCATGTGGTGATATCACTTATAGATGAATGAGGATTCTTGATACAGTGATTGGAGATCACGGTTGTTCAGCTTAGGCTTGTGCTCTTGTCCTTGTACACACTGAAATTCTTGGTCATCCTCCAACCAGCATTGCTTCTAAAGGACTAGACCTTTCTTGGATGATGCTTTTGTACCAAATCACACCTGTTTCAAATCACATCATTAATTACTAGCTCTAACCTGCTCCTGTCCCAACATATGATGTATATTTACAAATGAAATGAAGTTGACCAGACAAAACATTAAGTATTCTGTGATCATATCATCTGCAATGAAATACAAGTCAAAGGACATTTAGAAATCACTACTTTCTTTTATTTGCATTTTCCATACTGTCACAACTTTTTCTGATTTGGGGTTGTAAGTAAACCATATAAGCATTTGTGTATTATTCAGTTATATTACTGAAATTAATATAATAACAGAATAAAAGTACTGTATGTTTACACACATGTACATGAAAATATGTGATTTCTGCACACACAGATTCTGTGTGGGCCTATTTATCATACTGTTTACAGCCTTCCTAAATAACATATTTGGCTGTTTCATTTAGGGTTGGGCTGATAGACGATGCCATCGTCCATCGCCGATGGCCGATAAACTTCACAATGCTGAGCCGGCATCGTGATCCTTCGCCCCGCCCCACATTAATATTAATATATAACTTATTATTTGCATGTCATCTTAATAGCAGTAACGGTCTTTTCATGAGCTGTGTTAAATTTTACATATAGCTGCCGCTTGCACGGCTAACAGCATCGTGAGGATTAAATGAAGGATTATACAGTACCTCTCGCGTGTACATTAAGTGGCAAACACTGTTACCTGCAAACCCCATCCCACAGACTTTACAGTGAATGGCTTTAGTTATTTTCATAGCGGACTTGAAGCCACTGGAAGTCTTTTATCCACTCTTGGAAAAGAGTAAATGGTGAATTAACATTCAGCACATGATCACTAATAAGATGTGCCATTATTAGTAACTTTAGGTGCTTTCTAAAACTAAATCTGTCAGTGTTATTTTCATTCTCTCATTTCCAGCGCTTCACATTTTCACGGTTGTAGCTCCTGTCATCTGAAGGCAGAAGGCATTGACTGAGTGATTGACAGCTGATATTAACCAATCCATTCGCGATCAGTTCTAGAGCAATGGCCCAATAAGAAGAGCACAAAGGCGGGGCAAGCATTGAGGGCTTTTTTTACTTCAGCAATTCACAACATAACAACTGTTTTAATCTGTTCTGAGCGCTGCGTTTGGCGTTTTAAGGTGCAAAGATGCATTCTGCATAAATATCTCCTAAATCCGCACACGCGTTGAGGATTTTGCAGTGAAAACAGGTCACACGGCAACAATTTATGCACTCGCACAAATGCTTCCAAATATATTTTTAGGTTGCATAAAATTTTGGGCGCATTAGCGACCAAAACGGTCGAGCCCTAGCATCTTTACTTGTTATTATTTCCTCATAATAATGATAAAATAGGGAAGTTATCATCAATCACAATACAAATTACAGTGAGCTCCAAACCAACTCTCGTCTCCTCCAGCAGCTGTGGGGAAAAGCCATTATAATGACACAGATCACTCCGCCTATTCATGCCAGAGTCCCGCTGAAAAAAGTGATTGACAGGTGGTCATTTGTGTGTAACTTTATTTATTTATGGTTTGATTATGGGTAAAGCAAAGACCATGTGGGTCAGGTAGTGAAAATGGTAGGCTACAATTAATTAATTTGCTATGAATTTATTGATATTTAACAACAACTACCCCACCCCCGCCTACGACAACGATGCCATCGTCCATCGCGATGTTTCACATTAGACATCGTACGATGCCAAATTGGTCAACATCGCCCAACCCTAGTTTCAGTATGACATTTATTCTAGTCAAATATTATGTATAATTATAAATAATAATAAATATTATTATTAAATTGGGGGGAAAATATTCAGGAGGGCTAATAATTCTGACTTCAACTGTAAGTGGGGAATTTGTGGAGACGTTGCTGCATCTGACGTCAACCCAGGCCTCCAGAGTGTGTGTGTCGGTGTGGAAATTGTCCGTGTGCAGGTGTGTGTCGCTGTCACAGATGAAACAGGTGCGATTGGTCCCAGACAAGCAGTCTCGGTCCTGTCAGAGCAGAGTTTCAGACAAAGCTGTCACTTCATCAGCAGAGGACGGAGGAGATGATGGCAGATCCACACACTGCGCTGGAAACACTCCTGCGTCCACACACTCCTGCGTCACGTTATGACGCTCATCTCACACGTTTGCTTGGGTCAGAAGAGATGAGTCCTAGGACAGATTGAACAAAGACTTTCCGTGGCTTTCATCATTTTGCAGCCAGACAATTGTCTTGCTTCATAAATAGACTGCAACCGTGACTGGTCACTTTTTATTATTTGGCAGTCTTAATTTTTCTCCTCTTCCTTTTCTCCAAAGACAGGGTTTTCAATAAAGCTTTGAGCCAAGGCCATGCTGTAAATAATAAATAATAATAAAGAAATAAATTGGCGAATTTTATGTGACAAAAGCTGCAGCTGAGATGCAGAAGCATTACAGTAAAGGACTGTAGTTGTGCAGATTAAATCAGAATTTATGGATTCATTTAAAATTATGCTTATTTTAAAAAGTTTTTTTAGTCTTGTCATTATCACTTCAGTGGCAATTCTATATCTGTGGTACTTTCCTGCAGTGTTTTTTTCTTCTATCTCTGTGGACAGGAGACACTGAGCACGAAAACCTTTAATAACAGACCTAAAAATCTGGATATAAATAGCAACATAGCGGCTGAATTGTGTGTGTGTGATGTTTATTACGACTCATACACAGCCCTGTAGAATTTGCTTCTCCTCTTTCTCTTTTGGATCAGTTTGTGGTTCAGAAATATATGGCTGAATTAGTGTCATCGTGTTGTGTTGAGCATGTGAACGCGGTGCAGGTAGTCGGAGTTGGTGTGACTGATTGGAGGCGGGGACTGATTTGCATATTCATGTTTCAGTGCATACTGAATGCGGAGTCTAGAATTCTATTCGACCTATGAAATCTACCCATTTTGTGTGTGTATGTGTGTTTTGTGTGTGTATCTGTGTGTATATATATATATATATATATTATGTGGCTAGTAGTTTTCCAACATTACTAGCCACTCGCCATTTTCACTAGCCACAATTTTGTTGTTGGGAAAATATATTTTGTGCATAAATTTAACTTTGGCATGCTAAAATGACTTAATTTAGACTTTGTGTTATGTCCACATGCCTCCTCATTCATTTCACTTTTTTGTGTGTACGACCCTGCTCAATGCGCATGGGCAAATGGATTGTGGTTTTACAGTGTCCCATTGCAATTCGTTTTTCTTTCACAGGACTTTTCAGAGCTCAACACTGAGGATTTACCAAATGTATTTCTGACCACACCAAAAATAAATAAATAATTATTTCTTAGCCACAAATGTTAAATAATATGTCAAAACATGCAAAATATAGCTGTATACGTGCTCTTTTTATTCAACAAAACATTTCTTTAAAAAAAACTATTACTTTTTAAAACTAATTATTGCCATGTATCTAAAACTATGCACAGTAGCCTAGTCTGTCCAGGCTAAAGGTCTCTCAGATCACTAGTTAACTACACACACATGGGAAGTTAGTCTCCTATTAAAGCAATGTTATTGTAACAATGATAATTAAAACATATTAACAAAAATAACCTGTAAGCAAAAGAAAGCAGGTGAAAAACATACCGTGTGATAATAAAAGATGATTCCTAAGATGTCTCTATTGTCGAACCCTGCTTTTAAGAAAACTATAATTTAAAAATGATCTTCAACCAGCCAAAGTGGCTAGTGAGAGTGTCTGTCTAACCTGCCATGGCTGAAATCTACCCGCATTTGGCGGGTTGGCGGGTGTTAATGTAAAGCCCTGTATATGTGTGTGTATATATATATATATATATATATATATATATA
>CAIGQZ010035013.1:6151764-6164959 GCA_903798205.1 Danio tinwini | reverse complement strand
TTCATGATGCTGTGGGGATAACTGATGAACAAAGGGACTAAGCCGAAGATAAATAAATGACTGAAATGAATATTAATCATTTAAAAAAGGGCAAAAAACAAATATAAACTTCCTTCATCTTAAATATTAGATTTTACTAACTCTAATAAGCTCTCATTAGCTGTGTTTGTTTGTAGTGTGATGTGATTTAGGCTTGCAATACCACTACGAGACAATATTTGAAACTGTACAATAATAATAATAACTAATCCTGTAATATTACCTTATTAGATTAGATTCAACTTTATTGTCATTACACATATACAAGTCAAGCGGCAACCTCCCGCTCTCCCTCGGAAAGCCCATACGGAAGTAACTGAAACTGCAATTCATCGAGATTCCGCTAGTCCTGGCTCCATAATAGAGCAAATTTCTATTGAGCCCACAGTTAATATGGCCAATTTTACAGCAGAAAAAAAGGTGTTTACAGCCTGGTACAAAGAACGATTTTGGTTCATATAGCTAATATTACCCTTCGTGACAACTGTGAGGGGGTGATTTTTTTATAACTCATCCATTTCCTTTATATTAGGTTATATTATTTTTGCATAATTTAGGGCATGACCACTTGAGTGACAGCTAGCTTTCGCTGGTCGCCGTCACGTCACCTCAGCTGATTAGCCGCTGATCTCTGCATATTCATCATATTTTTTTTTGTTTTATGTGGCTTTACGCAGTCAGTTGCCTTTTGGAATTATTTCTTGCAATTATCAGATTATATGGCATGCTGTGTGCACTTAATTGTGCTCACAAACCATTCACATGGCCTCCATTTTCCAGGTGAGTGAAATGATATACTTATACCATCTCTATAAATGCATTTGTTTTATTTAAGATCATTTATCATTTTTAATGTTCTTTAGTCCTGTAATGCACTCCAGAATCTGACAGATTTATTAGCTGTTGGCTCTAGAACAGTCATCTGAAGCGTTGTCATACAATTCTGCCTGGATTTCATCAATAGCCCTGCATTTACTAACACAGACTATATCCGATGTGTTTGGAAGTAATTTGCACTTTCCTCCTGTTGAAAAACGTCATAAGAACGATGCTTATAGTGGCTCAGTGTGTAATACATTAAGCATTGTGCTTATGACGTTGCTTATGAAACAGTGTTTTTAAAAGTCTAAACGCTTTATTGATAAAGTGTACAACCAAGCACATGTGGTCAGAACACAAACGAGTCGCAGGTAATGAAGTATTAAGTGTTTCTCATGCGTCTGTAGCTCCGCTCATGCTCCGCCTCTTTGCCCTTGTATGGTATGCCTCGGTTGGTGCAATGACACGGTAACAAAATGGCAACGGCTGGTTACGCCTACTGGTAGCTTCTTTTGGGTTCTTTATAAACCTATGGGTGACGTCACGGATACTACGTCCATATCTTTTACAGTCTATGATATAATGTATAATGTATGAATACTAATAAATGAATGTAGTTTATAGTATTTTTAAGAAAAAATTCTCCCAAAACTGAAAATTTTGCTATCATTTACTCAACCTTAACTTGTTCCAAACCTTTTGACATTCGTTCTTCTGTTGAACGCAAAAGAAGATGTTTTAAAGAATGCTGGAAGCCTGTAACCATTGACTTCCATAGTATTTGTTTTTCCTACTATAGAAGTCAATGGTTACAGGTTTTCAGCTTGTCTTTTAATGTTCAACAAAAAAAAAATACTCATAAAGGTTTGTAAGCCACTTGAGTGTAAGTAAATAAATGTTCATTTTTGGGTGAACTATTCCTTTAAAACGTTTTTTATTTAATTTTCCAGTAATTTCCCATGACCTGTTTGCCCGCACCATGACTCATAATTCTCCAATGACCTCTGCATATACTTGAGTGAAGAGTGATGCGCTGTTGTAAATGAGTCTAGGGTAGAGTATGTGCTCTGATTGGATCAATACAGTAATTAGAGGCAGGGCTGAAGGAGTCTGTCCAAACCCTCACAGGAATAAACAATGTCCTCAATGAAGGTGTGTGCGTGTTTAGACTTGTTGCTCTGAGAGTCTTTGTTCAGTTAATTCAATTCAATTCAAGTTTATTTGTGTAGCGCTTTTGGCAAGAATTATTGTTTCAAAGCACTTAATTGTTTCAAAGGTGCACATTATTACATTAAAATTAAATTAGGAAAAGCTAAGGTTATTAGTTATTAATAACTCTACCCAATTCACTAGTAACTAATAGCTTTTGACAGTTAAAGTTAATGCTCACACTTTACATTAAAGAGCCCCTATTACACATTGAAAAGGGTCATATTTCGGTTTTATGGGTCTCTAACAACATACTGATATGTATGCAAGGTCAAAAAACACGTTCATGGTCTTATAATATGCATTTATTTTTATCTAATTATCCCAGCGACTCCCATATGAATCGTTCAGCGATTCATTTGTTCCCAAACCCCTGCTTAGCGCGAAGCTAATCTGCACTGATTGGATCGATGACAGCCTGTTGCCATTGGTCGACAGCGTTCAGCGCGAGACAGTAATATGGCCAGCGTAGTTTATCAAGCCTGCGGCCATGGGTCGCCAACATTGGATCGCAGCGGACGCTCGAAACATGCTTCAAAGTAAACTTACTAACACCACAGTAAACAGTACCCGCTTCTCAACAGTGTTATTCAGACACCTCAGCACCGAAAGCAGTGCAGTTAAACACTAGCATATGTATGACATACATTCAGTTTTAATCCACACAGCAGTAAAAGCTGAACTATTCTGAACCTTGACTGCTGCACGTGTGCAGGATCAGCTAACGGTGGCCATAGCAACGACAAACGGCAGTGGAACGAGCTCACGGAAGCATTTAAATCTGTAAACAAAGCAGCACGCGTCACTTTTACAACGTTGCATTAGACGCGATATGAGAATATAAAGAGTTAACCTGATACAGTACACGCGGTTACTAGTAACAAAACATGTAGATCATTTCTATTTGGAATCATTGCTGTGGCACCTCGTCTGTGAACTGCTATATCAGGGGTGTCAAACTCAATTCCTGGAGGGCCGCAGCCCTGCACAGTTTAGTTCCAACCCTAATTAAACACACCTGATCAAACTAATTGAGTGCTTTAGGCTTGTTTGATACCTGGAAATAGGTGTGTTGAAGCAGGGCTGGAACTAAACTCTGCAGGGCTGCGGCCCTTCAGGAATTGAGTTTGACACCCCTGTGCTATATGTTTTAAGTGCTTACCTGTACTCTGCTTTTCTAAACGATCACATCCCCAGCCGGGAGGTTGTAGAATCCTCTGTCCTCTGACAAGCTATCTCTGCTCTCCATTCGCAAGCCTTTTCAGTGCTGCTCAACAGCCCGAAGCCCAGCGTTCAGCAGCCTACCTGTGTACCTATTTTTTTGTCCTTATTTTGCCTGCACCCCTGGTGTCAGGCAGAAACTAATGCATGAGCTGTGTAGTGATAGATCACCCATTGTAAACATGCAGATTTCTGAACGACTCCTTTCCCTCACAATTCCAACAATATCTAGGTTTACACAGCGTCTTCATGAGCGTCTTGCTGCTGTGTTAGTGGGCTGGGCCGCAGGTTTGAATATTGCCAGGTCTGCGCGCGCAACGATTATGTTTCGCGATGACGCCACACCGAAACGGCTAAAGACTCAATATGAAGACGATTCATTTAAACCACTATGAGTCGACTCTTTTATAGATGAATCAATAGTTTTAAAAACTGTCCACTTTCAGATGTAAGCTTTAGCTGGATATTTCACTTCACTAAGAGCTGTGATGCACACTACATGGAAGGTCACTTTCAAAAACCCATAATAGGGGCTCTTTAAGGTTTTATTAGTTAATAATTTTCCTAACATGAACTAATTATGAACAATGCTTGCACAGCATTTATTAATCATAGTTCAACATTTACTAATGCATTATTGGTATCTAAATTCATGCTTGTTAACATTAATTAATGCACTTCCACAATGTGCTTCCACAAAAGAAATGAAAGCAATGTAAAATCAAGGTAAAGCTACTTGGTAGCAGTGGATTAAAAATACAGTGTTTTCTGCCAAGGTAACCCAGAGTGCTGAAATATATATGGGTAAACTGGCAGTGGGCTGGTTGTAGAGACCAAAACAAAGACAGACATTCCCACACGGAATGCACATTTTCAAAGCAGAATAACTGACTTTAACATTGTTTTTCAGATAAAAAGTATGTTTACTTAGCATGTTAGCATGTTTCCTATATATCTGCAAACATATTCTAGCATATTTATGCTTTAGAAGAGTCAAAATATACCTTTAAATAACATATTTTGGATTTGCAAAAAATAAATAAAAAGTAGACAGCGCCCCCCAGTGAATTTGTCATCTGAAACGTACAAGTGAAATACTTAAATACAACACCTTTAAGTAACGTATTTCAGATTTGCAATCATGCATTCAAATTCGGAAAAGCTAAGGTTATTAGTTCAACTTTTTATTATTATTTATACTTTATTAGTTACTAATAACTTTAATTAACTAGTAACTAATAGCTTTTAACAGGTATAAAGTAAAGTTATTGCCCACATTTTACAATAAGATTTCATTAGTTAATGGGTTTCCTAACATGAACCAAGAACAATACTTGTACAGCATTTATTAATCGTAGTTCAACATTTACTAATGCATTATTAACATCCAAATTCATGTTTGTTAACATTAGTGCACTGAGTCAACAAACTAACAATAAACAACTGCATTTTCATTAACAACAAATATTGTAATAAACGTATTGTTCATTGTTTGTTCATGTTAGTAAATGCATTAACACAAAAAAGTGTTATCAAGTTATTATATTTCAACATAGTTAACCTGCAGTTATATAGCATATAGCTGATGTCTGTCTACATGTTCAATCAAGTGTGTTTGTGTATTAAGTGTGTGCGGTTGTCCTTGAAGACTTCGATGGTTGGCATCATCTCTTCAGAGGTCTTGGATCAGTCCTGTGTTTCTGCCATTTGTTCGGTGTCTCTCTCAGACATGAGCGGCGAGGGGAAAGGTCAGGGTTTTAGCTTGTCATTTCTTCACAGAGGGCCAAAAGATCACCCAGAACCCATCAATGTGTTTCCCATGACAGATTTTATAAACAGAAAAGCTGTTTGGGATTTGATTACATTTCACATGAATAAATAACCCAAGACAATGCAAATACTCAATCAAGTGTGTGTGTTTTAGTTATTTTTTTAAAGTTACACACTAAATATTCAGTCTTGCAAGTCTTTAATGTTACTACACAGTCAATAAAAGCACACAATATAAAGCATGACCATTCAGTATTATAGAATTCACATTAGAACTTGCTGTTATTTACATTTGTATACATTCTGCTTGTCTTTTCCTGACATGAGAGGACAAAAAGTTCACCTCTAACCCATCAGTGTGTCTCCTATAACATATTTAGCTAACAGAACAGTGCTGTTTAGAATGGGTTTTATTGCAATTGAGTTGAACATGTAAACAAGGAAATGCACACACACGCACGCACGCACACACACAAGCGCGCTCTTTCACGTGTGCACGTACACACACGCGTTATATTAAAACATCACCTCAAAGCCGGGGTTGATAGGAGCTAAACAAACAGGCGGTGTCACATGACCAGTGTCAGGGCCTTCAGGGGTCAGAGGTCAATGAGTGAGTGACAGGCCTGAGCTCAGGGAGTTTAGGAGATGGATTACCTCTCACACACTGGGAAAAGAGGAAAAACAAGAGAATGCATTGCAAGAAGCAATCCTGCATTGATCTGCTGAGAATTTACAGTGTGAACACTAAAACTAAATTGTATGTTTTCTGATAGGGAAATATCTCACGTCTGTTCCGGCAAAAGCTGAATTGAGGCAAATGAATGATGCCGGTAAAACTGTAAAAGGTTGTAGCTGCTCCAAACTATTCAATCAAATCTATCCCGCTCAGTTTGCACCAAGTGGGTGCAGAATTAAACGTATTCATTTTCTCCATGTGATTTTTAACAATAGATGATAAATATTTAAAGAACAAGCTGCCATGAGCTCTGAGCTTGTTAATTCATTGAGCATGCATTTGTTGTACCCATATGTTCACATTATTATTCCACTCATGTTAAAAACTATTGTGTTTAAAGAATCTCACCCATTATGCTATACAGAAATTTCCACCAATCAGAATGTTGCGTTGAGCAAAGCGCCAAAGGATCTTTAGCTCCGCGCACTGTCATACAATCAAAGATGGTCTAATTACACTAAAAATATGCCACTAGTTGTGTTCATGTGCATATTTTACAGTGAACTTGAAATGTGAAGTTTGATAACTAATTTCGAGAGGAGCACGTGATACGATGCATGGCTGTAATAATCAGTAATAATTCAATCAGATTGATCCAAGCTTACAATAAATAGACAGATTTCACCCTACTGACTTATCTTCATTTTGGAAGAATCCCCCCCTCGCCCTATCTCCTCCTTTTCCTTCCTTTTCTAAGGGGAGCTCATGAGACCAACCTGATCTCGGACCCCCTTTATATGCTTATTGACCAGGCAGGAGCCTTGGGCTCAATTATCTTCGAGCTCAGGGTTCTCTCCTGGGACAGCATGCCAAACCTGCTATTAACGCCAAGCATATAAGTGTGAACTCTTGAAATATTGTTTCTATAAATATAACCTACAATCGTTATTCATTCATTAATTTTCCTTCGGTTTAGTCCCTTATTTATCAGGGGTCACCACAGCATGTACCACCAACTATTTCAGCATATGTTTTACACAGCGAATGCCCTTCCAGCCTCAACCCAGTACTGGGAAACACGCATACAATCTTACATTCACACACACACTCATACACTACGGGCAATTTAGTTTACCCAATTCACCTATAGCGCATGTGTTTGGACTGTGGGGGAAACCGGAGCACTCAGAGGAAACCCACACCAACACGGGGAGAACATGCAAACTCCACACAGAAATGCCAACTGGTCCAGCCGTGACTCAAACTAGTGACCTTCTTGCTGTGAGGCCACAGTGCTAACCACTGAGCTGCTGTGCCGCCCCTACAATCATTATAAATATGTTCACAATACTTAATGGGATTGTAGTTCTTCCCTCATTCAATCTATTTACACTCTCTCTCTCTTCTTCTTCTTCTTTTTATTCATTGGTATTGAAGATGTCCATATATACTAGTAAACAGTGCAGAATAAGAAATTACATCATAGTTTAATCCCACTCATGCTTTCCTATAGCCTTATATATTAAAATACAGAATAATAGATAAATTACAGATTATCCCAACATAAATCCAATCATACCTTTCCACTAGCCTTTTAAAAATAATATAAATAAAAATAAAAATATCATCTGCTATTTAAAAACAAGTTTGTGTTCCTCAAATGAAAATGTGTAATATGATTCTCCTCATAGCTGGTTTGGTTAATGGCTTCAGATGCTTTGATGAAGATTAATGAAGAGAAAAATGCTTTCAGAATCAATGCTGCTAATAAAAAAATTAGCCACTAATGCACACTTTTCAATCCATTTAGACCATGTAAGCATTGGGTCACTACTGAGACTAACCTGAAATTGTTTAGTTGTTACACTCTCAGAAATCAAGTTACACAAGCTGTCACTGGGGTGGTACCTTTTCAAAAGGTACACATTTGTACCTAAAGGGTCCATATTGGTACCTCAAATGTATATATTTGTACCTAAAAATTTTAAGAGGATCACTTTTGTACTTTTTTACGTACTAATATGTACTCTTGAGGTATTAATATTTAAAAATAATTAGTACCTTTTAAAAGGTACCAGCCCAATGACAGCTCGCATATCTTTATTTCTGGGAGTGTACAATATGTATCTATTAAACGTGTGTGTGTGTGTGTGTGTGTATATATATATATATAGTATTGTTGTCCATGTAAACACACTAAGGTCATCAAAAATCTCAGTTTACAAGGTAGACTCTTAATCAGAGTATTGTCGTAATGGCATTAAAACCAGAGTTTTACTGTCATGTAAAATTACTGAAGGTTATCAAAATCGTAGTTTAGATAGTCAACTCTTAATGAGAGTATTGTCTTAATTGTATTTAAAGTGGAGTATTAGTGTCCATGTAAACCTATACTAAAGGTCATCAAAAATCACAGTTTACATGGTAAACTTCTAATCAGAGTATTGTTTTAATCAAATTAAAATTGTTGTCCATGTAAACGTACTGAAGATTGTAAAAAAATTGCAGTTTTCATGGTAAACTCTTAACCAGAGTATTGTCTTAATCATATTTAAAACAAAGTATTGCCTAGAATTGCACTTGCCCGTGTAAACGTACTAAAGATCACCAAAAAAATTCCTGTTTACACAGTCGAAATCTCAGATTTCATGGTTGACTCTTAATTCAAGTATTGTCTTAATCGTATTAAAATCGGATTGGTGTCCATGTAAACGTACAGTACTGAACGTCATCAAAAATCTCTGTTTACATGGTCGACTTTTAATCAGAGTATTGTCTTAAAAGGGAAATGAAGCACTCAGTCAAGTTTACTTTATTTTGTAAATTGATTTCCACTTTAATGGAAATATATAAATGTATAACAAACTCGATTAACATAACCATTTAGCAGAAAACTGCATGTTTTACTATAGCTTTTAGACCTAGGGCGCCACCATCTTGGAATATCGCTGTGTCTGACGTCATAGGATTGGTTTCGTTCCCTTGGCTGAACAGATACAGTGCTATAGTAAAACATGCAGTTTTCTGCTAAATGGTTACATTAATTGAGTTTGTTTAATATATTTCTATTAAAGTGGAAATCAATTTACAAAATAAGGTAAACTTGACTGAGTGCTTCATTTCCTCTTTTATGGTATTAAAATCAGAGTATTGGTGTCCATGTAAACATACTGACTTATGGGGGAGAGACCATACCTGTCAACATTGAGATGTGAAAATAAGGCATATGCCTATATTAGATTAGCAGCAAACAATTTAGCAAATAGTTTAGCTTATTAAAATTAACTATTATAAAGAAATAGATTCAAGTTATGAAATCTCATAAATTTTTCTTCACTGTATAACTGACACATTCGGATTAAAGAGCAACGAATGAATCTCTCATTTATTTACATTATTCGTTACATATTACATTAAATAACAGGGTGTCACTTTAAAAGTGCACACATCTAGCGTTATAATATACCTGTATATGTATAACTTTTATGCTCATTTAGGACAAAATTAGAAAAAAAACACTAAGATCGACATCTTTAGATGTTATTATTATTAATTATCTGTCAATGTCTGTTCAAACACGCACCCAAAACTCAGACTTTCGCTCCGCTTCAAATCGCGTGTAAAGAATCCGTTTGGGAAACAGCGTCTCTTTATCACTATGGAGCTCGTCAGCTGACAGTGACGCACCACTATATGATTGTTTTGAGGATTGCATAAGAGGGGCGACAGCACCTGTAATGGAAAGAAACGGGAATCGTGCAGTTTTTTTATATTTATTTCAAAGAGTTTTCATGCCTAAATAAAACGAAAGCACTGAACAGACTCGTATTTAAAAGCATGGGGTGGCCACTGGTGGTACAGCAGTATGGGTTGCATATAGGAAGGATCAGCTCTTTAATGTTTATTGCCATCCTACATAGAAAGATTGAAAATACGAGAGAAATACGGGAAAATACCTGAACGGGATGATAGCGGGATAGAACTGTAAAATACGGGAGAATCGGGAGGGTTGACAGGTATGGGAGAGACACTGGTGTAAACCTCACCCAATAAATGAGAGAGAGAGAGAGAGAGAGAGAGCATGGAGGATGTGTTTGCAGTGGGCAAGAGACTCAGACAGATTGATTGGGCTGTGATTTGGGTCATTCTCTAACCCTATCGCCCCGTGACAGCGGCGGCATTGTCTCGGCCTGCTATCGCTTTTCCGCTGTCTCACACTCCCATTAAAAAGCATTTGGGCTTCATTACAGGGAATTGCGTGAACGAGTGTGAGGTGCGGAAGGGGGGGAAAACAATTTGCATCCCTGATGTGCCACCAGAGGCTTCCAAGAAGAAAAAACATCGATGCACCTGATTGTCCTCAATTCGCCTCAGAAAAAAAAAACTGCATCCATTCAGGAAGGAAACACAATACTCATTATGAGGTTTCTGATGCCACAATCCACAAGCAAACTGTGCGTGCGAGGAAAACAACCGTCCGCAATTTAAATGTGAATGCACAACCGTTCCTGATAGAATTTAATTAATTTTCTCCTCAAAAGGTGGAAGAAACCATACGCCGTGTGGTAAACAAAAGGCCTCGCTTATGGAAATGAGAATCTTCTTACATATCCAATTCAATCATATTTGTTGTGTGCTCCTGTTTACACCTCCATATTCCAGCAGTCTTGACGAGTTTTGTATTGTATTGTTTTTGAAGTTTTCAGGAAAACAGGGTTATTCCCTTTGGAGGAATTCATGAAAGCATTAGAGTTGCCAGACTCAATCTAAAGCTATCAGAAGTTGTTTCATTGTCACGTCTCTTGGCAGGTTTCTTGTCTCTCAGGTCATCTGAACCGCCAACCCATTTGCGAGCCTTTATGGATCTGATTCTATAAAACCCAAAGCTGCTCAATGATTTGGAGTAATTGGCCAGTGTTTGTGCCATGTGTCCGCTGTGTCCGTCTGAGGTTACAGAGTCATAAAGCACACCTCTGTGCATTGCGTTTATGGCCCTATAAACGTCTGGACGGACACTTACCATTTCTGGAATTGCACTTGCCTGTGAAAAGATCATTCAGTGTGAAGCGCTAAATAAATGACACCACGTATCTAACAAATAATTAACTCTGCATTTTAATGGTTTTGCAGATGCCTTATACAGTGGTCAACATAGAGTGGGGGAAATATGACGTCAATTTGTATGCAAAAACCTGGAAGCGAGTTTTAGAAGTTCCGGTTCCCTCATCCCAAAGTCAATGGGTTTTTTCAATGGGATTTCAGTTAAATCGCTTAAATAAGGTTTGTGGCTAACACAATCTCCAGATACTTTCTTGTTTTATTCTACAACATAAAACACATCAGAAACTGTGGACTGTGTGCTAAACTGTGGATGTTTGTTGTTTTTAAATCGAGAAAAATGCATCTAAAAGGAGATAATAATATTGACCATAAAATTAGCCTTTAAAAATTGTTAAAGTGCGTTTACTTCAACCAAACTAGCAAAAGACGTCCTCCAGAAGAAAATTATAGGAATTGTAGTACTGTATATTAATGTAAAATAATATCCTTCCTCAAAATGTCACTTGAGAAAATATTTGAAAGCAATAAATAATTAAATATAATTATGAATAATTATAATAATAGGTGCAGAGTGAGCAAAATAAATAATAAAACAGACTATCCTAAATTGTTATCTGTATTTTACATTCACGTAGACTTGAGTTGCCATTTGATTTTTTGCGTTTATATTGTTTTGCTATGAGATGGATGATCTTGGCTCACCCATCTAAATTAAAGTTATTGACTGGTTAACACTTTGCCGTTTAACGTTTTTATGGATTATTAAAAAAAAAAATCCATAAAATTTACAGTAAAAAAAATGGCAATTTAATCACTAAAAATATGGTCGACATATAAATTTTACTGTAAAATTTCACACTTTTTTTATTTATACACCAATGTTTTGAAGTACTAACATCGACACAACTTTGTTACACATTGACAAAATGGATGTTGTTAACAACTAAGGAAATTTATATATGCAAAAAAACAAAACTAATTAGTTTATAAATGAAGTTCTGTGTATTAAAATTAAATGACACCGGGAAAAAATTTTGAACACATGAAGAAAGGGAGGTTTAGTTCAGCAGTGAAATCCCAGACAGCATCTGAAATCTCTCAGTAGTTCTTCAGCAACCCTCTGCCCTTTCTCAGTGTAAATGAATATTAGATGCTCTTCTCTGAGTGAATCTATTTTTGCATTGCACTGTAATGTTCAGTGCAGATTAACTTAACCCACCATTAGAGATATTGATCAGAGAAGCTCTCAGATTGCCTTCTCCTACTGCATTTCTCACCACTCCCAAGATAAAAACTGTTTTTTATGACCCATGAAGGGCCGTTCTGTCATTTCGGAAGCACCTGTTTGGTTAGACATGTATTGTTGTGGTTAAGATAGTTTGACGGGCTAATCCTGCCGCTGCTCCTTTTAAGTGTCTCTGAGTCTTTCCAGCCACTGCACAAGCTTTATTGACTGCCTGAATCCCAGTAATTAAAAGGGAAGAAGCCTCCGGTACATCAGTGATGGAGAGAGCTTTGCTCAGTTTTCCTCAAGGCGTTCCCTTCACGGGATTCGATCAGGAGTAGTTCTGCTGGAAAGGAAATTTGGTGAGAAACTGAGAGTTATAGATGGTCGTTCAATAAAAGAAGCTATTTCATGCATCTCTTCTGGTGATGTTTCTTATAGGTTTGATTTCTGTTATTTTTTATCTAATAATAGTAATAACACAATAGTAATTATAATAATAATAATGATAATAATTATCATTTTTATACTTGTTGTTACTCTTTTTTTGACAATTATGTTTTTTTGCTAATCTTTGTTGGTTATATATATATGTATATATTTGTAACCAATGAGAGTCGGGTGACAACAGAGTGAGAATCCACGGGCAGCTTTATTTAAAGTCATCAGACAGGCAATGGTCAAACACAGGAGCAAACAACATACAGGGAAATCCAGATGCGTAGTCAGGTCACAGGCAAAAGGTCAATACAGGGGGCAGACAACGTAAACAAGAACAAGGCAAGGGTCAAACACATTGATTAAACATGGAAAACACTTCCAAATGTTACAGAGTTTAACCAAACAAATCAGCAATATGTGTCAAAGTGAGGTGTATAAATAGTCCTGGTTATTAGTGCTTGCGAGTATCAGCTGTGTGTATGCAATCATGGGTGAACCGGAACTGGTGTGTGTGTGTGGTGCATAGCGGGAGTTGTAGTTCATATCATATCTGTAGAGTGAGACTTGTAGTTCTGGTGATAATTAGCAGGGTAAGATCGCTAGTGATCATGACAATATTATTATCATTGTATATATTTATGTTTATTGGCATTTTATATTGTTATATTTGGTAATTTGGAGAAAAAAAAACTATATATATATATATATATATATATATATATATATATATA
>CAIGQZ010035013.1:6121764-6140858 GCA_903798205.1 Danio tinwini | reverse complement strand
TTATATTATATTACATTGCATTACATTGTATTATATTATATTATATTTTATTACAGTATCTTATATTATATTATATTATATTATATTATATTACAGTATCTTATATTATATTGTATTACATTACATTATATTACATTACATTATATTATGTTATATTATATTACATTACATCACATTGTATTATATTATATTATATTACAGTATCTTATATTATATTACATTACATTATATTATATTATATTACAGTATCTTATATTATAATACATTACATTATATTATATTATATTACAGTATCTTATATCATATTACATTATGTTATATTATATTATATTATATTATATTATATTATATTATATTATATTATATTATATTATATTATATTATATCACATTATCTTATCTTATATTATATTACATTGCACTACATTACATTACATTACCTTATCTTACATTACATTACATTATATTTTTATTATATTATATTATATTATATAACATTACATTACTTTACATTATATTAAAAAATTACACCTGAACAATGCATGTGCTCGGAGAAGCAACAGTTCTCACAGCAGTTTCTAAACTGCTGACATTTCTGTTGTGTTTTTTTGGTATTGAATATAATATCTTATTTGTTTACTCATCGCACACTGTAAAGAAAATGACTCAACTTAATTTAATTGTAAGGCTGCACAGTTTGCTTGCTTTTTTTGAGTTGACTCAACTTTGAACCTAGGTAGTGCACTTGACTTGATTTAAGAGGAGTCAAAATAAAAGCTCTGCTTTATGATTTTAAGTTAAGTCAACCTTTTTTTTAACAGTGCAATGCATTCTGGCACAGTTTAGCCGCCTGCTGTACCTTCATGAATTGTCTTGTTTCTTGAGTGCAAATGATGTTGTCTAGGTAAACAGCTTACTTGGGTTTGCTACAATATAATTGTGTTGGTTTTTCAGCTCCACAAAAGCTTCCTGGTCAATGAAGGTTTGCATCCATATGTTTTTGCTTTAAGTGTGTGTATAAGATCCGAGAGGGCTGTTTCACACTCGAGTGTCATAACCTGCTTAGGGATTTTTTAATATCATCTCAGTGCATTGCAGAGGTTGGAAATCATTGTTTATAGGCAGCATTAGAGCACCACTCTTCTGTTTTACTGGTTATTGTGACTGCTTTTATTATTGCCAAGCTGGAAAATGAAAACAGGATGCAGGCATCGGTTCTCTAGTACAGTATCACGCGATCATAGTGCTTGACTCATCTGATAATCGAAGAACTCACAATAAAGCATGCATGGCATCTGATTGTGCTCTCCATTGTTTATTCTAATGTTTGCAAGCTATTGCCAGTTTTACAAGCAAGAAAAAACAATTGTGCTCCTCCATCTCAGTACCTGTCTCTGTCTGTATCGTAGGGCGTCTGCGCTTGTAATGTGAGTGCAAAAACGCGCCTGAGCACGAGAGTCAATGTCATTTTTATGGGACTGTTTCATGTGGATTTATTAATCATTCTTACATTTCAATGAACGAAAACTGTCGTAGTTTATTATAGACGCAAACCCTTCGCTGCACGTCAGCTGCACCTTCAGCAAACTAAAAGCTGCTCTAAAGTCCAGCACAGAGCATGTTAGTTATGCGCCTATGCAGGTCCAAATGCTTGCTTAATACACACAGGATGTACTGCTACACACAAATATCTTTACAGATAAAAACAATTAAAGCATTAAAATGTTACAAATATTATTATTTTCTACATAAGGGGGGGGGCTTTTTTCAGTTTATTCATGGCAATTTGCATTAGTATATATTTTTTATTATTATTAGCAGCATTATTTATTATATGCATACTTATATTTGTTTTAATAAAAACAAGTTTAGATTTGTCCACCTGTGGGGTTTTGGAGATGTCTGCATAACCATATGGAGCATAAGAACAGGACGTGTGTTTGGATATAACTCAGTTTTTTAAACACACTTCGTTATTATTGTTCATTTATTTGTAGCTGGAAATTAGAACTGAATTTAGAAATAGTTTTGAAACAAATCTTTGTGCTTATCAAACTAAATTAAATATGTTGGCTAATGGATGTCTTCAGTAAAGTGTATAACACCGTTTTCTTATCCACAAAAGTAAAGGAGTAAAGTAAAAAGTAAAAGGAAAGTAAAGAGGCTGAATGAAGTAGGCTCGTAGGCTCGTGAAGTAGGCTCTTTATCCTCGCGCTGCAGATGCTCTGTTTAACTGTTTTCTCTCTAGTGAAGCGTTCAGTTTTTTCACTTATAAAGTCCACCATGTAAATAGCAAATGCACCATGGCGCAACACAACTGACTCTTAAAGGGAATGGGAGATGAGACTCTGATTGGTTAAATGCACGTTATGCTCAAAACACACCCAAAACTTAAGGCAATAAGTACAACCTGTTAGACCATGCACCACGGTACAGAGCATATTTTTACATCCTTAAAATAGCAAAAGTGAATTCTAGCACACCCTTAATGTTTTGCATCATGCGCATTAGACTTTGCACCTAGATCATTAACATAGAGCCCATTGTTTTTTTTATAATTATCTATATGTTCAGTACTGTTAGCTAAGCTAATGACAGTGTTTGGTAATTCTGTAGTTTTTATAAGTAACTGCAATAATTTTTATTTAATTAAATGAATGTATGTTTTTTTTCCAATATCATGCAGCTCTCCTCTGCGATTATAGATATTGCATATGCTATTATTAATAATTTTTCGATATATTTTGCAGCCGCAGTCTGTACCTGCTCTAGTTCTATCTGACATTGTGGAGACTTGACAGCTTTCTGCCTGATATTGATTGGGTGCAAACGCCACAGCAGAATTAAACATTTATGCCCCGTGAATACTGACACTTTGGTTTTCTCAGAGGAGTTGGTGCTGCGAGATCTGCAGGCATATCCAGTGTCAAAGCAGATCTGGAAATTTTGCTTATAATTTCACACAACACCTGTCGTCAGCTAAAAAGCATCCCAGTCAAAGCATCTGCATGCGCCGTCTGCGGGTCACGGGGAAATCAAAAAGTCAAAAAATTTGATAATCTATCGAAGTGAAAACTATTTTTGAGTATTAATTGGGATGCACGATTTTTATCCCCTTAAAAAAAGGTCAAGTGAAACATTTAACGAGCAATTAAGAAGAGGAAATGCCATCTGGCAATCGGCGACTATAAAATAAATTGGCATAAATAATTAAGGGGACTAACAGGAAAGAGAAGGGAATAAAGCTGGGCTAATGTCAAGCTTCGGCACAGATTGCTGTCTCTCTCTCTCTCTCTCTCTCTCTCCCTCTCTCTCTCCGGTGTTCAGAGTCATTCATTACGGAGGAAAGGCTGTGCCACTAATGTGTGTGATTCTCCCACTGAGAGCCCGAGATCCCAGGAGCCGCTCGCAGAGCACATGTAACTGGAAGCCAATCATTGCTTTACTGCCTGCTCCTCCTTTGTGCTTTTCTGCTCTCTGTTGTGCAAAAGCAGGCGTTGAGCATTGATTTAGGGTTCAGTGATTTGACCGTGTGCTCTTCTCTTATGGGGGGAGCATCTGAAAACTCTGATGAAGCACGTCCTGAAATCTAAAGTCAGCCATCGGTGTTGGTTTCAAATGATTTCAATAAATAAATCAATATATACATCAATGTACAAACACTTTTATATAATTTCCAAGGACAACTGCAACAAAAACATATATTTATTTAATATACTTTAATACCAATTTTTTAAAAGCTATATAATAAAGCTATATATTATAAAAGCTATATAGACACAAAGCAAAACAAAAAACACACAACAAAATTATGTGTAAAACTGTAAAAAAAAAAGTGTACAAATCTAAAAGAAAACAACATATGAAAGCAAATTAAAAATGTTAATTAAAGCTACAAGAATAGCTAGTGAGATTAAAATAACTTTGGACTCTAAAAACATTACATGGTGTAACAAGGAGAAGCACTATATTATATTATTCATTTTCCTTCATCTAAGTCTCTATTTCAGAGGTTGCCACAGTGGAATGAACCACCAATTATTCCAGCATATGTTTCACGCAGTTTTACGATGCTCTTCCAGCTGCAACCCAGTACTGGGAAACGCCCATACACATTCATTCAGACACAGTCATACACTACGGCCAATTTAGTTTATTCAGTTCAACTATAGCGCATGAGTGTGGACTGTGGGGAAAACCTGAGCACCCGGAGAAAACCCACGCCAACACAGGGAGAGCATGCAAACTCCACACAGAAATGCCAACTGGTCCAACTGGGACTCGAACCAGTGACTTTATTGCTGTGAGGCGATCGTGCTACCCACTGCGCCACCATGAATATATTGTATTATATTATATTATATTGTATTATATTATATTATATTTGTTAGCCTTTGAGTTGATGATTGATTTATGATTCAGTGATTTGACCGTGTGCTCTTCTCTGATGGTGATCATCTGAAAACCCTGAGGAAGAATCTCCTGAATCTCCTGAGTCAGGCATTGGTGTTGGTTTCAAATAATTGAAATAAATCAATGAATAAACACTTTAATATTATTTCCAAACACTACTACAGTTAACTAACTAAAGGTTTTACTTAGTAAAACTTGTGTAGTAAAACTATATAACATAAAAGCTAAAAATAATGAAAAAGGGAAAAAATACACAGCAAAATTCCTAAAAAATGAATTCATTTTAATCATAAAGATTTCAATTTTTGTGGTTTTTTTCTTTTTCTTTAAGGATTTTTTTTTTCAATAATTGATTTGTTATTGTTTATCTGATTATAATGAAGAGTTAAAATAGAATTTCCCATCTACACTCAAAAAATGATTGTTGCTGCTTGTTTTAAACTACTAATTTAAAATGAGCTTAAACAGAACAATTCTCGAGATCTACTTAGTTACATTAACTTAATGGATTTGTGTTGGGATAACATGAATAAACTGTGTGCAACCCTGCATATTTTTTACAATGTAGTGCATTCATACTGTAAAAAAAGCTGAAAAAAATTGAAAATCCTTCAAATACATGAAGGGATTAAGTCAACTTATTAGTTTTTCCAAATTTAAGTGGATTAAACATAAAGTGAACACAAGAATTGTGTTTTAGCTTATTTTACACTCTCAGAAATAAAGGTAAGAGAGCTGTCACTGGGGTGGTACCTTTTCAAAAGGTACACATTTGTACCTAAAAGGTCCATATTAATACCTTAAGGGTACATATTAGCATCTTAAAAGTACAAAAGTGTTCCTTTTAATTTTTAGGTACTAATATACACTTTTGAGGTACCAATATGTACCATTTAAGTACAAACATGTCCTTTCTGAAAAGATATCACCCCAGTGACAGCTCGCGTACCTTTATTTCTGAGTGTATATAAGGAGTTTAACATACAACAAACATTGTTTTGACTGTACGCTGTAAAAAAATGCTACACACAATCGACTGCATTGGAACGACATGAAGGAATTTAGTACGCTTATTAGAGTTTGCAAATTTAAGTGGATTGAACATAAAACGATTAAGTTGTCCCCGGAAAAACTCAAGAATTGTGTTTGTTTTATGTCATTTTAAATGAGCAGTTTGAATAAACTTCAAATGCCATTTTTTTCTGAGAAGTACAGCTGTAGGGTTGACTGTGGATAATGGAGCTGGAGGTTACCGACAGGCGGATTTGTCACTGAGTGCCGTCCATTGGCAGCCATTAAGTGGCACGGCCCATGATGCATTATGACATGCCAGCGTGTTTGATGAAAAACTGAGGCTGTCCTCAAAGTGAGTCATCAGCAGGAGAAATACTCTTCAGAAGAGTCCGAGATCTCTCAGGCCTCCCAGATGAAACAAATGAAAACGCAGTCACGCTTTCTCCAGTGCACCCTGCTTCCACAATTAATTACAGCGCTCGCAGTGAAGACAAACCACCGTCGCCAGCATCTAGCAGACCTGAGAAGCGCTTGTACGGTGTTATTAAAATATTTATACATCATGAAAACTTAATGAAATGCATCGCAATGGAAAAAAATTATGTTTTTTGTATGGATTAAAAGTCTTGTAATTCACGTCAGAGCATTGGTATGATTAATGAAAGGCTGATTATTTATTCTTCTGTTCATTTAGGGTGCTGCCAACTTTCTGTATTTGATTGATGGCCTTCATTTTTATAATGTTTAGACGATTAATTATACATCTTAGAACCTCTCGTCAAGCAACTGTTAAACAATACATACTGTACTTATGGGTACACTCTAAGAAAATTGTGCTAGGACGTTTGACCCAACAGTTGGGTTTGCTCATATTTATCACAAAATTGCAAAAAATTGGCTCATAATTTTTACAAAATTATCAATAAAAGAACACAGTATTAAAGTGCGCAGTATAATACATTGTAAAAACAAATGGTATTGCCCTTAATTTTTTAAGTTGAATCAAATTAACTTTTCAAGTCATTTTAACTTGCGTTAAAGTTCTCAGAAATTATAAATATTTAAAAATAGGCACTATCCTTATAAATAAACTTCTTTTTTTTCTTTTTTAAATATTTCCCTAATGATGTTTAACAGAGCACTGAAATTTTCACAGTATGTCTGATAATATTTTTTCTTCTGGAGAAAGTCTTATTTGTTTTATTTTGGCTAGAATTGTCATTTACTGTCATCATGGCAAAGATAAAATAAATCCGTTATTAGAAATGAGTTATTAAAACTATTATGTTTAGAAATGTGTTGAAAAAAATCTTCTCTCCGTTAAACAGAAATTGGGGGGGGGGGGATAGCAGGGGGGCTAATAATTCAGGGGGCTAATAATTCTGGCTTCAGCTGTATATATGAGCAATATCACACTCGTAGCAGTGCGATATTCCTGTATATCGGCACTGGTGGGAGGCATGCGTTAGCTCGAGGCTGCAGGCCGAGTGCCTTAGTGTCCCACCAGTAACGATATACAGCCATTTCGCACTGCTTCTCGTGTGATATTGTGTTTATACAACAGTTTGGAGGCATAATTATGTGTATAAAAAAAATCTAAAAACAATATCCAAAAAAAAATCTAAAAACAATATACAAAAAAAATATATCTAAAAACCCTTTTGTATGAGGAACTACTTTCTTCCGCCATTCATTCACATCTGCAACTGACGTCAGAACAGCAGAAATCATTGGTTATGGTGAGTTTTTCTCCTTTAAGGGCTTATTATGCGGTCTCTGTTGCCATCTTGTGGCAGAGTATCAACCGTCAATTTCTTTGCCCTGCTGATGGCCGCCAATGTGCTGAATTTCCAAAATTATACATATTTAAAATAGGCACTATCCTTATAAATAAACTGCACAGTTGCAATCTAAACAACTACATTCTCGCCTAAAAAAACCTCAAAAGTACATTATGTTGTCCAACAGCTGCAATATTTGTCAAACTGTAGAGTGTCCTCTGCTTGTCGCTGTATTTGGGTGGAGTAATATACAAGGGGGAAGGGTTAAGATGCTGGACGAGTGCTGTGCACGGCTGTCAGACAATCAGATTCAAGAACCAGACAGAACTGTTGTATAAAAATATCTTTATGAGCAATATCACACTCGTAGCAGTGCGATATGCCTGTATTTTTGCACTGGTGGGAGGCATGCGTTAGCTCGAGGCTGCAGGCCGAGTGGCTTAGTGTCCCACCAGTAATGATATACAGCTATTTCGCACTGCTTCTCTTGTGATATTGTGTTTATACAACAGTTTGGAGGCATAATCATGTGTATTAAAAAAATCTAACTCGTGGAGTCTAAAAACTCTTTTGTATCAGGAACTACTTTCAGAACAACAGAAACTATTGCTACTTCACCAACGTCACTTTAGAGCTAGTGTTTGAATGATTCTCTATGTAATATCTAAAGTGATGACAAAACAGATGATTTTGCTCAGCATTTTAGGATTATAAGGCTGAACGGCATGAAACGCCATCAGTCTAGAGACATTTTCCAGTATTTCTCTGTTGCAATTGAGAGATCACAATAATTATCCTTGAAAAAGCCAAAGCAAAGCAAACACTACCAGATTGCTATGGTATAAATAAAGCACTACAACATACAACAGAAGGAGATCGACTTAGAATGTAACTTGCCTGTTTTATAATGATTTGATCAGCTGTAGTTTGAAATTTATGCTGAGTTTTTCTCCTCTAAGGACTTATTATGCGGTCTCTGTCGCCATCTTATGGCGGAACGCTAAATCTTTGATAGGCACTATCCTTATTAGTAAACTGAAATTTAAACAACTACATCTTCACCTAAAAAGCCTCAAAAATACATTTTGTCCAACAGCTGCAATATTTGTCAAACTGTAGTGAGTTTATTCCTCTGCTTGACAAGTGGGTGGAGTAATACACAAGAGTGAAGAAGGTGCACGAGTGCTGATATTGCAGAATATCACACAGCTATCAGCCGTGTGATATTCTGATATATCAATGTATCATATATCTACTTTTTTTATTACTTGGTAAAAATTTGTTTCAAAAATTGCTTTGAAAGCTATAGAATAAAACAAACAAAACAAAGCATCCATAACTCTGTTTTGTGTCCCCGCAATTACAGTAGTGCCAGTTATATTTGACCTTGTCTTTTTCATAGACAGCTCATAATTCAGTTTAAAAATGTAAAAATGCAGATTGTCTTCTGTGAGGGTTTGGGAGGAGGACATAACGTACAATCTGTACAGTATATAAAAATTATTATGTGTGTGTGTGTGTGTGTGTGTGTGTGTGTGTGTGTGTGTGTGTGTCATTGAGTGTGCATTTGTGTTAGTGTGTATTTGTGTTTGTGAGCGTGTATGCATGCATGTGTGTGTGTGTGTGTGTGTGTGTGTGTGTGTTATTTCGAGAGTGTGTTTCCATTTGAACTGCCACATGCTGTGGTGCAGTAATGAGCAGGCAGTGCATGGAGAGCCTTTGCTGGATTAAAGGCAGACAGACGGCTGTGACCCAGCTCGCGTCTGCTGCCATTCACTAATGCTTTTCACTCAGCGACTGGGGGAATTCAATCAGACCCAGCAGAAAGCACAAAAAAGACTGCACTGGACTCTCTGACCCACACACACACACACACACACACACACACACACACACACACTCACTCACACTTGTGATGTTGCATATTCACTGACGCCCAGGGGATTTTCACTCTTGCTACTCACTGGAGTTGTCCACACTAGTCTGAATGATTGGTGAAACAGCAGCGGGCTGTTCAGGCCTTGGTTTACTAGCAGATTGTTTCAGCGCGAGCCTTCTTTTGGTGTTTAGAAGTGCTATGATCAGGTAATGTTTAGTTTATCGTATTTATTTAGTTAAAGAACGACCAAACATTTATTCTTAGGCTTGATTTGGTGGTGCCATTTTTTTATTGAAATTTTTTGATTGATTGCCTTAATTTGGTTTGTTTAGACAATTAGTTATACATCTCAGAACCTCTCATTAAGTAACTATTGAACATTTGAAGCTGTTCTACTTATAAGTACACTAAAAATGTATTTGTATAGTGCCTATCACAATAATTATTGTTTCAAAGCAGCTTTACAAAAGGTGACCATTATTGCATTACAATCAAATTCTGAAAAGCTGATGTTTTTAGTTCGTAGTATCATAACTTTATTAGTTACTAACAACTTTAATTAATTAACAAGTAACTAACAACAGTTATAGTTATTATATAAAGATAGTTAACCTGCAGTTATATAGTATATAGGTGTACATGTTCAATGAAGGTTTTTTTTGTGTGTATTACAGGTGCCCTATAATCAAAATCTGGGTATACCGAGACATAGAATAATAAAAGATCAATATATAGAAATGGGCATACTGTGAGCCTCAGACACTACTGTTTCATTGTTCTCATGTAAAATCCACAAGTGTAAAACCCTGGTGTACAACAGGCCAATCAGAACACAAAGCAAACTGTGACAAGACTCACAAGCAATGCCCTCATAATTTGCATGTCTGCCTACTTTAGGTCATTCATCCAAATCTGGCGAGCAGCTGACGTCATCAAGAGAAAACAGTGCTATTTGATGCTCTGAGATCATTACTATGCATGCCCCAGGCTGCATTTGATAAGCCAAACATTTTTTCTAGTGAATAAGCAAAGTTAGTTTCTGATCCGTAGTTATTTTAAGCCAGGGGTGTCTAAACTCGGCCCTGGAGGGCCGGTGTCCTGGGGAGTTTAGCTCCAACCCTAACCAAACACACTTGAACCAGCTAATCAAGCTCTTTCTAGATATACTCGAAACTTCCTAGCAGATGTGTTGAAGCAAGTTGGAGCTAAACTCTGCAGGACACTGGACATCCAGGACCGAGTTTGGACACCCCTGTTTTAAGCATATATTTCACTTTCTATGTATGTGGGACTTTTATTTTGAAAATGCGAGCCCCAAATTGTTTGCTATGCATTACTGGGCATCGACAGCATGAGGCTTGTTCAATATCGCTTCAGAATGCAAAATCCAAGATTTACAAAATACACATTTATTCATCTCCACTCTGATGAGGGTGTATTTAGTTACCTCTTGGTAATGTATTATGCTTATTGTGAAATTTGATGAGTATGTTTCAGCAAACACATATAGACTGCTGAGTCAAATCACTCAGCTCAATTGTCATATGTTCACGGAGAGGTTGATACTAAGTCCTGGCTGTTTTATTTGACAATATAGCTTCAAAATACAACACCATACATCTATACCACTCACTTTTGTCAAGTTTAATTATACTTTAGCCTTGTTTACATCAGATCTGCTAAGCAAAATAGGTTAATGTTACTGTGATTGGGTTTTTATTGGGTTTTTATTTGTCCGTGTTCAGCGTACATCATGCTCTGTGTGTATGTGTGTGTCTGTCTGTAAGAGCTGCACGTCAGGGCGGAGCTCATTAATATTCACGACACAAACCGTACAGTATATAGTCAATCATGGACGTTCTGATTCTAGGGGTATTTTATCTTCTATTTTGTATTTTTTATTTTATTAAATTAGCTATAAAACTGTTTCTTGAGATTTCATGAACCTACTATGTAGATATCAGAGAACAATTTAACTTATTGAACCAATACAGTATATGGCACCTTTAAGTGTATGTGTTGTCCTCAGTTTCTGTGTTATTTTGCATCAATTTTTGTTCAAATGTGGACAAACCCAATTGCTGGGTTGAAATTTGAGTTATGTTTGTCCATATTTAAACTAAGATTTAGTAGAAAAACAAGCATTTTTTAAGTGTAGCACTGCAAGAGCAAAACTCACATCAGAAACATAATATATACAAGTTTGTGATATATTGCTTCAAGTGTGGCTGTGTAGCAGTGTTTTATTTTATGAGTTGTGTTGCGGTAAAACAACACAACAGGTAGTGCAGTAGCTCACACTGTCATTGACACAAACTGCACTGCACATCTAGAATAATGGCGCCACCATTGTCTGAAATTAATCAGTTTTTTTTTTTATATGTAAATCTTTGATTAATTTTGTAAGGCATTTTTTTAGTAAGAGACATCATTTATGTTATATTAAGCCTAGTCCTAATACCAGGGATTCCTTTTAAAGCATTAGCCAACTCTTTATTACCAATATCAGAAAAAAAGCATAATAAAAGTAAATGGTCATATAAATTGTAAGAAAGCTTATTTTATTCTTTGATTTGTCAAGTTCCTCTAGTGTATGGGAAAAATATGTGCGTGTGAATAGTCGCGTATCATGCGTTTAATATGGACTTTAAATCTAAGGCCATTTTACAACACAAACGCACTAGTATAAACGCAGCCTAAAGCCTGTTTCACATCACAAGCAGAGCATGAGCAGCGTATGTTTTTTGGGCATCCATGTTAACAGATTAGAGCTTTCATACCGCACGCTGAAGCAGCAGGGCCGCGATAGTTTCAGTGCTGGGTCTATTTTTGGTGCTCTGTTCACACTCAATTAAAGTGACAGTGCATTGATAATGACCAAAACACATTTAATGACAGTAAAAAGTAGCAATTTTACCCAATAAATGCATCGATAATATAAACTGATTAATATATAATCAATCAAATAAACTTAAATGATTAAAAACGGCACCAAATATTTATTTAGGGCTGAACTACAAAACCAAATGTAAAACAATTTTAGTATCACTTTTGCTTAAGTTGCACACTAGTGTTGCTGGAGAGGGGAAAAAGAAGTGGCTGCTTTAAAGCCTGGTTTATACTTAACGCGTCCGCTAGTTCGCTTGAGTGTGCTGCAAATGTGACGTTGCCGCGGTGTTAGCAGAAGTTCACTTTGGGTGCGAGCGACATCATTTCGGCTGACGGTGCGCACAACATTTTTTGTGACTCGGGCGAACAGTGCGCGCGGCGCTGCGTTTGATTTGCAGTTTGAAGAAATTTTGTCTGAAACAGTATGACTGTACACACATCTTTAAGATCCATGATCATAGAGATAACCATTCATTCATTCATTTTCCTGTCGGCTTAGTCCCTTTATTAATCTGGGGTCGCCACAGTGGAATGAACCGCCCACTTATCCAGCACGATTTTACGCAGCGTATCTTATCTCTGGGAAACATCCACACACTCATTCATACTCATACACTACGGACAATTTAGCCTACCCAATTCACCTGTTCCACATGTGGGGGAAACTGGAGCACCCGGAGGAAACCCACGCGAACGCAGGGAGAGCATGCAAAATCCACACAGAAACGCCAACTGACCCAGCCCAGCCGAGGTTCGAACCTGCGACTCAATTATAGGTTTTACACTGATGTATATATTACAATTTTTAATTTAATAGTTACAAAACTATAAGAAACAAATTATTTATTTGATAACTGTAAAGTAATATTTGCACCTGTCTGTTTACAATAAACTGATGTCCTGTTTTTCTAGGCTTTATTGGTGATAATGGTCGGGAATGTCGGACCATTATTGTCTGTTAAACATAAGTATAGGACAGAAACTAGCCAGACAATAATGTGTGAATTGTGGAGCGGGCTAAAAAAAAACATCAGTATATTTTAGTAAGTGTACTTTTTTTTTGCTTTTATTCTTGCCATAATAAAAATATTTTTGTAGAGCAACCCATGTTCTGCTGTCATTAATATTTTAATAAACTTTAATAGGTAAAACTGTCCGAGATGTGAACAAAAGCAAGTGATGCTTCAAATTTGATTTTAAAATTCTTGAATAGTTATAAAGATCCTTTTAATCATTAAAATAATTAATAAAAACAATAAAAATAATTAGTTCAAAAATATTGAATGGTATTAATGATATGACGTAGTTCCG
Source organism: Danio tinwini (assembly GCA_903798205.1). Lineage (NCBI taxonomy): Eukaryota > Metazoa > Chordata > Actinopteri > Cypriniformes > Danionidae > Danio > Danio tinwini. Next base: position 6,127,572 of record CAIGQZ010035013.1, on the reverse strand, counting down.
GAAACTTTCTACTTCTCTGTTTATCCGTCTGACTTTGCGCTCAGTTTCTTTTCACCGCCCCCTGTCATTTTAAAGAATATCACAATGACAAACGCGTCAAGTATAAAAGCCTCGTACGTTTCGCGAGGCGCGCGATGTGGCGTCAGGCTAAAGTATAAATCCAGCTTGAGACGGCTATTTACGGGAGTTGTAGTCCATAGCGAAGTGTATTGTGGGTAGTGTAGTTCTACACGCATGCTGGATGATGTGAGCTTGCTGTGTGGTGTGCAGTTGAAGCAGAGGAAGAAAGTTTTATTCGGCTTTGTTTTATGTCCCCTCAAGTTATTCCACCCGGCAGCTGTTAGCACTGTGAAGCTGACAGCAAAAAAATAAGTAAAAGAAGAGCATGCATTGATTACTTTTGTCTGTCTCATCCTTTGCACGGGCATGAATTAACAAGCTGTTACTCTGCCGCTAGACATCGCTGAAGCGGAGAAAGTAACACTAGTTTGATCATGTATAAATATCATTATAACTATACTGTATAAATATTATTATAGCTAGGCCTACAACATCCTGACAATCAAAAACAAAATGACATGATGTCACAGATGATTGTCTTCTGAGTGCACCAGACATGAATGACACTCTTCATAGAGCGTGAGAAGCAGACAGTGTGCTGTATGATCTATAAAATTTGTAAAATAAAGACTTTCAGGTTAAGGAAACAACATAGGAAGAAGTTGCCGCAGGCCTTGGTGCAGATGAAAAGTTAAAAGTGTATTTGTATATAGAGAGAGATAGGTAACTAGATAGAACAGACAGAGATAGATTGATCTGTGCAGACGCAGTCGGTGTGAAAGGCAAAAGCCTGCGTGCTGCTTCTGCTCTCCATAAGCGCTGCGCACGCGCTGCTCACACGCTGCTTTTGCTTGCGGTGTGAAACAGGCGTAAGTGTGACCCTTCATTAGATTACACAATAAATTGCCCCAAACAAAATAAATGTTTGCACGTTTGAAAGAGCTTGCTTTAAAAATTTCAAACTCTTTCATGCTAAAAATATTTGGATCACATGTAATGTTTGTATTTATATAACGCATTTATCATGTATGGCCACACCTAAAGCGCTTCAGAATCATGAGGGGGTCTCTCCACACCACCACCAGTGTGCAGCATCCACCTAGATGATGCGATGGCAGCCACAGGACAATGGCGCCAGTGCGCTCACCACACACCAGCTACAGATGGAGTGGAGAGACAGTGAGCCAGTTCAGTGGATGGGGATGATTGTTTGATGAAACAATCAAACTGCAGCTCTGCACAAGACGTTTGGCCATAGGAGAAATGGTCGTGCCCAACTGAGCCTGGTTTCTCTCAAGGTTTTTTAAATTCTTCACTTTCGCCAGTTGGTGAAGTTTTTTCCTCGCCGCTGTCGCCACTGGCTTGCATGGTTCGGGATCTGTAGAGTTGTGCATCGATGGAATTGCTCCTCAGTGTTTGGACTCTCAGTAGTGATTATTAAACCACACTGAACTGAACTAAACTAAACTGAACTTAAACACTAAAAACTGAATTGGCACTGTTTCAATTTACTATAAACTTCCATGTGAAGCTGCTTTGACACAATCTACATTGTATAAGCGCTATACAAATAAAGATGAATTGAATTTAATTGAATGAAGGGTATTTGGCCATTTGGCTACTCTTTATGAGCGTCAGGGCCTCAATTTAATATCTCATCCGAAAGACGGCACCCACTGATATTATAGTGTCCCCTTTACTATACTGGGGCATTAGGACTCACACTGGCCCCGTTTACACTAGTACGTTTTAGTTTTAAAACGGCGTTTTAGAATAAAAACAATCCGCGTCCACACTAGAGTTTTACCAAGCAGTTCTGAACTACACTAAAACGGTGAAGACGCACATCACATGATCACACACACACTCTCTGGCATGCGCTGCAGCATGCGTTAAGCACATACCCATATGAGAGCTGTGCACGTCAGACTGTTCATCACGGATCTCCAGCTGGATTTAATCTCACTATATTTGTTAAACGTGATATTTAATTCATCTTGTTGTCTATATCTAACGACATATTCCCTGTCTTTGGTCTTTTGAATCTATTACTTGTTCTCAGGTAACGTGTTTTGGCTGAGCGCAGATAAGTTAGGTTAATATACTAATTAATGTAACAGCGGACACCACATCTGACTGATTGCTTGCCTTTATTTTCTTTATTGTATAAACTTATTGTGCGTTATACTTTTATATTGGCCTTTATTATTTATTAAAACTGATATTCAATGTAAGAGAGAGTGTGTTTCGTATTTTCAATGAAAATGAAAGGAGGCAGTAATGTTATAGGCACCGTTTTGTTATAAATATGCATGATGACGACGCTTATATTATGCAGCTACACGACGCCTCAACATTTTTTGATGTCTGTTAAGTTGCTAATATCAAAATAAAAATAGGCAGTTCCTTATATCATGTTTTCATTTTATTGTTAAGAAAGTGAAACAGCATAGCCAGGGTGATGTGAATGACTTTATAAAGTACCATGTACACACTCGGGAGTTTGTTTTCCATATCAAACTTGCGAAGTCTGAACTTACAAGGAGAGGATGCAGGACTGTCACTGAACTGTGTGAAGGCTACTTAATATTGAGGAAAAGCCCTAATCAGATAGGCAAATGTCTGCAGCCCCGCCTCCGTTTTCAGATGTCTCCGTTTTCCCCCATCCACACTGAGCTGAGCAGCAGCATTTTAGAATGAAAACGGCCTCTCCAGCGTTGTGTGGACGGATGGCGTAACCGTAGCAAAACTTATGCGTTTTAAAACTAAAACGTATCAGTGTAAACGGGGCCACAGACCACAGGTTAAACGCCCCTGCTGTTCTCACTAACACCACTTCCAACAGCAACCTAGTTTTCCCATGTGGTCTCCCATCCAGGTACCGACCAGGCTCAGCCCTTCTTAGCTTCAGTGAGTAACCGCTCTTGGGTTGCAGGGTGATATGGCTGTGGCTATATCAACAGAACAAAACAAAGATATGATCAAAAACTGTAAATTGCGGGCACTTACGTATCCATATACTGCACCCTCATCTGTTTTCAGACATTTAAAACCCTCATGTCCATGTCAAAGCTACAATTTGGCAATTTACATTTATCTTGTGTATATTCCTTGTGGATATAAATGTCTGCTTTTATATTTAGTGTTGCTTTTTTTGCTTAGTATTAGTATTAATATTTGCTGGTTGGGAAAATCAATTTGTTCACTTCTGATATTTATACTTTGGCTTTGCATTTCAACTTGCTTTCCAATCCATACATTTCTCCTTTCTGACTGTTTTTGTCTTTAAGGGAATTTTGTAGATTCACAGTCCAGGCGCGTCTCTTTGTTGGTTGGTAGCACTATATATTATTGCACAACAATTATCCATTTTTCTGGCTATAAAAAGAGAAATGTTTGCGGTCAGCAGGAGATAGTGATGTTTAATCTGGCAGGGTGGCTTTCCCTTAAAGTACAAATGAAATCAAAACTAACTATATTGATTTTGTTTGCTCACATTTCTAGTTTTGTAGTGAACAATTCTTTTGTGCAGGTCATTAAGAAAAAAATGTTTGCTCTTGAAAATGCATTTCACTTCCTATTTGCTACAGCTAAATTCTCAGATTAGGTCTGTCTGATGTATTGGGCGGGGCTTACATACTTAGCCACACCCCTTCAACTGTCAGTTTTAACAACAAACAGAAATAGTGAGCAGGAGGAGTGTACTAGGTTGTAATAACTCTTCTCAAACTCTTTTACTCATCTTTCTGAATGAAATGCCTAGTTTACTGCATCCAATCAACTCGCAGTAAAAAAACAAGCCACGCCCACTGGTTTCACATGTAATATTGCATTTCTTTAGCAACTGCATTACAATACGAAAAATAAATGGTCACATCTTCAGGTTCATGTGGACTGTAATGGTGTGATACCACGTGAAAACTATCAATGGCAATTATGTAATCAGTAGGAGTGACTCTGAGGCTGTTGAGGTCAGGCACCAGTCAAAACACGGCATAGAAACATCTCTGTGGATCTGTATTTGTGTCTTTGTTTGAAAACCATCTTTTTTGATGATTTGTGTTTCACTAGTGGCGGAGGAAAAAATAACAAACTTTACTGTTAAGGTCTTGAGTACCTTTGAAGTTTCCAGTTTTCAAGCCTCTCTGACCCTTAGCCTCAGAGTTGGAAATCACCATTTGCTATAGTAATATTTCCTCATGAAATTTTTAAATCCATATCAATGCTTTCGATCCAGATTCTAGCAAAAGGACCCTGGAGATCTACACGCTGAAGTTTATGATGGAATATATGCTCCTGAAAGGCCATATTTTATATGTAGTTTTATATATTATACTTTAAAATTTTGATATCATTATCATACTGAGATTTAGTTCGTAGCAGTGCTTCTCACGCATAGACTTTACTAGGGTGGGCCGCCCAGGGATATTAATGGCCGCCCATATATATTTGGTAACATTTATTTTTTAGGGCTGTCAAAATTAGCGCATTAAAAAAATTTACGCATTTAATGCAGTTGCAGTTTTTTTTTCCCTGTTGTGGCCGATGTGTGTTCAGGGCCGGCACGTCCATAGAGGCAACCTAGCCGGCTGACTTGGATATTGAGCGAAGCCCCCAGTCCTCACTTTCACCCGCGACATCACCCCCTCCCTCCTGGTCCTCACTTTCATCTGCGAACTGGTCACTTTCTATTTCTCTTTCGGGTTGAGGGCAGTGTGATCGCCGTTCGCCTAGAGCAGTGGTCACCAAACTTGTTCCTGGAGGACTGGTGTCCTTCAGATTTTAGCTCCAACCCTAATCAAACACATCTGAACAAGCTAATCAAGGTCTTACTAGGTATACTTGAAACACCCAGGCAGGTGTGTTGAGGCAAGTTGGAGCTAAACCCTGCAGGGACACCGGCCCTCCAGGACTGTGATTGGTGACCCCTGGCCTAGAGCGACAGTTCAGCTTGCTCTGGCCCTGCGTGTGTTTAAAGTGCAAAGAAATATGGATAAGACCAAAGAAGAGCTTTTAGAAGGAAAGTTTCAGTATAAAACAATTAAGGTCGCATCACCAGGTTATCCAGCGTTTCCTCCAGAGTTTCATGCAATTGCGGGTGTTTCATTTTTAGTCATTAGACTTTAACTGCAGTTCAGCAGTTAACTTTCATTCAGCAGCATATTGTTCATGCCTCGTGACAATTATTTGATGAAAATATAAAGGACTGCTGGAAGAGTGCCGTTTTAATGGAATTTGATACCGCATGGTAAACGGAAAGAAAAAAACTGCATTTCGGGACTCGGGTGGTCCTTTAACGTAATCAAAAATCGTTGCTTACATGGTAGACTCTTAATCAGAGCATTATCTTAATCAAAGTGGAGTATTGGTGTCTATGTAAATGTACTCAGTGAAAGTGGCAGATGATGTTGCAAGCTGTCAAAGACAGCCTATTCATCACCTTTAAGTTGATTCCAAGCGCCCTCAAATGTTTCATTAAGTTTGACGTGTTTCCCCCCTACACGCGTTTTGTAAAGCGTCTGCTTCACGTTGCTGTGTCAGAATCCTTGCTTGAGAAATAAAGCCATACTTTAAGAACGCTTAGTTTAAGCAAATTTGATGAACACGATCGTGCGTGTTGATGTTTTGAAGGGAGTGCGCTCTCAGTATAAAACAACTAAAGGTTGCTTCACCTGAAGGGAGTGCGCTGTGCTGTACTGTGTTCTCTCTCTCTCTCTCTCTCTCTCTCTCTCTCTCTCTCTCTCTCTC
>CAIGQZ010035013.1:6050862-6111764 GCA_903798205.1 Danio tinwini | reverse complement strand
AGTAAAATAATCATTTGTTACTAAGCTTTTTCCATCACTTTATGGAACCAATACTCCTGCTTTATTTTCTAAAATAGCCTCAGTCTGCAATATGCCATCAGATCTCCACATTATCAGTATCTGTTTTGTCTGGCGCTACAGAGATCACTTTAACTCTGAGAGGAGTAGGAGATTACACCGCTCATAAATTTTATGGCTTTGGTTCTTTGGGCCCTGCCGGAGAATTGGTCCATAAAGGTAAATCCATGAAAATCCGGCCTCCCTGAGCGCAGCTTCATGGTAACTTATTCATTACACTGTTGCATGCACTGGATCGATACAGGAAGCCAGGCAGCAGTTTAGCCCCCTGCACAGCACAGAGTTCACTGGCAAACCATGGCCTTTCTGTCTTATAGCTATCATATTAGATGTGCGTATATCTTTCCCTTAAAGGGGACCTGTTATGCCCCTTTTTACAAGATGTAAAATGCATCTCTGATGTCTCTAGAGTGTGTATGTGATGTTTCAGCTTAAAATACCACACAGATAATGTTTTATATCTCTCTAACTGACCCTTTTAGGCTTTGATCCTAATTGTGTCAATTTGGTGACTGTAGCTTTAAATTCAAATGAGATAGCGGAGAAGAGGGCGGAGCTACAAATGCCTGTGTGTCAGCATAGTGACAGATTCAAAAACAACTTATGCTAATGAGGGAGAGATCATCACTATTAGAAACATGTTAGCAACTTGCTAATCAATGCTAGAAGCATGTTAATAACATCTTAATTCATAGTAGAACCATGCTAACAACATGCTAATTCATACTAAAATCATACTACCAATATGTTTATTCATGCTACCAACAGGCTAATTCATGCTGAAATATATTAAAATCATACCACCAACATATCACCAACCGATTCATACTACAATCATGGTAACATGCTAAGTCATACTAGAATGCTAATTCATGTTAAAATGATTCAATCAACATGCTATTTTTTTGTAAAAAAAAAACAATCGTAGTGAAATGTTATTATGCTAGAAACATATTAGATAATGCTCCAAACATGCTAATTCATGCTAGAATAATGTTAAAATGAAAATACATACTACAATCATACTAGTAGCATGCTAATTTATACTGGCAACATGCTGACAACATGCTAATTTATACTAGAAAAATTCTAACAACGTGCCAGTTTATACTAGAAAAATGTTAACAACATGCTTATTTATACTAGAATCATGTTAACAATATAATTCATACTAGAAACATGCTATCAGCATGTTAGTTCATATGCCACATTCACGCTACCAACTTAACTAATACTAGAATTATGCTAACAAAATGTTAATTTATACTAGAATCATGCTAACATGCAACCTGTTAACAACATGCTAATTCATGTTAAAATGATTATATCAACATAATTCATGTCAACATAATGTTAGCGACATGCTATTTCATGCTAAAGACATGCTAAGAAATGCTCAAAACATGCTAATTCATGTTAGAATCATAAAAAGCATTATAGAAGATATCCTAAGCAGTGCTCGAAACGTGCTAACTCATGCTAGAATCATACTAAAATGCTAATTGATACTAGAATTACGTTAACAACATAAATCAAACTAGAAACATGTTAACAACATGCTAATTCATTCAAAAAGCATACTACCAACATGCTAATTTATAGTAGAATCATACTAACATGGTAACCCTGCTGAAAAAACAGCATATACTGGTAAGATATGTTTTGATGCTGGTATGCTGGACTTGCTGGTTTCAGTGCTGCTGGTTTCAATGCTGGTTTTACTGGTTTCAATGCTGGTCTTGCTGGTTTCAGTGCTGGTCTTGCTGGCCTGAGTGCTGGTCCTGACCAGCATTGAGACCAGCATTGAGACCAGCAAGACCAACATCAAGACCAGCAAAACCAGCATTGAAACCACCTTACCAGCATATGCTGTTTTTTTCAGCAGGGAAATCATACTAGAAACATGCTAACAACATGCTAATTTGTAAAAATGATTCTATCAACAAGATGATTCATGTTAAGACAATGCTAGTGACGTGCTATTTCATACTAAAAACATGCTTAGTAATACTCAAAACATGCCAATTACATGACTTTCTAAAATCTGCCTTCCAATGTAATATCTAGCTCATAATTGATCAACTTTACAGTTATTTTATAACACTATTGTCTTCTCTAGTGCTGCCTAAGTTGACTTTGTTTCATATTAGTTCATGTTTACATCAATTGTTATAAATATATATTGTTATATGTCAGTGTGTAACTAAGGCAGGAGCAGTAGAGGCTCCGCCCCCTACATTAAAGGCGGAGGGGATCAGCTGCTCATTTGCATATAAAGACACACACAAAAACAGTAGGGTTGTACTTCAACTGAAATGATGTAATAAAGATCTGTGAGGTACTTTAAGGTGAACCTGAAACTTTTATTACATCTTGTGAAAAGGGCACATTAGGAGCTCTTTATGATGAAGAGTATATGGCCAACGCTTATGCCATCTATAATCGTGTTTATGCTGACAGTGATGACATTTCTGGAGGTTGCTCTTTTGATAGTTTCAGGAAATTATCCCACTGGTGCATATAGACCCTGGGTTTCTCATCATTTTAGATTGTCATAGTCAAACTTAGAGTGCAGTGAATGGGAGAGTACAACAAATATATTTTTTGCATTCCGATTAGCTCAAGTGATAAAAGAAAAACTTAATGCATATGTTTATATGGACACCAATAATCCGCACAGAAACACCAACTTGTCCCTCCGTGACTCAAATCAGCTACCTTCTTGCTGTGAGGCGACAGTGCTAACCACTGAGCCACCATGCCACCCTAAACACATCATGCAATTTTGAAATGAATGTTTTTATTATTAAGGAAAAACATAATCCAAAATCTCCCCAATCCCCCCAGCCCATAACTTAGCTCAGATTTATCACAGTTCAATTTCTCTAGCCAGGACTTGTATGGTAAAACAACACTTGAAGATATTTGATTTAAATGTTTTTTTTTAAACAAAGGCTCTGGTCTTTATTTTGGTATATGATTTGGCCATAAATTCATAGCAGAAAATATTCTGAGGGCCTTAGAATTTTATTGCTAAAGGGGGCTAATAATATTGACCTTAAAATTGTTTATTCTAGCCGAAATAAAGCAAATAAAACTTTCTCCAGAAGACAAAATATTATAGTAAATACTGTGAAACATTCCTTGCTCTGTTAAAGATAATAATAATTAACAATAATTTGGGAAATATGTCATTTTCATCCGCTTATCTGGGGCCGGGTTGTGAGGGCAGCAGTCTCAGGAGAGAACTCCAAACTTCCCTCTCTTCAGACACTTCCTCCAGCTCCTCCGGGGGGACCCTGAATCGTCCTCAGGCCAGCTGAGAGACATTGTCCTGGGTGTTCCCAGAGGCCTCGTCTTGGTGGGACATGCCTGGAACACCTCCCTAGGTAGGCATCCAGGAGGCATCCGAAACAGATACCCTGAAGATGGCAAACCACCTTTTTTCTGGTAGAGCACCATGGCCTCGGACTTGGAGTTGCTGATTCTTATATAATATATATATATATAGGGCCCAAGAACAGACAGTCCATTCAGTTTTATTTAATAGTCAATTAGTAAAGCATTTATGAGGATTTCAAAGTGAAGCTCCCAAATCTGGATCACACGACTACAGTAAAGGCCTCTTTTTTGTTGCACACACAGCGCTTACTTTCACATGATTCACCGAAAAGACGCTTCAGCCTCTTGCTGTCTGAGCAGATGGCGAGTAGGCGACTGTCATGCACTCTCAGATCTGCTTCATATCGATGAAGAATTGATAGCTTTTCTCTCTGTGTGTGTGTCCACCCGTGTGTGTATTGCCGTCACGCCACGGTGGACTCGCTCAGAGCAAACACTGCCGTCTTTACACTCACATCCATCTGGGAGAAAACTGGCTTCTGTGACCGAATCTCCATGTTTCCGGTGGGTCCCATTCAGCTGCACTGGATCTGTGTGCATTTATCCATGCTAATGTTCCCCTGCAGTCCAGTTCCCGACTTTCAAGCTATAACCTTAAATTTACTTCATACTAAATACATGCTAACAACATGCTAATTCATACTAAGAGCATAACAACATGCTTGCTTATACTAGAAACATGCTAAGAGCATTTCAGTTCATACTAGAAACATGATATCAACATGTTAATTCATGCTACAATCATGCTACCAACATGCTAATTTATACTAGAATCATGGTAACATGCTAATTGATACTAGAAAAATGATAAGAGCATGCCAATTCATGCTACAATCATGCTACCAACATGCTAACTCATACTAGAATCATGTTAACATGCTAATTCATACTAGAAACATACTAAAACATGGTAATTCATGCTACAAGCATGCTACTAACAAGCAAATGTATGCTAAAATCATGTTAACAACACAATAATTAATATGAATCATCCTAACATGATCATTCATACTAGAATCATGCTAATTTATACTAGATACAGGCTAACAACAAGATAATAATTTATACTAGAATCATGATAACAGCCTGCTAATTTGTACTAGAAGCATAACAACATGCTTATTTATATTAGAAACATGCTAAGAGAATGCCAGTTTATACTAGAAACATGCTACCAACATGTTAATACATGCTACTAACACGCTAATTCATACTAGAATCATGGTAACATGCTAATTTATACTGCAAACATGCTAACAACTTGGTAATTCACACTAGAATCATGCTAACAACATGCTATTATACTAAAAACATGCTAAGAGAATGCCAGTGCATACTAGAAACATGCTACCAACATGTTAATCCATGCTACTAGCACGCTAATTCATACTAGAATCATGGTAACATGCTAATTCCTACTACAAACATGCTATCAACTTGCTAATTCATACTAGAATCATACTAACAACATGCTACTGTACTAGAAACATGCTAAGAGCATGCCAATCCGTACTAGAAACATGTTAGCAACTTGCAAATTCATACTAGAATCATGCTAACAACCTGCTAATTCATACTAAAAGCATAACAACATGCTTATTTATACTAGAAACATGCTACCAACATGTTAATTCATACTACTAACATGCTAATTCAAACTAGAATCATGGTAACATGCCAATTCATACTAGAATGTTTCAAAATGCTAACATGCAACTTCATGCTAACTCATGTTAAAACGATTTCATGAGTAGGCGACTGTTATCTCAGATCTGCTTCATATCGATGAAGAATTGATAGCTCTTCTCTGTGTGTGTGTATGTGTGTATGTGTGTGTGTCCACCCATGTGTATCGCTGTCATGCCACAGTGGACTTGCTCAGAGCAAACACTGCCATCTTTACACTCGCTTCCATCTGGGGGAAAACTGGCTTCTGTGACCAAATCTCCATGTTTCCGGAGGGTCCCATTCAGCTGCACTGGATCTGTGTGCATTTATCCATGCTAATGTTCCCCTCCGGCCTGCGGTCCAGTCCGCTCCGTCCCTGCATCCCCTTCAGCTTGCGAAATAAATCCTTTGTTCTTCTATTGCTTTGTTCTTCTTGTCATAATTATTTATGATACGGCACAGTTTTTCAGCCTTAAGTCTGTCATCTGCTGAATAAGAGCACGAGAAGCTGCTGCTCAGCGACAAATCACTCTGTTCTGGAGAAAGGGGCTGTTAGATGCTGAAACATATTTCTAAGATAATGGCATGGGGTTTCTTTGGCTTATGTTGTTGTTTTTCATTCTTGTGTAGTCAGACTTTTGACTATTTACACTAGGAATGATTTGCCCTTTTAGATAGCACTAATGCGTGAAGCATCTAACTCAGTTTATTACTTTTACATGCTGCAAGTGGATATAAAGGAGATATTAGCAAAAATATACTGGAGTTAAGGTCAGAATTACAACAAAAGGCAAACAAATTAAATATACAAGTAAAAAACAAGGGAAGAACGTGGTAAGATCTGTAAACGTGGTAAAAAATCAGGTGGTTTCGAGGGCTTTACTTTTCTGGATTGCTTTATAAAACTGTCGGCTTTAAGGGAAGAGGGTGATCGGGTCAATCAGTGCTTTTGAAAACACTGTCGGTTGGATTTAGGGCAGGGGTCAAACTCATTTATTTTAATTGATTCAGCATGCGCAGTGAATTCCTGTATGTGTGTGTGTGAGAGAGAGAGAGAGTGCAGCGAATGCTGTGCGGATTGTGTGTGCGCGCACGCATGACAATAGTCATGCACTAGTTAAAGCAAAGTTCAAGTTTAACTATTGGTCCTGAACAATATTTTCAACCAATCATCTTTGCTCTAAAGTCCAGTGCAGAGCGAGTTAGTTGCATCTATGTGGGTCTGAATGCTTGCACGTTGCTTAATACACACAGGATGTACAGCAACACACAAATATATTTATATATGAAAAGAATTAAAGGATTAAAATGTTACAAAAATTATTATTTTCTACATAAATATAAAAACCACTGCCTCCATGGCTTCTTCATCTTAGGGAGCTTTTTTTTTTAGTTTATTCATGACAATTTGCATTAGTATAATGTTATTATTATTAGCAGTATTATTATTATATGCATATTTATATTTGTTTGGGTTTTGGAGATGTCTGCATCACCATATGGTGCATAAGAACAGGAAGTGTGCTTGGATATAACTTTGGATATATATATTTTTTGACCACACTTCATTAATATTGTTCATTTATTGCTTTGCTGGAAATTAGAACTGAATATAGAAATATTTTAGAAACAAATATTTGCTCTTAACAAATTAAATTAAATGTGTAGACTAATAGATGTCTTCAGTGGAGTGAGTTTCCACCGTTTCCTTACTCCACCAAAGCAAGGGAGTAAAGAGTAAAAGTAAAGAGAAAGTAAAAAGGCAGAATGGAGGAGGCTCGTTTTTTTTATCCTCGCGCTGTAGATGCTCTGTTTAACTGTTTTCTCACTTGTGAAGCGTTCAGTTTTTCATGCGCCATGGCGTGGCACAACTGACTCTTAAAGGCAATGTGAGATGAGACTCTGATTGGTTTAATGGACGTTATGCTCAAAACACACTCATAACTATAAGCACAACCCTATTAGAGCGTATTTTTCCATCCTTTAAATAGCAAAAGTGGAACCAGACAGCCCTTATGCTTTTGCACTATGCGCTTTGGACTTTGCGCATAGATTGTTAAAATAGAGCCCTAAATATTTCATATTTTACCAGTTTTAAACATTTTTATTTTAAAAGTATGAATATTTAGTGATTTAAATTGCATTATTTTACTGATTTTGCTGTTTTCTTAAACATCAATAAAATATTCAGTTTTAAAAATTTATAAATCTATAATGATTTATTGTTTTGCTGCTTTTGTCATGTTGTTAAACATTAATTAAATAACTAGTTTTAGAAGGTTTTAAAAATATTCTTTATATATACACTCATTTATAGTGATCTATTCATTTATTATCTTCTGTTAATATTTATGCCGATATGAAATTTTACTGATTTATTCTTTCCTTTTTTCATTATATATTAATTATGCAATTTTTATCCATATTTTTTGTGTCATCTTTTAAAATCTCATGAGTCATTCAGCTTGTTGGCTTTAATGCATGCACAAACTTGACTTTGGGTCTATATTAAAAGAGCGTATCTGATATGATACTGTCAGAAGAGCGGCGACCATAAATATGCAGAATTACACTACATTAATTATTCATTTGTTCCACAGCCTTTTTCCCATTAAAGATTGAAAAGGATCCTCTTGATTAAAACTTTATCCGCCATAATCAGCAGGATACAAATCGGCTTCTTACCCATCTAGGTCTGTCTTTGTTGTCTTACACTATCCATGAAATATGAAACATAAAGTTTTGTCTGAGGAGGTGCATTGTTACACTTTTTAATATCAGTCATTAATTCAGACTGTGCATGCAGTTGGTGTTTATGCGATGATGTAACAAATTACAGAGGGTAAACACAGGCGATGTTGTGACTCAAACACTCAGGGATGTATTTCAGAAAGCAAGGTTAAATTGCATTCTGATAAAGCCTAAGCTCTCGGCTGATTAATCCTAACCTACTTAAGGTATGTCGGAGAGAGTAGTTTCACGGTATTACAAATTATTTTTAAGAAGTAATATGGCAAAATTAAGTGAGTTTTTACTTAAAACAAGCTAAATAATCTGCCAGTGGAGTAAGCTAATTATTTTTATTTCAAAATGAAAAACATGATTGTTTTGTTTACTTCGTTGGCAGATTATTTTGCTTGTTTTAAGTAAAAACTCTCTTATAATATAGATTTTAACTAGAAACAATACAAAAACTTTTCTTAGAGAATTTCTGAATCCACTTTTGCTATTTTAAGAATAGGAAAAACTGATGACGTGCCAGGCACATAGTCTAAATGTGTTGTCTTTATTCACTTAATGAGTTAATTCAATTCAATTCACCTTTATTTGTACAGCGCTTATACTATGTAGATTGTGTGAAAGCAGCTTCACATTCAAGATTATAGTAAATTGAAACAGTGTCAGTTTGATTTTCAGAGTTTTAGATCAGTTCACTTCAGTTTAGCTCAGTTCAGTGTGGGTTAATAATCACTTCTGAGAGTCCAAACACTGAAGAGCAATTCCATCGATGCGCAGCTCTACAGATCCCGAACCATGCAAGCCAGTGGCGAGGAAAAAAACTTCACCAATTGGCGAAAGTTAAGAATTAAAAAAAACCTCGAGAGAAACCAGGCTCAGTTGGGCACGACCATTTCTCCTATGGCCAAACGTCTTGTGCAGAGCAGAGTTATGGGTGTGTTTTGGCCATAAAGTGTATTAAACACACCCATAACCAAACCACCCAGAATCATTCATGCTGCCAAAGTCATGCTGCAATCATGCTACCAACATGCTAGAATCAGGGTAACATGCTAATTCATACTAGGAACATGCTAACAAAACATGCAAATTCATGTTAAAATGATTTTATGAATTCATGTAAAAAATGAGTAACCACCCAAAACCAAACCAATCAGCGTTGTCATCTACTGTACCATTTACCCTAAGAGCAAATTGCGGTCAAGCCATAGCACATTTGCTATTTACATAGCGTACTTTGTAAGTAGAAAAGCTGAACAATTCTGAAGAAGGCCGGATCTTTTTTTTATAGACAATAATAATCTTGTGCATGTTAATACTTAAATTTTTTCATGTTTAAAGATGATTGTGTGCTGCTGTGCATTCCTGTGTGTGTAATAAGCAAAGTTTATATTCTTACTTTGTACTATAAAAGTAAGGAATTATTATTTTTATTAGTCTTCTGGCTCCAAGAGCAGGAGCTCTGTCACCTGAGAGGAGTTCGGAGTAGAGCCGCTGCTCCTCCACATCGAGAGAAGCCTGCTGAGACGGCTCCGGCATGTGTTTCGGATGCCTCCAGGATGTCTACCTAGGGAGGTGTTCCAGGCATGTCCCACTGGGAGGAGGCCTTGGGAAAGACCCGGGACAACCTGGAGGGACTATGTCTTTTGGCTGGCCTGGGAACACCTTAGGAGCCCCCTGAAGCAGCTGGATTAAGTGTCTGGGGAGAGTGAAGTCTGGGGTTCCTTAGGTAGGCGTCCAGCAGGCATCCAAAACAGATCACTTGATGTGAAGGAGCAGCGGCTGTACTCTGAGCTCTTCCCGGGTGATAAGGGTCTATCTATAAGGGTGCGCCCTGCAACCCTCTGAAGGAAGCTCATTTCAGCCGCTTGTATACAAGATCTTGTGCTTTCAGTCATGACCCAAAGCTCATGACTATAAGTTAGAGTAGGAATGTAGAGGTGAGAGTAAGAATGTAGATTGACAAGTAATGTAAGAGCTGTGTCTTTCGGCTCAGCTCCTTCTTTACCACAACAGACTGGTACATCAACCGCATTACTGCTGCCACTGCATTCCATCCTTTATGTTCCATCCTTCCCTCACTCGTGAACAAAACCCTAAGATACTTAAACTCCTCCACTGGGGGTAAAGACTTTCCTTTTTCTGGTGGAGCACCATGGCCTCGGACCTGGAGGTGCTGATTCTCATCCTAGTCACCTCAAAATGATTGAAAATTGTAGAATTTATTTTTAGCAATATGCTAATGGTCTAATATGATTTATGCAAAACTGTTCCTGCCAGACCTGGAAATCAGCAGATTGCACTCAAAAAACGGTAAAACTCAACTGTTTAACTATAGGGGAGTTATTTATTAACCTATTTCCAAAAAAAAGTGTAGTGTTGCTTTACAGTTAAACTAATCAGCATTCATCAGTGTTTAAATCCTAATGCTCTGTGCACAAGCTCTCAGATGTACTTGAGTATTTAGTATTTGTGATGTTCCCTCAATTACATTAACATTGTTTCCATTAGTCACTCTGAAACATCCGAGATCAGCCTTTTGGGCCACAGATTCACCCCTTTCCACTTGTTTTATTGCTATTTTGGTGGATCCGGCAGGTGGATGAAAGCGGCGCAGCATTACCTTCCTCAAGCTGCTCTATTGATAGAGGTGCTTCCCCGCTTTTATGACAGAGATCTTAATAATTCAGCGACTCCTTCTACGCCTCTAGACTTCCCTCTGAGCTGGAATTTTAATTTGATCTCCCCAAAGTTTTTTCTTCCCATCATCCGAGGCACTTTCCTTTTAATTAGCTTCATTATTTTCTCATGAACGTTGTCTCTTTTTTTTTTTTTTTTTTGTCCCTCCTGATGTGGATCGGGAGCACAATTCAGAGTGCTTAAAATGGAGCAGAGAGTCAAGTTTGTGTGTTTTGGGGGTTGGACTGCTAGGACAGAAACTGGGGTAAGATGAGCCACTGCATCAGTCTGGTAAACTCTGCCATTGTTATCAAGTGACCTTACAGTACAGAGTTTATGCCAGGGATATGAAATTTGTTTCTGGAGGTCCAGTGTCCTGCAGATTTTAGCTCCAACCTCAACCCTAATCAAACACACCTGAACTAGCTAATCAAGGTCTTACTAAGTATACTTGAAACACCCAGGCAGGTGTGTTGAGGCAAGTTGTAGCTAAACCCTGCAGGGCGCCGGACCTCCAGGAACTAGATTGGTGACTCCTGGTTTATGCTTTTATCCAAATGACTTGCATTGCTTATAAACAACACATTTTAAATGTTTCCCTGGGAATCAAACCTACAAACTTCGAATTACAATATTATAAAGACTATTATACAGGCTATAGAAGAATTGGATAAATTGGCCTTAGTGTATGAGTATGTGTGTGAATTTGAGAGTGTATGTATGTTTCCCAGTACTGGGTTGTGGCTGGAAGGGCATCCGCTACGTAAAACATATGCTGGAGTAGTTGGCTGTTCATTCCGCTGTGGTGACCTCTGTAGGGCTGCACTATATGTAGTTTTAGCATCAATATTGCAATGTGGGCATTCACAATAGTCTCTTTGCAAAGATATGCAATGTTGAGTCTGAGTTATAGTTGAGCAGGAGCTACAGAATTAGATTTAATCGCTGTATTTATATGGAATTTATATGGTTGATGCAGAAAAACTATTTTTGTTTAGTTTCTAGTTTAAATACCTTAATTTCAAAGCGAAAACAAGATTATTTCTCCTGTTCGGATTATTCCCACTGGCAGATTATTTGGCTTGTTTTATACAAAAACTCTTATTTTTGATTTATTTGTTCTGACGGCGAAAACAAAACACTTCTTTTACTTGCTCTAAAAAGTACTTTTCAGCATTGATGATGCTATCACAAAAGGGGCACCATAAACACTTTAAAGACGCTTAGGGACTGAAGACACCAAGTGAGGAAGTGTTTCAGGTGTAATTCTGTCCCATTCTTGATGCAAACAAGTCTTAAGGTGGGCAACAGTAAGGGGTCTTCATTGCACATTTTGCACTTTAAAATGCACCATACATTCCCTATTGGAGACATGCCGCGGCTGCAGACAGGCCAGTCAAGTACCTGTATCCTCTTCCTCCGCAGCCACAACTTTGTAATGTGTGCAGAATGTGGTTTAGCATTGTCCTGTTGACATGTGCATGGGCATCCCTGGAAAAGGCAGCAGCATATTGTGCCTCAAAATCTCTATGTACTTTGCAGCATTAATGGTGCATCACAGATGTGCAAGTTACCTTTGCCAAGGGCACTGACACAACCCCATACCATGACAGACCCTGGCTTTTGGACGTGTTGCTGGTAACAGTCTGTATGATCCATTTCTTCCTTGGTCCGGAGCACACAGCATTCATTTCTTTTAAAAAAGTACCTGATATTCTGATGCTTCTGACCACAGTAAATGTTTCCACTGTGTGATGGTCCATCCCAGATTTCAGAGAAAGTCAATGGCGCTTCTGGACACTGTTAACATAGGGCTTCCTTTTGGCACAATAGAGTTTTCACTGGCATTTGTGGATGTAACTACGTATTGTGGTACTTGACAAAGGTTTGCCAAAGTAGTCCTGAGTCTATGTGGTGATATGGCGTATAGATGAATGAGGATTCTTGATGCAGTGCCGCCTGAGGGATCAGAGATCTCGATTGTTCAGCTTAGGCTTGCGCCCTTGTCCTTTATGCACTGAAATTCCTCCAGATTCCTTGAATCTTTTAATGATGTTCTGCACTGTTGAAGGTGGAATATCCAAATGTCTTATCCTATCATTCTTTAAAGAACATTGTTTTCAAACATTTCAATCATTTTTGTTGGAAAAATTGGCAATCCTTGGCCCATCTTTGCTCCTAAAGGACTAGACCTTTCTTCAGGGCCGGATTAACCAATGAACATTATGGGCACAAGCCCAGTGGCCCATGCACACTTGGTGCCTTTGCGAGGGGGGAAAATGCAGATTTTGGTGTCTGTTTAGGCTAAGTGCAAATAGCGCACCTCGTCGGAATAAGCTATTTGAGCGATTTCCGTCCATTACTGTTTGATTGACAGAGACAACATAACTAAAGAGGGTAATTGACAGCAGAAAGAATATTAAAAACCATTAATTTGCACTAATTTTATTACTATGTTTTTATCAAAGTGTGCTTTAAATCTTTTTAAAATAAGTAATCTCTGTAGAGTATAAATAAATGTACTGTATATCATTTATTTAAAAAATGCGGGCAATACATTATAGATTCATTTTATTAAAAATTATTATATTATTCTTATTTTTTAATTCAACTATAGGGGTGCGGCAGGGTAGGGGGCCCAACAAGACAATGTGCCCAGGGGCCTTTGAATTCTTAATCTGGGCCTGTCTTTCTTGGATGCTGCTTTTGTAGCAAATTATAATTACAATCACCTGTTAACATCACCTGTTTCAAATCACAGCATTATTTGACTAATTTACCTGATTACTAGCCCTAAACTGCTCCTCTCCCAACTTTTTAAAAAATATTTGGCAAGAAGCAAAATTGGAAAGCATGTTTATTTAGAAAATAAAACAATAAAAATCACGAGGTACACTTTTAGTAATGTTTGTTGTATTGTCTGCAATGAAATACAAGTCAAATTAAAATTTAGACTTTCTTTTTTTATTTGTGATTTCCATAGTCCCAATCTTTTCTGATTTGGGGTTATACATTTAAAAATAGTGCAATAGTTCTCAGCTTGTGTAGCATTAATGGGCTCTTTCAGCATGATTGTTCTCCTCTTAGAAGTGAAGTGCTGTTCAGTCTGTGTTTATGTAACATTCAACCAAACATGACCTGGAGTCTCCTTCAGATCGCCCTTATCCATCCGCACGTCCGCTTCCTCTAGCGCCGAAAAAACAAGAGCTGCTCTCCGTAACCCTCCTTTTTTTGTCAGGTATGATTAGAAAATAAATTAGTTGTTGGATTAATACAAACAAGAGCTTGGTCTGCCGCGGGTCTGGATGCCCAAGTCTGCGACTCCTAATGGAATGCAAATTGATTTGTTCAGTTCTTCTGCTGGACAGAAACGCTGTCGTGGCTTTGATGAAACCAATGTCTTCTGGTTTCTTTCATAGTCTGCCTTTTCATCAGAGGCCATAAAAGTCAAAGCCAAATCCTCTTAGCAGGCAATCCTTGTTGTGTTTACTGAGGTGTTTGTGAAGGTGGGATGGAAGTATGACGTTGATTCGCAGTCAATACATCTGCTCGCAAATGGCTACATTAAGCATTTGACATTTAGATGCAGTTGAAATCAGAATTACTAGGCCTCCTGAATATTTTTCTCCAATTTCTGTTTAACAGAGAGATTTTTGCAGCAAATTTGTAAACATAATAGTTTTAATAACTCATTTCTAATAACTGATTTCTTTTATCTCTACCATGATGTCAGCACATAATATTTGACTAGATATTTTTTTAAGTTGCTAGTATTTAGCTTAAAGTGACATTTAAAGGCTTAAATAAGTTATTTAGGCAAGTTAGGGTAATTAGGCAAGTCATTGTATAACAGTGGTTTGTGCTGCAGACAATCAAAATCAAATATTGCTTAAAGGTGCAGTATGCAAGTTTGCCACCCAGTGGTTGAACTAGGTATTGCACTCCTGGATCAAAACAAACGCAAACACAAGTTGCCAGATTGAGGACAGCAGCGAGGCATTTTCCATATTAAAAGGAGTTTTGGTTCTAACCAACACCTCGAATTGATATATTAGAAACGGCTTCTCTTTCTCACAGGTGAACAACAGAAAACTGACAATGATCACCTTAGGTACACCTCATGTGCTTTATTCAGTGTAAATGTGAGTTTGAATGCCATCTCACATGACATTTACTGCCACACTACTGAAAGTAGCAGCAGGTAGTTCACCTCAGATCTGGAAAATAACATAAACTGTCTGAAATGGAACTAGAACTAAACCCATGATTCAGCATGTACATGTAATAATGTTAAAGAGTTTTAATATGTGTTTCATTAGATTTTAAATCTTACCAATTCGTGAGTAAGTGCATATTCTGTGCCTCTGAATGGCTGTATTCAAATTTATATACTCTGTTTTGCACCAAGGCAATCCGGGGTGCTGAAATATAATTGGATAAACTGGCATTGGGCAGGTTAAATGACCAAAAGAAAGTCAGACATTCTGGCACGTTACACATATTTTCAAAGCAGATTATCTGACTTTAGCATTGTTTTTCAGATGAACAAGAATGGTCACTTAGCATGTTTCTGAAATATCTGCAAACATATTATGGTATTTTTATGCTTTAGAAGAGTCAGAAACTTATACACTGCAGCTTTATAATAGTAATATTGTTATATAATAATATAATAATAATATTGCTAATAATATTGACCTTTCATTTATTAATTTAATTTTTTATTAAAAACTACTTTTATTTTAGACACACTCCCAATAAAATAGCCCCTCCCCTGTCGTTAGATTGACAGGTTTTATTGTAGGCGTCAGAAATTCAAATGCAAAAGGATTTGCGATTTCATTAGAGTTTTGGCAGGTTACATGCATAATGCGGAGAGGAAAAAAAAGCAAACGAAGCAATTAATATTGCTATTTAGAAATGTCAGGCCCTTAGCTCGTAAGACATGAGAATTGTATTTGCAAATGGATTTTGCTTTTTCATTTAAAATGTAGCAGTCACTACGCGTTTGCAAAAGCAGAAATGCAAACAGTACTGCGGGAATTGCAATTGCATTTGGATTATGACACAATTTATGCGTCCACATATGAAAAATGCAATTGCAAATCTTGCAATTGCATTTGAAAACTGGCCAGGATATACATTTGTTCCAAACCTGTAGGACAAATGAATATCTGCATGAACCAGAAGTTGCTGAGACTTTTATTTCAGTATTTTGATCAAGCGGCAACCTCCCGATCTCCTACGGAAAGCCAATACGGAAGTAACTAAAACTGCAATACAACGACTGCAATGGTAAATTGGCCATTTTTAAATAAAAACATGTTTACAGCCTGGTACAAGAGATGGCTTTGGTGCATATAGCTTACATTACCCTTCATGACAACTGTGAGGGGGTAATTTTTTTTACTCATCCATTTCTTTTTTTTATTAAGTTTTATGAAGTCTGCATAATTAAGGGCATGACCACTTGAGTGACAGCTAGGTCTCGTTGCTCGCTGTCTCGTCACCTCGGCTGATTCTGGCTGATTAGCCACTAAACTCTGCATATACATCGTATTTTTGTTTTGTTTAATGTTTTTTTACACAGTCTATTGCCTTTTCGAATTATTTCCTACAATTATCAGATACTATAGCATGCTGTGCACTTAATTATGCTCACAAACCATTAAATTTGCAATTTCCAGGTAAGTGCAATTTTATACGTATTTAACATCTCTATAAATGTATTTGTTTTATTTAAGATAATGTATCATTTATAATGTTCTTTAGACCTGTAATGCATTCCGGAATCTGACAGATTGATTAGCTGTAGGCTATAACAGTCATCTAAAACGTTGTCATGCAGTGTTATGCCTGGATTTCATAAACAGCCTTGCATTTACTAACACAGACTATATTTGAAGTATTTAGAAGTAATGTGCGTTTTCCCCTGTAGAAATAGTCATAAGAACAATGCTTAGTGGCTCAGTGTATTACAACAGTGTTTTTATAAGTCTAAACATTTTATTGATATACTCTACAACCAAGTACATGTGATCAGAACACAAACGAGTCGCAGGTAATGAACTATTAAGCATTTCTCTCAAAGAAAAGTCTGTCTAAGCAAAATGCCAGCATGCGTCTGTAGCTCCGCTCACGCTCCTCCTCTTTGCCCTTGTTTGGTATCCCACGGTCGGTGCGATGAAGATTAGAAGCTAGTTATATTTACAGACTAATGCCACACAACTGTTTAAATCCGTTATAAAAGTGATTTTTGCATAATAGGTCCCCTTTAAATGCTAAATTAATTTGGTAGTAGAGACTCGTAACAGTACATTCAGAGACTTTCTGCAAATGTTGAACTTAAAATGCTGCTTTTGAACACACGATTGTTTAGGAACAAGCACAATCTTTCATTTGCTTAATAGGTTTTGTAGAGAAAAGCCCTTTGTGTCTTTCCCCTTGCTGAGCATACTTTGATTTGACTTTCTAGCAGTGTGATGACTCATAATGGTGAAAACTTGTCCATTTGGTGAAGCATTATATCTTTTTTTTTTTTTTCCACGGAAGTCACTTTGCTTGAGTGCTGGCAGTGTTGGCTTGGTTAAAATCATTAGCAGCCCATTGACTGGCTTCTCTGTCTGCTCGTCTCCACGTTTCTGAGAGCTTCAACCAGTAGGGAGGGTCATGTTACACAATCTCTGCCTTTCTGAAAACCAAATGGTTATCATGGGATTTTATGTAGACCTGCTTCCAGAAATGGCTTCCATGAAGGAAACTGGAGATGTCCATTACTCTCATCTTCTCTTGACATGCAGCAAGTCTTTGTATCTGTTGAGTTGATCTAGGATGTACAAGGGTTGGGCAGTATTTCGTGATTACAATATGACATACACACATTTCTCGATTTGTTTACTCTGTTGATTAGGTGTGGTTACTAGTTACTAACTGTTAAAATCACACTGTAAAAAAAAATAACTTTCACATTTGCATTCAATCGGTTGTTAGGTCCCGACACTTACACACACTTATAAAAAAAACAAAATAAAATAGAAATAAAAAGAGACAACTAAATACAAATACAAGATGCAAATACATGCAAATTCTATACTTGGACTGAATCATTATTTTTCAAACGGGTGGTCTGAGACCACTGAGGCCCCTAAACCAAATCCATTAAAATGAATTAGCGGCAGACGTAGCAGCAGAGTAATGTAAAAATAAAGCATATTCTTACCTCTGTGCAACAGACGCCAGCATGGTTATAAACCTGAGAACAGAGAAGTCATGCTGTGTCTTTCTATGTCTCTTAAATTGCAGCATGTAGTCAGGCGGTGTCTTGGAAAACTGCTCCCAATTACTGGATGCAGAGGCAAAGGCCATGCTGAAACCCTGCTAAAAATGAGGCCCTGATATTACCGTGACAGAACCTGCACACCCAGACGACACCGAGAAACAGTGCTATCTGTCACCATGGCCTTTAGCGTCTGCGCTATGAGGATGTCAAGCACACGTCTGCGCTTGTTGTGCCTTTTTTAATAAATGATATGCTGAAAACATGCCTTAAAACCAACACAGGCTCAATGTACCCTAGTCTACATTACTGGAGAGCGCGAATTAATGTAGGCAGAGATACACATGGCTATGTTTCATCTTTGAAATGAACGCTACGAGTCGATATGACGGCACTAACTGCTTCTGTTTTTTTTTTCGCGCTACCAGCTGACCACTTAAATCCATGTGGATGAGGAGTTGACCGCGGCAACAGGGTGCGAGTTTGGCAAAGAACGATTGCAGAAAGCAGGTAAAGCAAAAACAAAAGGCAAAAAAATTAAATATACAAGTAAATAACAGGGTGAGAACGTGGTAAGATCTAAAAACGTGGTTAAAGTCAGGTGAGGGCTTTTCTTTTTCCATATTGCTTTTGAAAACATAGTTGGTTGGGTTTAGGGAAGGAGGAGAGTGGGGCTATTGGTCAGTCGGTTGGTCAGTCAGTAAGTTGACAGCGGTCTTTGGTGGATTTACTCAAGAACAGCAGACGTGAAGGGCTCTCGCTAGATCTCAAAAAGCATACACAGCGGCCTCTGGTGGATTCATGAAAACAAAAACTGCAAAAAACATAGCTCCTGGGACGTATTTGGAGCTCTCGAGAAATGTGTACAGGGGTACATATCAATAATGAGCCTGGGTTGCTTAAAACATGAAGGAACACCTCTGTAATGTGTTGCTTGTGGCATTGTCTGGTTTTGATACGTGCAACCGTTGATACATGCATTTGCTAGAGAGTCATGTTGTGATGAAAGCAAAGATTATACACATATGAAGACGGTCCACTCACATTACTTAATCCAAGCCAGTAAACACCAATTAAAGAGTAGATATACAAGATATACAAGAAGTCAGAATTATTAGCCCTACTCAATCATTTTCCCCCCAATTTCTGTTTAACGAAAGAAGTTTTTATTTCAACATTTCCAAACATAATGAAGTGACATTTAAAAGATTAACTAGGTTAATTAGGCAAGTTAGGGTAATTAGGCAAGTCATTGTATAACAGTGGTTTGTTCTGTAGATAATTAAAAGAAATATATTGCTTAAGGGGGCTAACAATATTGACCTAATAATGTAATATTTTATTATTTTTTATAATAATATTATTATAAATACGAATAAAATATATAATAAAATAATATTAAAATATAATAAAATAATATTATTGCTAATAAAAACTGCTGTGAGGCGACAGTGCTAACCACTGAGGCACCGTGTCTCCTTAACTTAAATAATAGAAAAAAATGCACAATAATATTGTCAGTTATTTCTAAGATAATGCATTATTTCCTCATAATTCAATAAACTAGAGTCAGTTATTACTTCCATAATAATCCTGCTTCATTGTGTATTGAAAAGCTTTCTGCAAAGTGTGTAAACCCAATTTTCTGTTTCATAAGTAAAAGACTTTATACTATATTTATACTATTGTCAGTAATGTATATATTTGCTCATAGAAATAATTGTCAGCTGGAAATGAGCAAACCCATGTTTAATTTATTATATTATCAATGCTGGTTAATGAATCTCTATGGCTTGCTGGCATTTTTGTGCTCTATTAACATCTCTAATTGAAGGTTGGAAAAGCAACCGTTAGAAACATCCACATAAAGCATTCACGTATGTTCATATTAAATCAAAATAGACTATATACTGATGCAGTATAAAAATGTGCATCTGTAATGTACAGAAAAAAAGCAAATGAATCAAGAAAATAATGCATTTCATTGTCAGGAGACTTCGGGTTTCTCCTGTATGCAGAAATGGGGTTTAGCCAAAAAAAATTACTTTTGCTGTTTGTTCAAACTACTTATTTAATATGAGTTGAAACAACCCCAATCTTAAAGGTGCTGTATGAAAGTTTGACACCCAGGGGTTGAACTAGGAACTTTCACTCCTGGTTTAATACACACACAAGAGCAGGTTGCCAGATTGACAACATCAACAGGAATGTGCTTGACTATGGAGCCTAAAGGCTGACCTAAGGCTGATTTAAATCGTGTTCTAAGTAAAAGCACTGGCACACAGTAGAAGGAATATTTTCTATAATAAAAGGAGTTTTTATATGAAATTTATATTTTAGAAACTTGAACAACAGGATAAACTGACAATGATCACCTCAGATACACCTCATGTACTTAATTCGTTGTTAAAGGCTAATAATGTGAGTTTGATTGCCATTTTACATTACATTTATTGCTGTACTACTGAAAGCAGCAGCAATAAGTTCACCTCAGATCTTGAAAATTAAAATCAACCGTTTAAAATTTAACTTTAGAGCTGTGACTCCAACCAACACATATCAAACCAACACTTATCAGTGGTTCAGCATGTACATTTATATTAAAGTGGTTTTATTTCTATTAATTAAATTATAATTACCATTTTGTTGGAGTGCAGTGAGTGCACTATTCTGTGCTTCTGATTGGCTGTATTTAAATTTCTGTCGTGTTTCGTCTGGTGGACACAGCCCAATTGCTTATCACTGCAAATCTCGTCATGTAGCATGTTGTTAGGACACGGGGTTACATTGTAACTTGCTCACCTAATGTTTATGTTTGTAATATTGATATTATTTGCTAATTAATAACCTCATGTGGAACTCTGAATTTGCGTCTCATTTCGAAGTCTGCTGCTGTCCACGGGAGGTCGCATTTTGGTCATGGACGGATGGTTACAGAGTCTTTCTGAATGATTGAATAAAATACACTGTTTTCCACTAAGGCAACCCAGGGTGCTGAATTATAATTGGCTAAACTGGCATTGGGCGGGTTAAAGGGACCAAAACATAGACAGCGTTTCGGCACAGAAAAACATTTTCAAAGCAGAATATCTGACTTCAGCATTGTTTTTCAGTTAAACAAGAATGTTCACTGAGCATGTTTCCTAAATATCTGCAAACATATTATGGTGTTTTTAAGCGTTAAAGACAAAAACTTAAATACAGCACCTTTAAGGTTTTTTTTGGGACAACTTAATTGTCTTATGTTCAATCCACTTGAAGTTTGTGATTTCATTAAGTTGACTTAATCGTTACTTACAACTTCAAGTCAACCTAATCAGATTGTATTAACAAGACATGAAGGAATTATGTGGAACCCAGCATTTTTTACAGTGTAATTCTCAGCCAGTGTCAAACGGGTTCTGCTCATTAATTCGTTGAGCTTCAGTTCTGCTTCTGTCACTCACCATAGGTTTCATATATCTGTCTTTTTCTTGCTTGCAGTTTGTCACACACACACACACACACACACACACACACAACTTTTCGTTCGCAGCAAAGCCCATATGAGTAACTGCGCCTGCCGACTCCCACACCAAATTTTGCCAGGCAATAAAACAGAGTCAGCTCCAATAAAAAGGAATTGTTGTGTGTGTTTGGATCACTGTTCTCCTTCTGTGGCCACTGAATTATTGAACATCTGTGTGTGTGTGTGTGTGTGTGTGTGTGTGTGTGTGTGTGTGTGTGTGTGTGTGTGTGTGTGTGTTCACTGGAAATGTCAGCTGTTCCTTTTACGAAATGAAGAGGCTGAGGAAGCCATGCATAAACCATACACCTTGATGGAAAGTAACATGCTGGCTCACATTGTCTTGATTGATTCATCATATACAGGGCAAAATATTAAAATATGAATTCTTTTTCAAATATTTTTACAGTATTTCCTATAACATTGTTTCTTCTGGAGAAATAATTTGTTTGTTTTTTCAGCTAGAATAAAAGCTGTTTTTTAACCCCTTCACACCCAAATTATGTTCCAATTTTCTGAAAAATGTCAAAGTATGTTTTCACAGTTCTTGAGGCTCCTATAAATGAGACCAAATTATAACAACAAAAATGTAACACCCTTTTAGTATATATTGTTTTGCCCATTTCATAAAAATGCAATACCCTTTAAGTATGTATGTATATATATATATATATATATATATAATTCAATAGACATCAGGTCAGAACAATTGTACTTCCCGAACATTATACCAACATAAAATAAAAAATAAAATAAAAACACGCATAATTGCTGGTACAATCTTTTAGATCTCTTTATTTTCATTTATTCTCATATATTTATTTTCTAAATCACAAACTTTTACATTACTTTAATTTTGAGTCTTTTGCTGTATAGTTTTCACCTTGTTTATAACAAACCTATACAGGAAGTGCAGAATTATTAGGCAAGTTGTATTTTTGAGGATTAATTTTATTATTGAACAACAACCATGTTCTCAATTAACCCAAAAAACTCATATCAAAGCTGAATATTTTTGTAAGTAGTTTTTAGTTTGTTTTTAGTTTTATCTATTTTAGGAGGATATCTGTGTGTGCAGGTGACTATTACTGTGCATAATTATTAGGCAACTTAACAAAAAACAAATGTATACCTATTTCAATGATTTATTTTCACCAGTGAAACCAATATAACATCTTAACATTCACAAATATACATTTCTGACATTCAAAAACAAAAGAAAAACAAATCAGTGACCAATATAGCCACCTTTCTTTGCAAGGACACTCAAAAGCCTGCCATCCATGGATTCTGTCAGTGTTTTGATCTGTTCACCATCAACATTGTGTGCAGCAGCAACCACAGCCTCCCAGACACTGTGGTGTACTGTTTTCCCTCCTTGCAAATCTCACATTTGATGATGAACAGGTGGTCATGGTCAGGTGAACAAGGAGGCCATGTCATTAGTTTTTCTTCTTTTAGACCATTTCTTGCCAGCCACGCTGTGGAGTACTTGGACGCGTGTGATGGAGCATTGTCCTGCATGAAAATCATGTTTTTCTTGAAGGATGCAGACTTCTTCCTGTACCACTGCTTGAAGAAGGTGTCTTCTAGAAACTGGCAGTAGGACTGGGAGTTGAGCTTGACTCCATCCTCAACCCGAAAAGGCCCCACAAGCTCATCTTTGATGATACCAGCCCAAACCAGTACTCCACCTCCACCTTGCTGGCGTCTGAGTCGGACTGGAGCTCTCTGCCCTTTACCGATCCAGCCACGGGCTCATCCATCTGGCCCATCAAGACTCACTCTCATTTCATCAGTCCATAAAACCTTAGAAAAATCAGTCTTGAGATATTTCTTGGCCCAGTCTTGACGTTTCAGCTTGTGTGTCTTGTTCAGTGGTGGTCTTTTTTTAGCCTTTCTTATCTTGGCCATGTCTCTGAGTATTGAACACCTTGTGCTTTTGGGCACTCCAGTGATGTTGCAGCTCTGAAATATGGCAAAACTGGTGGCAAGTGGCATCTTGGCAGCTGCACGCTTGACTTTTCTCAGTTCATGGACAGTTATTTTGCGCCTTGGTTTTTCCACACGCTTCTTGCGACCCTGTTGACTATTTTGAATGAAACGCTTGATTGTTTGATGATCACGTTTCAGAAACTTGGCAATTTTAAGAGTGCTTCATCCCTCTGCAAGATATCTCACTATTTTTGACTTTTCGGAGCCTGTCAAGTTCTTCTTTTGACCCATTTTGCCAAAGGAAAGGAAATTGCCTAATAATTATGCACACCTGATATAGGGTGTTGATGTCATTAGACCACACCCCTTCTCATTACAGAGATGCACATCACCTGATATGCTTAATTGGTAGTAGGCTTTCAAGCCTATAAAGCTTGGAGTAAGACAACATGCATAAAGAGGATGATGTGGTCAAAATACTCATTTGCCTATTTCTTTAATTTTTCCATCTGCTATTTGCTCAAGACCTTTAAGATCTGTATATTCTACACATGAAATTGTTTTAGCAATTAATTAATACATCAATATAGTATAGGGTGTCACGTTGGCGCAGTGGGTAGCACAAATGCCTCACAGCAAGAAGGTCGCTGGTTCGAGCCCTGGCTGGGTCAGTTGGCATTTCTGTGTAGAGTTTGCATGTTATTGCGTTTTCCCCACAGTCCAAAGACATGCGCTAGAGGTGAATTGAATAAGCTTAATTGGCCGTAGAGTGTGTGTGAAGGAGTGTATATGGGTGTTTCCCAGTGTTGGGTTGCAGCTGGAAAGGCATCCGCTGCGTAAAACATATGTTGGATAAGTTGGCGGTCCATTTTGCTGTGGTAATCTTAGATTAATAAAGGGACTAAGCCGAAAAGAAAATGAATGAATATAGTTTTTTATATAGAAAAGTTCAATCAGCATTCCTGGAGATTTAATTTCAGTAATGTACCTATTGTACATCCTAATGGACAGACATATTTGATCTGATCTAAAGCTTGCAATGTTACAAAATATTTTAAACTTTAACTAGGAAGTGTAATCCCTCATTTTTACATGCAATATATGAAATATTTGCAAACATATCAATAAATCTGAGTAAAAACATTGTAAATGTGGCTTACGTCTGTGTCTGGAGGGATGCCATGCTGCTTTTCAGTGTAGTGGATAATTTTTTTTTCAAATTACAACATGCAGAGCCTTACTGCCATTTGATTGGATGACAGTTGTCCACACGGACTGCAGGCTTTAAATTAGATGAAATGCTCAGGAACCACATAAAACATGGGCTGACATGTGGTGTCCAATGTAATAGACACAGACAGGGTTCGAAAGGGTTAAAACCATTTTAAGGTCAATATTATTAGCCCCCTTAAAGGTGCTATATGTAAGTTTTTAAATCTTCTAAAGCATAAAAATACCATAATATGTGTGCAGATATTTAAGAAACATTCCAAGTGTGCATCCTAAGTTTTTCAGCTAAACAACACACTTGTTTAACTGAAAAACAATGCTGAAGTCAGGTATTCTGCTTTGAAAATGTTTTTTTCCGTGCCAGAACGCTGTCTGTCTTTGGGTAAATTTAACCTGCACAATGCCAGTTTAGCCAATTACATTTCAGCACTTCGGGTTGCCTTGTTGGAATACAGCGCATTTCATTCATTCATTCAGAAAGGCTCTAAAAGCATGCGTGCGGGGCCAAAATGGACAGTATCAGACGTCGAAATGTTATTAGTTAGCAAATGATATAAATATTATGAACGTAACAATTAGGTGAGCAGGTTACATTGTAACCGTGTGTCCTATCAACACGCTTTGTGACGAGATACTCAGTGATGAGCAGTTTGGCTGTTTGCACCAGACGAAACACAACAGAAATTTAAATACAGCCTTTCAGAAGCACAGAATATGCACTCACTCATGAAATGATAAGGTTTATAATCTAATCAAACTCAAACTCTAACATTGTTAGCATTTAGCACTGAATAAAGCACACAGGGTTTACCTGAGGTGGTCACTGTCATAGGTTTCTGTTGTTCAGCTGTGAGAAATAGAAGCCATTTCTAATATATCAATTTGAGGTGTTGGTTAGAACCAAAACTCCTTTTAATATGGAGAATATTCCCTCTATCGCATGTCGTTGCTTTTATTTAGAACACAGTTTAAATCACTCGCTCCTGTACTCAATCTGGCATCCCGCGCTTGCGTTTATTTTGATCCAGGAGTGCAATACCTAGTTAAACCACTGGGCGTCAAACTTACCTTTAAGCAACATTTTGTTTTCCGATTGTCTACAGAACAAACCACTGTTATACACTGACTTGCCTAATTACCCTAACTTGCCTAATTAACCTAGTTAAGCCTTTAAATTGCTCTTCAATCTAAACACTAGTAAAAATCTAGTCAAATATTATGTGCTGTCATCATGACAAAGAGAAAAGAAATCAGTTTTTAGAGATGAGTAATTAAAACTATTATGTTTAGAAATGTGTTGAAAAAAATTTATTTGTTAAACAGAACTTGTGGACAGAATATAAAGTAATTAAAATTAAACAGAAGGGATAATAATTCTGATTTCAGCTTGCTGGGTTTTGCAGCTCTGGTTAGTTTTGCTGCTTCATTCAGTGCAGATAGTTAAAAATAGAAGCGCTACTTACTTCGGTTTATATAATAATGGTGCTTGTCTGGTAACAAGCTACATTTGCCGACAAGTAGCGACATAGCTTGGCACATTCTGTGCCGTATTGGATTGTATTGTGCCTGAGAGAAATTCTTCTCCAATATCTTCTCTCTAGTGTGAAATTTTTGAGAAAGGTGATTCGTTTTATATGATGGTAACTATTGGATTGTTCGTTCGGATTAAATGGTTTAAAAAATGACTTTGTTCCTTTGCACAAGCAGAAATCCTTACACTGCATTTTGCATCTTGTTTTAATGTGAAATATTCTGTTAAATTAACACAGATCTACACTACCTGACAAAAGTCTTATCGTGGATCCCAGTTGTAAGAGCAACACATAATAGCTTGACATTAAGTTGATCATTTGGAAAAGTGGCATAAGGTTGTTTTTTTCAGATGAATCATCCGTTGAACTGCATCCCAAATATCACAAACACTGCAGAAGACCTACTGAAACCCGCAAGCCAAGATTTTTAAAGAAATTTGTCAAGTTTGGTGAAGGAAAAATCATGGTTTAGGGTTACATTCAGTGTGGGGGCGTGTATGGGGGCGTGCAAGAGATCTGCAGAGTGGATGGCAACATCAACAGCCTGATCTATTAAGACATTTGTGCTGCCCATTACATTACAAACTACAGGAGAGGGCAAATTCTTCAGCAGGATAGCGCTCCTCATATTTCAGCCTCCACATCAAAGCTCTTGAAAGCAAACAAGGTCAAGGTGCTCCAGGATTGGCCAGCCCAGTCATCAGACATAAACATTATTGAGCATGTCTAGGGTAAAATTGCATTAACGCATTGAAGATGAATCCAAAGAATCTTGATGAACTCTTAATATAACAGTAATCTAGAGGCCTTTTCCTTTCATATGATCCACTTCTGATGCCAAATGATCAATTAGAAGTTATTATTTGTTGTTCCTAAAACGTTGTCAGGTAGTGTATATGAAGGAAACATATTTTTAATTTCTCTGGCGCTTTAATTTACTGCTGCTTAAAGGCCTGCAATGCCTACAAATTACCTTGATGTTAAAACAACATCAATTTGACATCAAAAAACGTGTCAAATCAATTGCCGATTTTTGACGTGTTTTTGAGCGAAGGTTAATTGTCAATTTTATGTCGTTTTGACATCAAGGTAATTTACAAGCTTTGTAGGGACACAAAATCCAGTGTAAATTTGGACTTTCAGATGAATAAAACCTTTGTTATACTATAAAACTTTTTGGATCGTTATTTTGATGGTCAAAAGAGCATCACTGTGTGGATGTCAAATGGACATCAAGGTTTGGACATCAAATCGATTAACATGTTTTTTGACATGTGTTTTAGGTCGTTTTTACATCAAGGTGTCTACTGGCTATAAATATGAACATCAGTTGCTCAAAGAACTTGATGGAAATGCACTTAATTCACATTGGGTGTTGTTTCATTAGTGCTAATTTGCGAAGCTACATTATAAGCAAATATTTTCAATGCTGATGTGAGAGTTGAAAAGGAAACGATTGTGAAAATGAGACTTCAGTTTTGGATGTAAATCACTTTACCTAATAATCTGCCTTGGCTGTTTGGTCTGTGTGAAAGTCTTCATGTCCCAGTGATCATCTCAGATCATCTCGTGTGTGTGTGTTTCAGGCTGGTAGACAGTGTGTGTGTGTGTGTGTGCGCGCCAGCCGATGGCTCTGCGACTTCGAAAAACAAAAAAAAACAAAAAGTGTTTCACAGAAGCCGTCACGTTTCGCAGATATATTCATAGCTGTCTATTTTTACAGCTGTCTATTTATGTGGTGGACTTTTCAGTCGTTCCTGGGTTTACGTTAATTGCTCTCGCTTTACCTCTTCTTCATTCACACTTGCTGCGGTTTGATTAATTATCTCTTTTTACACAGCTCCAGGTTTGATCGTTCCTGTGTGTGTCAGTTCGTTACAGATGAGCTTCTCCAGGGATCACACTCATCTGACGGTTATTTATAGTCTCTTCAGCATCAGGATGTCTTTTACTGAGAGGGGCTTTATCAATACTGACACACAGAGGAGAATGTGCTTTAACATTGGACTCATTTAAAGTGCTTAATTTTATTTTAATTGGGTTGATTTTAAAATAATTTTTTACCTTAAAGGGGACCTGTTATGCCCCTTTTTACAATATGTAAACTAAGTCTCTGATGTGTATCCCTAGAGTGTGCGTGTGAAGTTTGAGCTCAAAATGCCACCCTGGTTTTATAACTCTCTGAAACGGACCCTTTTAGGCTTTGATCCTAGTTGTGCTGTTTTGGTGACTGTCGCTTTAAATTCAAATGATTGTGCACTATTCAAAAAAGGGCGGAGCTACAAATGCCTCTGTGTCTGCATAGTGGCAGATTCAAAAACAAGACTAACGTCTTATGCTGATGAGGGAGAGATGGTCACTAGTGGACGGAGCTTTCCCCCTATGATGACACAACAAAGGGACAATGTCAATCAAAGTGTTTCTGAGGACTGTTTTTATCAAGTCTGATTATAAAAAAATTGTTTAATAAATGTTTCAGTATTAGAGGCTGGTTATATTCACACACAACTGTGTTTAAACCTCTTAAAAAGGTTATTTTTGAGTCGGCACCAATGGCGTAGTGCAGGGGTAATCAACTATGTTTGTCAGAGGGCCAGAGTTTTACCAGACAGTCTTTTTGGGGGCCGGACCCCCAAGAAGAAAATCAAATAATCTCATTTTGGCTTAACATTATGTTTAATGTTTATACTTTTTCAATTTCATTACAAAACTGAAGGCATTTGATTTAGGCTCCCATCACCTATACCACAGTCAACCACTAGGAGTGATAGATGTTTTGCCTCAACACAATTAGGCTAAGTCAACAAGGGGAAATGTAACTTTAGCAATTGATTAAGCACAATTTTTAGTTGTGCCAGATTGTTTTTCCTTCTTTTTTTAGTCCTGAGGCAGACATCCCAAGTCTCCCGGAAGTTCTGTGAGTCTCCCGCAAATGCAGACTTCCGGCAGCCCGCAAACAAATAATAATCTCCCGGAAATTGCGAGTCTCCCTCCCGCTCCTCAAATACGTTGTGCACCCCTCTCCACCGCATCCCTCCTTGCTCTTCATCACACACACGTTGCGCGCACTCCGCCTACACCCCACCCGGTCTTCACTTACGCTAAAACCTGTTTAAAACAATAAATGCTTAACGCCACATGTTCTGTCTGAGTCTGTCCTCATTTTGAAGTGTAGCCTAAATATAGTCATAAATGCTGGTTAAAAGAGACTCAGTTGTTGTTATTTTTAGTTGCTTTAATAGTGTGGACCACTATTTTCTTTTTGATACTCACAATTTTGGAATCCAGTCAATGATCAGTCAATGATTTTGGGCTGCCAGTTGATGACCAGTGGTGTAGTGGTTAGTGCGCCGACACAGACGACGACCTGCGTTCGATTCCACCTCGCGGTCCTCTGCTGATCCTTCCCCTCTCTCTGCTCCCCATCCTTTCCTGTCAATTCTCTCTACTGTCCTATCTAATAAAGGTGCAAAACCCCCAAAATTATTATATATATAAAAAAGTGATTTTTGCATAATAGGTCCCCTTTAAATCTCATGAATCGTGTTGTTTTTAGTTTGAGTAAATCAAATTAGGTAAATACCTTAAATAAACTAAGCATTTTTTATTATTCTCATTTCTTAACCCCTTTACTGTCACCTTTTCTATAGGTGGGCTTTCTTTAGGACATTTTTTTTATTTATTTATTGGTTGATTTGATTTGATTGATTGATTGATTGATCGATCGATCAAACCCAGTGCTGGGCATGTTCCTTTAAAAGAGTGATTAGTTATAGTTATAGTTACTAGTTACTTCTCACAAATAGTTAGTAACTGAGTTACATAATTATAAAAGTAACTCTTTACCAGGAAAATTAACTATTGCGTTACTTTAAAAAAATCTAATGTGTCAAATGACTGTAAAATAAACATAAAACATTGTACACTGTTACCGACATAGAGACTTTTTTTTTCTGGGCATAACTTGCACGATAAATAAACATTCGACGAGGGAAATGAGGGTAAAGTAGTGCTTATATTTCCACTTTGCAAAAACTACCTTTGAACTTGTTGGATTTGCCATCGTTCTGACTCCTGGTCGTTGGTGTGTGCGACAGACTGTGCACTTCTGTATTATCTGAGTGTGGTGGCACGGTGGCTTAGTGGTTAGCACTGTCGCCTAACAGCAAGAAGGTCACTGGTTCGAGTCACGGCTGGGTCAGTTGGCATTTCTGTGTGGAGTTTGCATGTGCTACCTGCTCCGGTTTCCCCCACAACCCAAAAATTTCTGCTATAGGTGAATTGATGAACTACATTGGCCGTAGTGTATGAGTGTGTGTGTGTGTGTGTGTGTGTGTGTGTGTGTGTGTGTGAATGATTATGTATGGGTGTTTTCCAGTATGGGGTTGCAGCTTGAAGGGCATTCGCTGTGTAAAACAATAGTTAGCAGTTAATTGTGCTGTGGTGACCTCTGATGAATAACGGATTAAGTTGAAGGAAAATGAATTAATTATCTGAGTGTAAAGTTCACATTCATTATAGATATATATTTTAAAAAGTTTGAGCTGTTGCATAGTAAATAATGATTGCTCGAAAGCATCAATAGCTCTTACAGAGTTTCATCAAAAGCGCTACGCAACTTCAAGCTGTTGGACTCTTAGGGTGCTTTTCTGATGCATTATTATGTCAGTTTACTTCCCAATGGGCTGCCGACTGCAAATCCAATATCAGCAAAGTGAATCCAATGTAGCTTCGCAACTCCCCGATGGTTTGCGCTGGAATCCCAACAGCTGCTTTTTCTGCAGTTGCCTGTCAGCCATTTTGTTTCACTTGGTTGCTCTATAAGAGTCCAAAACCTTTTTTTTCCTCCTTTAGTCGTCTGCAGTCTTGCTTACATACAGCAGGCACAATAAAGCAGGAATCATGCTTGACTTTGGTCTTCTCCCCAGAGAGATCTGTGTAAGTGAAAACTTTGTAGTTTCTGGTTCTTTGTTAATCCAGCTGTTCCCCTGAGAGCGGCAGAACTGTGTGTGTTTGAGAGTTTGTTGACTGGCAGCTCCATCAACCAGTTTGATCTCTGCATTAGTTTGACCTCGCAAACACTGTTGCGTAACGAAATATCTGCACTGCAACAGCTAAACTTACTTTAATGGCAGCCAGACGTGAAGATGCTGTCATCAAGCCTTTCCAGACCACTTTGACTTTATTTCTTCAGTGGGAATAAGAAAAATGTGAATCACTTTTTCAGTAGCGCTAAAATTCCAGAAGTTCTCTCTTGAACAAAAACTCTTCACTGTTAAAAATGCTGGGTTCCACACAATTGATTTGTGTTGAGACAACATAAGTTAAATTAACTTTTTCGTTTTTACAAATTTAAGTGGATTAAACATAAAACAAACAAAAAATCCTCAATAATTGTGTTTTAGCTTGTCTTTACCTTGAAAAGATTAGGTACACACTTTTATTGATTATGTTGACCATGTTAAGTAGGGCTGCATGATAATGGAAAAATGTAACATTGCAATACTTTTTTATTTTTCGATATACATTGCTATATGAATACAATTTCACAAGATGACTTATTGGGCTCAATTTTAATGATCTACAGTAGCGGTAAAGTCTAAAGCGCATAGCACAAAAGCATTAAGAGCTTGTCTCAATCCGCTTGGATGGAAACATATGCTTTGCACCCCAGCGCATGATCTATTAGGGTTGTGCTTATTCTCTTAATGAGTCATGGATGTGTTTTAAACATAACGTGCATTAAACCAATCAGAGTCTCATCTCACATTCCCTTTAAGAGTCAGTTACATCACGCTATGGTGCATTTGCTATTTACTGTACATAGCGGACATGGTAAGTGGAAAAACTGAATGGACAAACTGAACGCTTCACTAGCGGGAAAAGTGTTAAACAGAGCATCTGCAGCGCGACGATAAAGAACGAGCCTCTTCCATTCGGCCTCTTTACTTTCTCTTTAATTTTACTCTTTACTCCTTTACTTTGGTGGAGTAAGGAAACGGTGGAAACTCACTCCACTGAGGACATCCATTAGTCTACATATTTAATTTAGTTTGTTAAGAGCAAAGATTTGTTTCTAAACTATTTCTAAATTCAGTTCTAATTTCCAGCAAAGCAATAAATGAACAATAATAACGAAGTGTGGTCAAAAAACTGAGTGTATCAATGTATCAAACTGATTCAGTTCTTGACTCTGCAACTCATTTATAGTGTCCACTGACGGGGAAGAGAATAGTCACAGAAATTTCAATAAATATGTAATTTTCAGTCTTTTATCATACACTAATTTTAGTCATTGTAACAATGATTCATTGGATTTACTCATTTTTTTTAAGTGGTTGCAAACCGTTTATATGGGCTGGATTTAATAAATAAATTTACTAATGCTCAACTTAATGTGTTTGTTTAACAACAAAATTATTTATTTAATTAAATGAATAGGATCAAATTTTACCCAAGTTTTGGGTGTGTCCATATTTTACCCAGTTTGCACTCTAAAAAATGCTGGGTTATTTCAACCCAATTTTTTATGTAATACGAAATAAAACAACTGCTGGGTTAATTTTTTCAGATTGAATTAATTGGACCAAATTTTAACCCAATGTTTGGGTTAGTCCATATTTTAATCAGTATGCACTCAAAAATGCCGAGTTATTTTAATCCAATTCTGGGTGTAATACCGACCAAACCAACTGCTGGGTAATTTTTTTAAATTAAATAAAAAGGACCAAATTTAACCCAATATTTTGTTTAGTCCATATTTTACTCAATTTGCACTCTAAAATGCTGGGCTATTTCAACCAAATGCTTGATGTAATAGAGACTTACCCAAATGCTGGGTTAATTTCTTTAAATAAATGAATAGGACCAAATTTAAGTCAGTGTTTGGCTTAGTCCATATTTTACCCAATTTGCAATCTAAAAAATGCTAAGTTATTTCAATCCAATTGTGGGTGTAATACCGACCAAACCAACTGCTGGGTAATTTTTAAAAGAAATGAATATGTCCAAATTTAACCCAATGTTTGGGTTAGCCTATATTTTACCCAATTTAGATTTAAATAGCCCAGCATTCTTTACAGCTTGGGTTTAATAACTTCTTAAAGTGCACAATAAGGAGCGAGAGCCTCAAGAAAGGACAATCTTCAGCATTTTCATGATGTCTTTCTCTTTTTCTGCTCTGCTAGGATGAAGAAAGTTAGCCACTGTTACCGTCTTGTGTACCGTCACATGGAAAGGACTCTGACTCAAGAAGAAGTGAGCATCGTCCACACAGCCATCCAGACAGCGGTGGAGCAGGAGCTGGGCGTGCAGGGCAGATTCTGATGCTTTTACCTACATCAGCGTCACCAGGTTTCTCTAACTAATTAAATGTGGAAACACTTCAACTTCACTCAGCTAGAGACTCCATCTGTAGTTTCTTTAGGAACACTGCATAACACTTCAAAACTACAAATAGTCATATTATTTAGTCATCATCTTGTAAGGGAGTGTATTTTAATCTACAACATCACTAAAATGATAGTCTAGGCTACAGTTCAAATATTTTCAGTCTCAGTGAAGCACAAATGAATATATTTTTGTAGACAGTTGGTGACCCTTGACTTTGTATGAGTTAGTGTGAGTTTAGCATCACTGAGATACTGTTGCACTCAAAAAATGCTGCGTATAGAGTGTATACAATGTTAAAAAAATGTAGAAATGCTGGGTTGTTGTATAACCCAACAGTTGGGCTAAAACGTTTCACTTAACTGTAATTTTTTACATTATCGTAATGTTAGGTTTCTTTTTTGTCCCAATGTTTAGTTACGACAATCCAACATTTTTTTTTTAGATATACAGTCTAAAAAAATCTGGGTTATTGTAACCCTGTGTTGGGTAAAATATGGAAAAAAAGTACAAATGTTGGGTCGCCGTAACCCAACATTGGGTCAAATATCTACAAAAAAAACAGGTTGTTGGGTCAAATATGGACAAACCCAAAAATTGGGTTAAAAGGTGTAACTTAAATATTATAATCTTTTTTCAATTAAACCAAAACTGGGTTTTGTAATTGACCCAAAGTTGGGTTACGACAACGCAACATTTTTAAAGTGAATTTACAGTCTAAAAAAACTGAGTTGCTGTAACTCAATGTTGGGTCAAATATGGAAAAATATTAAATTGTTGGGTTGTTGTAACCCAACATTGGGTCAAATATGGACAAAAATAAAATGTTCGGTTGTTGTAACCCACTGTTGGTACAAAAATGGACCATTGGTTAAAGTGTAACTTGAATATAACCAACATTGGGTTTCTTTATTTTCCCAACGTTGGGTTACGACAACCCATCTTTTTTTAGAGTGAATATACTGTATACACTCAGAAAATGCTGGGTTATTGTAACCCAACATTGGGTCAAACATGCACATAAAATAAATCAGTAGGGCTGTTGTAACCCAGTTTTGTTTTAAATATGGACAAACAAATAAAAAGTTGAGTTGTTACCCAACGTTGGGTCAAAAATGGACAAAAATTTATAATTCTGGGTTGTTCCAACCCAATGTTGGGTCAAACATGGACAAACCAAACCATTGGGTTAAACTAAACTTTAACTTAACTTAAATATTTTTTAATTAAACTAACATTGTTGGGTTACAACAACGCAACATTTTTAGAGTGAATATATGCAGTCTAAATAATGCTGGGTTGTTTTACCCAAACATTGGGTTTAATACTTTTATTATCCCAATCTTGGGTTTCTTATTTGTCCCAACACTGGGTTACAACAACCCAACTTTTTTTAGAGTGAATTTTTGCACTCTGAAAATGCTGAGTTGTTTTAACCCAACATTTGGTCAAATAGGGGCAAAAAATATAATTGTTGGGTTGTTGTAACCCAATGTTGTTTAAAATACAGACAAAAATAAAATGTTGGGTTGTTGTAACCCAATGTTGTTTAAAATATGGACAAAAAATAAAATTTTGGGTTGTTGTAACCCAACATTGGGTCAAATATGGACAAAAATGAAGAATTCTGGGCTGTTGTAAGTGAATAAATACATTCTAAATGCTGGGCTTTTGTAAAAGGTTTTTGCTGAAATGTAACCGTAAAACAGAGTACATGGTTTGGATGATGAGGAGGTATATAACCTGAGTGAAAAATGATGAGCAAATGTGTGTGATATATTACCAGATTTGACCATGAAAAGAGCTTTTTTGCCTCACATCACAGACCAGCAAACAGCTGGATTTAATACAGATGTCAGAAATCCCACAGAAACAGGTGGATCAGTGCCAGTCTGATGATCAGCATTAAACAGAAGCTCTTACTTCACTTTTCTTAAGGCAGAAATGAGTTAGTCTGTAACGAGCTGCCGGACAGAAATTAGTCAGATAATGAAACGCTTCCTCAAAGTCAGCCCACAGTAACAAGTCATCACGGCAAAATAAAAGTCTGCAGAAGAATAATTGTGTCACTTTGTCTTTTATATATTTCCAGATGGTGTAAAACTTTCCATTTTACAGTCGTATCCATTCTGCAGTATGTTTATGCCTTCAATGACTGACTGAAACTGTTTGCGTATAACTTGTGTTTGTGTTTGAGGGGGGAAAAGTACATTTCTATAAAACTGATGAATAATTAAATGGATTTTGATGATTGTTCATTCAAATTATGACAGAAACATTTAGATTTTATACAGTACTTTTGGGTTAGCAAAATATGTATTATTATTGTTGTTATTATTATAATTATTATTAATATTATTATTATTAATAGTAGTAGTAAAGTTTGCCACTTAATGGAAGTGGTTTGTGGTCCGTATGATTTGTGATTGTTTATATTTATTTATTTATTTATTTTTGTTGTTGTAACATTTGGGGTTTAACAGCACTGATTTGGTGTGTTTTAATGACATTTAAGGATTTTTTTCTGTTAAAACAAAATAAGTTTATCATAGATATCATATATAATCCATCATGTCATAGATTCAACAAGGTACTGAAAACATTTCTGAGATTTCGCTCCATATTGACACAATAGCACTAGCAGTTGCTGCAGATTTGTCAGCTGCACATCCATGATGTGAATCTCCCGTTCCACCACAACCCAAAGGTGCTCTATTGGATTGAGTTCTGGTGACTGTGGAGGCCATTTGAGTTCAGTGAACTCATTGTCATGTTCATGAAACCAGTCTGAGATGATTCCCGCTTTATGACATGGTGTGTTATCCTGCTAAAAGCAGCCATCAGAAGATGGGTACACTGTGGTCATAAAGGGATGGACATGGTCAGCAACAATACTCAGGTTGGCTGTGGCATTGACACGATGCCCAATTGGTACTAATGTACCCAAAGTGTGCCAGGAAACTATCCCCCACACCATTACACCACCACCACCACCAGCCTGAACCGTTGATACAAGGCAGGATGGATCCATGCTTTCACGTTGTTGACGCCAAATTCTGACCCGACCATCCGAATGTGGCAAAAATGGAGAGACGTCAGACCAGGCAACGTTTCTGCAATCATCTATTGTCCAGTTTTGGTGAGCCTGTGTGAATTGTAGCCTCAGTTTCCTGTTCTTAGCTGACAGAAGTGGCACCCGGTGTGGTCTTCTGCTGCTGTAGCCCATTTGCCTCAAGATTGGATGTGTTGTGCATTCAGAGATGCTCCTCTGCAGACCTCGGTTGTAACGATTGCTTATTTGAGTTACTGTTGCCTTTCTTTCAGCTGGAACCAGTCTGGCCATTCTCCTCTGACCTCTGGCATCAAGGCATTTGTGCCAACAGAACTGCCGCTCACTGGATATTTTCTCTTTGTCGGACCATTCTCTGTAAACCCTAGAGATGTTTGTGCGTAAAAATCCCAGTAGATCAGCAGTTTCTGAAATACTCAGACCAGCCCGTCTGGCACCAAAAGCCATGCCATGCTTAGTCACTTAAATCACATTTCTTCCCCAATCTGATGCTCGCTTTGAACTACAGCGGATCGTCTTGACCATGTCTGCATGCCTAAATACATTGAGTTGCTGCCATACGATTCGCTGATTAGAAATATATATATTTTAGATTTGTCATGTGACACTGAAAACTGGAGTTATGATGCTTTAAATCACAGAAAATAAAAATATATAATTCATATTTTCAAATAGATGTCATAGGTATAACTTAATTTTTTTAAATATTTAAATTATCACACAAAACAAGCCAGGGTAAAATACAAACGTATTTCAGCAAGAAAAACTGAAATGTTTTTGCATATCATAGGACATCTTTAGCTTTCATTGTTTTTCATTCATTCTTCAGTGTGTTAGATGTTATGTTTGTTTTTGGTTTTTTTTTGGATTGCTACATATTCTTCATCTCTAGAACGCCCTTTTGGCTGCAGCATGAACAATACATCCCCATTATCTCGGCTCTTCTTCATATGTATACAGAAGACAGATTGGAAAAAGTGACCCGGCGCCGTATGGCATTTGTTGGAGCAGGACAGAGACTCCTCTGCATCTTAATGAAGCCTTATGTTGCGGTCCGTGTGTCTGACGACCGGTTAAAGAATACAGGGATCTTCCTTTGGGGGAAATGAGCTCAATTACAATCCCAGTAATGAATTTTTGATGCACTGCAATCAGATGCTGAATGAATGGGACAGAGCACGAGACGCTCCGGCGGGGAAACTTCTCTTGTGTTAATGCAGATCTTTTCATTTCGGGCCGTACAGGATTTGATCTGTTGTGTAAATGGCAGATTTAGAGAGTTCAAGCATGAGGGATGTGCATTTGAAAAGTGCATTTGATGTGCTGTTGTGAAATGAGTGTCTTCTGCTCACCGTGGATGCATTTATTTGACTAATAAACACATTGTGGAGTTTATTGTAACGATTTATTCAAAAGTGTTTTCTCCTAAGAAATGATTTAGATGGGATTTTTTTTTGGTATGTGTGTGTGATTCAAAGCTTGATTTTAAGCGTCATTACTCCAGTCTTCAGTGTCATGTGTATTCCTCAAGCGGCAACATCCCACTCTCCCTTGTGAAGCTAATACGGAAGTAACTGAAACTGCAATTCATCGAAATTCCACAAGTCCTGACTCCAAAATAGAGCACATTTCTATTAACTCCAATGTTAAATGCCCGACTTTACAGAAGAAAAAAAAGTGTAGTTGATAGATCGGATATGGTTGCGGCCGGATGTTTACAAGAATTATTTATATTATTTATTAAATTTCCCATTTATTGTATTTTATTATTGTCT
Organism: Danio tinwini; assembly: GCA_903798205.1. NCBI lineage: Eukaryota > Metazoa > Chordata > Actinopteri > Cypriniformes > Danionidae > Danio > Danio tinwini. The sequence continues at coordinate 6,073,486 of CAIGQZ010035013.1, read as the reverse complement.
ACCCCCACCCCAACCATAAACCCAACAATCACAGTAACGTTAAAACAGTAGTTGTACCGAGGATTATGTTATCTATTAAATCACCCAATGAATTGCATATCCCCAACCCTAAACCCAACCGTCACAGTACTGTAAAAATATTAATTAATGTTATACAGTGTCTTAAAAAAATGCTGCTATATTGATGTGCATATCGCACTTCCGGCCGGCCGCATATCCAATCTAGACTTTAACAGAAAAAAGGTGTTTACAGCCTGGTACAAAACACGATTTTGGTGTGCATATATAGCTAATATTACATTTCATCACAGCTGTGAGGAGGTGAATTTTTTATAACTCATCCGTTTCGTTTATATCAGGTCTGCATAATTAAGAGCGTGGCCACTTGAATAATAGCTAGGTCTGACTGGTTGATGTCACCTCAGCTGATTCCGGCCAATTAGCCGCTGATTTCGGCTAAATTTCTGTTTAAAGGAGAGAAGAATTTATTTAACACATTTCTAATAGTTTTAATACCTTATTTCTAATAACTGATTTATTTTATCTTTGCCATGATGACAGTAAATAATATTTTACTAGATATTATTTAAGACACATCTATACAGCTTAAAGTGACATTTAAAGGCTTAACTATGTTAATTAGGGTAACTAGGCAGGTTAGGGTAATTAGGCAAGTTATTGTATAACAATGGTTTGTTATGTAGGCTATCGAAGAGGGGCTAATAATTTTGACCTTAAAATGTTTTTTAAAAAAATTAAGAACTGCTTTTATTCTAGCCGAAATAAAACAAATAAGACTTTCTCCAGAAGAAAAAAATATTATCAGGCAAACTGTGAAAATTTCCTTGCTCTGTAAACATCATTTAGGGAATGTTTAAAAAATAATAATAATAATTCAAAGGGGGGACTAATAATTCTGACTTCAACTGTATATCGTATTTTTGTTTTGCTTTATGCCTTTTGGAATTATTTCTTACAATTATCAGAGTATATGGCATGCTGTGTGCACTTAATTGTTCTCACAAACCATTCAAGTGGCCTCCATTTCCCAGGTGAGTGCAATTCTTATATAGACCTACTTGTATACCATATCTATCAATTGATTTATTTATCATTTATAATGTTTTTTTACAACTGTAAGACACTCCCGAATCTGACAGATTAATTAGCTGTAGGCTATAACAGTCATCTGAAGCGTTGTCATGCAGTGTTATGCCTGGATTTCATAAACAGCCTTGCATTTACAACACAGACTATATCTGAAGTATTTGGAAGTAATTCGCGTTTTACCCTGTAGAAAAACATCATAAGAACAATGCTTAGTGGCTCAATGTATTAAAACAGTGTTTTTATAAGTCTAAACACTTTATTGATATAGTGTACAACCAAGCACATGTGGTCAGAACACAAACGAGTTGCAGGTTAAGCATTTCTCTCAAAGAAAAGTCTGTCTAAGCAAAATGCTTGCATGCATCTGTGGCTTCGCCTCTTTGCCCTTTTTCAGTTACCCCCGGTCAGCGCGGTGATGCGCGAACAAAATGGCATCGTTGGCCATGCCCACTTGTAGCTTCATTTGCGCTCTTCAGAAACCTATGGGTGACGTCACGGATACTACGTCCATGTTTTTTACAGTCTATGGTTTTCCTACAGATATCAATTGTCCTGGTTTAATAAACATTTCTTATATTTATCAGTACTAAAAATTATTATTATTATTAATATTCATAACGGCCTTTGGTAGCGCTTTTAATATTTTTGATCAATTAAAAGAGCCCCTATTATGTTTTTTTTTTAATGAGCTTCCATGCAGTGCGCAACACAGCTGAAAGTGCACTGTATTCAAAACTATTGATTCTTTAACCAAAGAGTCGACTCAGTCGAATGAATGATTCGTTTTTAGTTCTGATGTTTTGCCTGTTCGTATCGATGTCGATGCGAGACATCACCAAATATGAAATGTTGGATCTGGTAAAACGTGACCGCTGCCTTCCCTTCAAACACTAGCAGAGCGCAGGGGATCATGGGATTGATCATGATGTAAAGATTACGAACATTCAGAGATGACCATGTGGCTGTGAGGAATAAAGAGTTAAAGTTCGTTTTCACAACAACACCACAGTATAGCCAACTGTTTGCTGTGTTTGTTCCTGTCATTTTTCTGATGATTGATACAATAACTGACGCTGCAGTGTGGGATTTGCCGGCTATTTATTATTAAAAGGAGCAACAAGACTACTACTGTGTCAGTAACTGTTACACACTTTGTATGGAGCAGTTTCTTCTTCCAGATCCTGTAAGTGTTTCTCCTGCCTAGACAACGTGAAGCGTGATTAAAATGGCTGCCTTTCTGTAGTAAGCAAAGTATGTATTTAATTGTATGTTGTAACTTGTAATCACTTACTTTTTATAGATCAGTGCTTGTACTGTGTCTCTCAGGTTAAATCTCTATGGGCTATTGATATATTGTGTCCAAAACCACATTGAAAACGTGATGAGTGCCTCTATCTTTTACCGATATAAATGCGTTTGTGAGCTCACGATGCTTTGCCATTTGCCTTTGCTATGGCCACCATCAGTTGTTCATAAACGCGCAGCGCTGTCAATTTTCTAAATAGTTAAGCTTTTGCCTCTGTGTGGATTAATACTGAGTGTGTGTCGTTGTTTTTACTTGGGGTTAGGTTTAAGAGTAGAGTAATATGCTGGTGTTTAACTGCATTGCTTCAATGCATTCCTGCATTGGGCTCTCACATACTGTGCTACTTTATAGCCATGCTGGGCGTTTCTCTCCGTCTCGCGCTGAACGCAGTCAACCAATCACAACAGTCTTAGTCATTAGACCAATCAACACAGATTAGCCTCACGCAAAGGCGGGGTTTTGAATAAATGAATTGCTAAAAGAGAGAGTCATATGATCAGATGAGAGTCGTTGGCATAATTAAGTAAAAACAAATGCATATTATAAGACAAGGAAAGTGTTTTTTGACCTTGCATGCATATCAGCCTGTTGTTGGAGACCCCCAGAACCAAAATATGACCTTTTATAATGCAAAATATGAGCTCTTTAACATTTTGTTTCAGTATAACTCAGATACCTTCGTAGTTTTTATTAATATTTTGAGATTGTTTTATCACTCCATTTTTACATTGGTAAATTGTTTTTGTCATAATTACTTGTTTTTTAAATTATATCTATATAGTTTTTATTTTAAAGTTTTAAATATATTTTTTTAATTATTTGATGTCACTTAACTAATGTTTATTTTATGTACTGTAAAAAAGTCTTAAAGCTTTAGTTAATTATAACTCTAGTCTACATTTGGGCAGTAGTTTATATTTATAACTCAAATATATGTATTTATAGTAAAACATTTCTTTAGATGAAACTGAGAATGATCGAGCAATCCCAATAAATCTGTAACTGTTTGTGTTTCTATCCTGCCACACAGCGATGTGACATGAAGGTCAAAGTAAATTTTTAAGTTCATTGCGTTTCAGTCTTTTTCCAATTGGAAGAAAACTAAATTGCAGCTTATTCTGGTGTTACTGTGAGCAGAGACTGAGCTTCTTGATTTTTGAGAGATTCCTGAATTTCCAGCATGTTGTAGACATGATCGATGCTCAGACCAGAGGCTGGAGAACAGAGAAACGGACAGGATCAATCACAGGAATTAGCTGAAGGAGAGAAGCTATCTATCACCCTGAGAGTGTGGGAATAATAAATGGTTACATTCAGTTTCAGAAAATCAGAAACAGCTGTTTGTCACACATTTAAAGGCACAGGGTGTACGTTTTATTTTTATTAAAATATACAAAAAACACTGGAACTGTGTTATGTATTTTATGTACTTACATTATCCCAAATCATTGCCTTATCAAACTACGCCTTTGTTTGTTGTGAATGTTCCCTCTAGTGGCAAAAAATACATACTGTGCCTTTAAAGTGAGCATGAAATTAAAATGGAACCTTATTTTGACAGGCGTATAGGTTTATATATTTATCTGTGCACTTTATTATTTTGTAAAAACTTATTTTCCCTCATAATCTTTATTTAAATACCATAACCAATCTATCAGTCCTTTTGGGTGGGGCTGTCAGTCTTTTAGGGTGGAACTATCAGTCCTTTAGGGCTGGACTGTCAATCCTTTAAGGTGGGACTATCAGTCTTTTAGGGCTGGACTATCATTCCTTTAGGGCTGGGCTATCAGTCCTTTAAGGTAGGATTGTCAGTCATTTAGGGTATCATTGCTTTAGAGTGGAGCTATCAGTCATTTAGGGTAGAGTTATCATTCCTTAATGGTGGGACTTTCAGTCATTTAGGGTGGCGTTATCATTCCTTTAGGGTGGAGCTATCATTCCTTTAGGGTGGAGCTATCAGTCCCTTAGGGCGGGACTATCAGTCATTTAGAGTGGAACTATCAGACCTTTAGGGTGGAGCTATCAGTCATTTAGGGTGGGGCTTTCAGTCCTATATTGTGGAGCTATTAGTCCTTTAGGGTGGAGCTATCAGTTCTTTAGGGTGGGGCTATCAGTCCTTTTGGGCGGAGCTATCAGTCTTCTATTATCAGTTCTTTCAGGTGGGGCTTTTAATCTTTTAGGGTAGTATTGTCAGTCCCTTTAGGGTGGCACTATAAGTTCTTTGGAGCTGGAATTTCAATACTTTAGTGTGTAAAGTATTGATTAGAAGTCATTTTGGGTGGAGCTATCAGTCCTTTATGGCAGGCCTATCAGTTCTTTACGGAAAGACTATCAGTCATTTAGAGTGAGGGTGTCAGTTCTGAAGGGTGCGGTTATCAGTCATTTTGGGTGGGACTATTAGTTCTTTAGGGCGAGAAAATTATAAAGTGTCATCAGATGATCTTAAGGAATTATTCAACTAATTAGACACAAAATAAGAAATTTTGGTAAGGTTTTGGTAAGAGAGCTTTATGTGGAGGAGTATCAGCTCTGAGCTCAACACTTACATCAGATTCTGCATGAAAGATCAGTGCAAGATTTCTCAAAATAGATCAAAATTTTGGCTTTTGACTGGAGCTCAGATGGACCTCAGCTCTCAGAAGTCCAGAGCTTAAAGCACATCTAGCAATCAGCATAATGATTTTGCATTTGTTTTACCCAAAACTTCTCCTATTTCAGATCAAGTCGTTTTTACTACCTGTCCTCGTCTTGTTTGGTTTGCGAGATGGAACTGGGAGTCTCTCATCTGCGGGTTACCGTATGCTCATTTTTCATATCTGTCTGTATCCATTCATCACAGAAGCCTTGTGGAACCAGGAAGAAAAGTGCTGGACTAAAGTGCAGGCGCTTATTTATTGCCATTTATTGAAACTCAAAGATGGGCGCAAATACATAAAAATCTAATGTGATACATTTTAAATCCCTTTTTATTGTTTCCTCTCAGGCAAAATGCAACAGCCCAGGTGGGAATTCATGTTGGAGGTCTTTACAGCCAATTTTCTTGCAAAGGAAATCCACTTTTCTTTCAGGATCACACAGACTCCTTAAAAGTCTCATCATAAAAGATAATGAAATGAACATGGAGCCATTTAGCAGTCAAACAAAGCAAAAATGCATTTACATTGTTGGCTTGATTTGATTCTGGCACTTGCTTTTTGACATCTGTCATGTTATGATGTTTTTAAAAGAGTTTGTACTAACAGTGAAGTGCCATTTTCACTGGTATGACCAGTGGGATAAAATGTTTGAAACGCATCATATACCGCAGATTTCATCCCCATAGACTTGCATCTGTTATGACTTTATGAGCATCTTCTATACAAGCAATATATCTGCTCCCTGTATTTTATAGGGTCTCTATGGACATATGTTAATCTATAACCTCTCGACTTTAATATTTATGTGTCTGTCATGACAGAGACTGTATAAGGAGAAGAAAAATATGAGGAAAAAAACATGTCATGGAAGCAGGCATGAAAGCTAAATGTAATATTAATATTCAATTAATCTTTTTTTTATTTAGCACATTTTACTATGTAGGTTGTGCCAAAGCAGCTTAACATAGATGAAGAATATATATTATTATCCATATAAACTGTTTATATAATTACTTTGTATGGTTGCTCAGTGGTTGGCACTGTCGACTCACAGCAAGGTCGCTGGTTCAAGTCCCAGCTGGTCAGTTGGCATTTCTGTGTGGAGTATGCATGTTCTCCCCGAGTTGGCGTAGGTTTCCTCAGTGCTCTGGTTTCCTCCACAGTCCAAACACATGCACTATACAGCGCAATCTCATGGCAATTCGTAACTTTTTGATTTAGTGGCTAATTCGTATGAATTCGTACGATCTAATTCGTACAATTTAGTATGATTTGCTCATCACCCGATGACAGTGGTTAGGGGTGGGGTTAGGTGCCACGCCTTCTTTTTAAAATCGTACATTTTTGTACAACTTAATTCGAATTAGCCACTAAACTGACAAAACGTAAAATACTTAGGTTTCCTCGTGAGATCAGGCTGGCACTATAGGGGAACTAAATAAACTACATTGGCCATAGTCTATGTGTGTGAATGAGTGTGTATGGGTGTTTTCCAGTACTGGGTTGCAGCAGGAAGGGCATCCGCTGTATAAAACATAAGCTAGATAAGTTGGCGGCTCATTCCGCTGTGGCTACCCCTGATGAATAAAGGGACTAAGCTGAAGGAAAATGAATGAATGAATGAATAGACCAGTAGTTAATAGCATGAATTGAGACCTAATCTACAGTGTTACCTTCTTTGCATTTAGAGTTGATTCCTCTCTAATTTACTTTAAATGTACATTTTCATTCTAAATTTGTACAATTATTTGATATAAGTTGCATTTCGAATAGTTTTTGTTTGCTTCTCCTTCAGTATGTTATCCTATTTTGACATAAGGCTTTCTGTCCGAGCCATATTGTGTCATATATCAAGCTTATATGTGTGTAGGAGTTGGTAAGAATGTGTGATGTGGGTGGAAAAGGGTTAATAATGGCATTAAAGCCGCAGCCGCAGGCGATGTGGAGGCCACATTAAACCGAGAGGTTATTCAGATCGGATGCTGTTATGAGGCACGATGGAGCTCCCGGTGACACCCATATTAATCACACCGCCGCCCCCTCTGGGAAAACTCCCAGAATCCCCTCTTCACCCTCAATGACCTGAGGAAGAGCTGACAGTCAAGCGCTCTCCTGAATTACAAAGATGGAGATCAGCTTTCAGACTATACTATTACAATATTTAATTGAATATGAATAGAAATGTTCTGTAAAATGGAAAGATTTAACTCGACCTTTCTAAACTGCTGCAGACAAAACTAATATGCTTTTTTATGGTTGTTTCCTGATATTAGGATCCCCAATCCAGACCTCATGCTATCCACAGAGACACGATAAAAACGACCAGACGACTTGATAGAGATTCTGCAAAAACATAGCGAGCAAACTGTGCGAAAACTTAAGCTGCACTATTAATCGACAATTGTTGTCATGTGCATTTAGTCAGTAAAGCTGGTTCCAAGCCAGGCTCATTGTGATTATGTACCCCTATATACATTTCTGGAGAGCCCCAAATACATCTCAGGAGATTTACAGTTTTTGTTTTCGAGAATCCACCCGAGGCAGCTGTGTACGCTTTTTAAAATCGTAAATTTCTTTTTATGAGTGCTATGCTGTTCTTGCGTAAATCCATCAGAAGCCGCTGTCGACTGACTGACTGACCAATCCCCCCACACAGCCAATTCCCTTAACCCAACCGATGGTGTTTTAAAAAGCACAGATTGACCAGCGCCCCCCCACCTTCCCTAAACCCAGCCAACAGTGTTTTAAAAAGCTATCCAGAAATGAAAAGCCCTCGCGGCAGCCTAAAATTTACCACGCTTTCAGATTTTACCACATTCTTACCCGTTTATTTACTTGTTTGTTTTATTTTTTGGGTTTTGTTTTTGTCTACCTGCTTTCTGGAACTGTTCTCCGACTCATTGTCTCAAGTCCTCCGACGTACATGTTGAGCCACTGGATAAACTGGTAACACCGGAAAAGCCGTCTACATGGAGGTAAGCAGTCCACTGGTAATGCGAAAAGGAACGACGTCATACCGGCCCATAGCGTTCGTTTTAAAGACGAAATGCAGCCATAAGTACTTCTGCCTTAATTCATACATAATTCGTGATCTCCAGAAATGGATATAGGGGGCGTTTTCAGAATGAGCCTATGTTGCAATAGTGAATGCATTCCTGCTTATAGAAATGCAATGCAAATCGCATATTTTAATTACTTGAAATATGTTAAAAGTTTGTTTTCATTTCAAAAATATAAACATGTCATACGTGTACAAATATGCAACATACAGTATATTCCAAAGTATTGCAAACATTTTTATTTTATTTTATAAATATATAATTTAAATGTAGCAGTTCTATACCGCCAAGACCAAATACATCAACATTGCCATATACATGTTTATTACCATACTAAACACAGAGTGTTCATGACAGAAATATATTTGTTTTACATTATTTTAAATTGTTTTACTCCGTTTCAGCTGAAAGCAAACTCTGGGTGTTTATTAATAAATAAAAATAGTTTTATTCAGTGACTTTTTTCAGATTTTAATGCTGCAATATCAATTCAGTATTTTGGTGTCGTATTTAATTCAGGTATCATACTGAAGTCATAAGAATTTATTATCATGACAGCACGAGTTTATAATGCAACACTATGGGAAATTTCCTGTGTTTCTCCCTCATGGGTGTTTGCAGTTTCTGCAAAAGAGCGCCCTCTGGCCTTTGGAGGAGAATCACAGCTAATCAAAGAGCTGTGCTTCCCTGACAAGATGTGCAGCTTTTGCTAAATTGCGATGGTTAATTTGTTTCAATTTATCATGCAGCCCTAAACAAAACATAACGTGTTATAATTTCTGTATAATTTTGAACACAAACCTTGACCATTTTGAAGTCGCCATGAAACAGAAGTTAAAATTGTTCTTTTTTCCACTATTGTGACACATTCACTTGAAACGGTCCCAAAATTGCAAAAAAAAGTATGCCGATGAATGATTTTGTTCTTTGGGAACCAATTGGATTGTCGAAAGATGGGTGTCGCTTACAGAATGAAGGAAGATTGACGAATGAACAAAGTCAGAGCAGAAAGGAGACACCCACTGATAGCCCCGCCCATAATGACAGATAGCCCCGCCCTAAAGACGTTCCATGTGACAGTAAAGAAAGTCATTTTGAGGGCAGGAAGGTTATCTTATTTGATTAAAGTTTGAGTGCAAATTTATTTTTATAAAGTGCACATGCATCGTTTTTGACAAGTTTATAACTAAACTTTGATTTCATGGTGACATTAAGGCAGCAGTTTTTATGTTAGGTGATATAAATGAAACGTAATGCAGTGACTTCTGAATTCATGTTGATTTCTTATTTTAGTCTTCAGCCTCCTGTTTAGCTTTAATAGAAACCCATGTCCCAAATGAGAATGGAGTGGACATGAAATGCAAATGTAGCGTCTATGAAGAAGCGCACTCAGCTCTTCACTTGGCTTGACTCTGTGTTTAAGTTGCTCCTCTTCTCAGAGTGTTTAGACGAGACCTCGCTCTGTCTGTGTTCGCCTCCATGAATTTACACTTAATAGCACTTCAGGTGTGTGAGGTGGGCCTTTGTGAATTGTAGCCCCGATCTTCCAAACAGTCACATCACGCTCTGTGTGTGTGTGTGTGTGTGTTTATATGTCACAAAGTTATTTCTCACCGCTCTCTGAGTGCTCTCTAGTTATATTTCATTCTCATGTACTCTTGGGCTATTTGTTTTGTGCTTGTGTCATCTGAAAAACAAGAGGCGAAAAGAGAAATGGAGAGGGGTCCAGAAAATTAAAGTCTCTCTTTGAGACGGGAGATTTATTGAACTGGTCTTGGAGACTTGAAAGTCACACTGTACGGCAGAAGCGTTTAGCAGGACTGTGAGCACAGCGGACATACACTGAGAAAAATTATTCATTGGATTTACAGTTTTTTTAAGGTAAGTGGTTGCAGTTTCTATGGGCTGAATTTAAACAAACAAATTACTAAAAATGTATTAATGTTCAACTGCTTGTTTAAATTCAGCCCATATAAATTGTTCGCAACCACTTACCTTAACCCTTGTGCACAGTTCACATTTACTACCCTTTCATTATGTATGTGATGAAAACATCCACTAAATTAAACTGCTGTAAAAATGCATTAGATATATTTTCAGAATATTTTGTTTTCCATTTCTTTAGCATAAATCTGTTAATTAACCTCAGTCCTGATCAAAATCACTAAATGTTTTTAAAAATTACAGGATTTTAATTCTTTAATTGTCAAATTTATAAATAATATCACTGATTTGGTGAAAACACACACACAAAATAATGTATTTTCTATATAAAAAGTAATTGTGTACTGTATTTTTTCATTCTTGGACATGTGAATGATTAGTAACAGCATTGCCTTTGATGCATTGTTAGATTTTCATTTCTTCTTCCTAATTTACTGTTGGTGGCTGCTTTTGTCCTGTTGACTTCCATTGTTACCACATTTGTTGGTGCATAAATACACTTAGTTTTTGTTTACTCCATGTAGTTCTTAGAGCTGAGATACATATTTTGATTTTCTCAGAGACATCAAGGTACATGTGCAAAGGTCACACTTACACTCTGACACACAAACACTTTAATTTGCTTTTATACTCCATATAAAATCCAGAAACAGTTTTTTGGGGATTTTTTTTGGTTTTGTTTTTTTACACAGGCCTATTTGAAGTGTTTAATGGTGCCAACTAATGATCAACAGTAAACATTCTCAATTTTACCTTTTCCCAACAGGAAAATCCAGAAACAAAAAAAAATGCATGATTATATGGTGTCATTGTTTTATAATCAAAAAATATTTGGTTATAATGGAAGTCAATAGGGAAAAATCAGCCGCCAAAAGGAAAAAGAATGCATCAAAGGCAATGTTGTTTCACATGTCCAAGACTTTGATAAAAGGTAAAAAAAAAAATTCAGTCCACAATTGCTTTTTTATATTGAAAACATGTTTTTTTGTGGGTTTTCTCCAAATCAGTGACACCATTTATGAATTTGCCAATTAAAGAGTTAAAATTCCGTAATTTTTAACATAATTTAGTAACATTTTGTAGTTTTTGATCAGGACTGAGGTTTATTAACAGATTTATGCCAAAAAAACTAAAAATTAATCTGATGCATTTTTACAGCAGTTTATTATTTTTTTAATTCAAAGCATTTTCTCAAAATATGTGTAAATAAGATCTGTCACCAAAAATCATTCTGCTAGCTGAAACAGAAAAGGTTATGGCCAAATTAAGAGACAAATTCACCCCAGAGTGGATGAAAACATCCCCAACCATACATAAGGGTTAAAAAAAAAAAAAGTAAATCCAATGAATAATTTTTTGTCAGTCTATTAGTTTTGCAGAAACGTCCTCCACCTGATACAGCCACTAAAAGGATCCTGAGAGCTCGTCAGGAGTAAAAGCAGCAAAACTGACCTGTAACAACATTACCAATAAATCGTTTTTCACACTCTTCCCAAAACCGGTTGCATCATTTCCAGTATGCTGAATGTTACTGCAATCAAATACCACAGTAAGAGCTGTGTATTTATCATGAAATTGTTAGGATTTTCTAAGAACAGCATGCTGCTCAAACTGATTGGTCACAAAGACTTGACACTTTAAAGGGCACCTATTTGACCCCTTTTTCTAGATTTAAGAGAAATCTTTTGTGTCGCCAGAATGTGTCTGTAAAGTTTCAGCTCAAAACACCCATCAGACTTTTTTATTTTTACCTTTCAGAAAGTTTGATTTTCTGCTCTAAACACAATGTAGCTGTTTTTGTTGCCTGTGAGTTTAATGCTAGTTCTCCCCACCCACCGTTCCCACGTGCCTCAATCTCCGCCTCAGCTGCGTCAGATAAACAGTACAGTGACAGACATTAAGCAGATCTCATGTAACGTTTGTGAGAAATACTACAGTAAGAACCTTCCCAATGATTATTTGATGCATTTGTTGTGGAGTTGCAACGATGAGTCACACGCAATGTCATTATAAAGTTCACACACACTCAACAGATACACACACAGCATGCGTGTTTAACTTTGCACTGTTTTTGCACGCAAATGTAAGAGGATGCACGTTAATATCCACTGCTGTTTGGATGTCCGTTATGTAATGTACAAAATAAACCTGATTTAACGTCCACAAACCAGGATTGAAGCATCGTCTTCTGTAATTGTGCTGACATGCGGCTGTGGTGATGAAGTAAAGGCGATAAAATTGCTGTAATTCGCTACAAACATGCACTGTTTTAGCAACGTTTAGAAACGCATTCTTGATCACATTTGATAATGATTGATAATCAGAGAGAGCTGAACGGATCTTTTCATCCCGGTTGCTTTGCGCACGTCCTGTCTTGTAGATATGATTATGCGCATTACTACGGAGACATGTTAATATGTGGCTGTCAATCACTTCGTTGGGCGGGGAAACCACACTCCTACATCACGTTGCAGTGGTCCTCAAAATGGGAGGGATTTGGGTCCTATTTTAACGTCAGGAAATTTATAAAAAGAGACTTATTGTCTTTATATCACCCCAGTATGACTGTGAACACACTATACCAACTCACAGTTCTGTCCAATCAGCTTACAAAAGATGATTTTCATCATGGGTCGCTTTATGAATTGTGAACAGAGTCTCATAGGAAATATGTTCTTCAGACTACATTTTTGTGGTCAGTTTGCACAGTAGCTAACTACTACAACAGTATACAGTGTTATACTTCCAGTTTCAGTCTAAGTTCCACAAAAAAATAGTAAATCAAAGTGAAACTATGTGGTGGCACTTTTCTGCTAAGTTTGCTTCAGCACTATTGGTTGGGTTTAGGGAAGGTTATTGTCAGTGGTTTGCTTGGTGATATGCACAACAGGCGTTGCCTTCTCATAGACGTGTGCAATAAGGACATCAAGGAAATCGAGGCTGCGGTGGAAAGAAACCCGGAAGTATAGCCTGAGTCACACAGGAATGTTGTGTATGACTTTATATTCTATACTGTACATTATTATAGTGAGCTATAGTGACTAAGCAAAGTCAGACCTTACTGTCCTAATGAAATCATTAAAAGTCAAGGCATGATCATATTTTATTCTAATAAAATAAGCGTAATCTAGAGGCCTTTGCCTTTCATATAAGCCACTTCTGATACCAAATGTTCAATCTAGAAGTCAAGATATTATTTGTTCTTCCTAAAACTTGGATAGGCGACACGACTTTTGTCAGGTAGTGTAGCACTATAGGTCATTTGCTCAAGCTCTGTAAAACCACTGCATTGCAGTTGTCCAGACTCATAGGTCAGTAATTATCAAAAAGAATGTTGACCTTTAGCATTTGGAAAGCTATAGTAGTTAATTTACAACATGGATATAGACTGTAATTCCTTGACAGAAACTCTGATCTTCATGAAATTAGGTGAGTGCATGTAATGTGATGACATCTCAATATTTTAATGAGATCAGCCTACAGGTGCTGCTATAAGCATTATAAAATTTTAGGGGTTGGGGGGACGTATGCTGTATCTATAGCAAATGACATGAAATGCTCAAAAAAGGATAGTTTTCATCACTAATTCAAACAGTAAAAAATTTAGTAAATAATAAATCAAATATTTGTACTCATTTTTTGTACCCTGGTAATTGCTGCTTGCAGATGTATTACTTTAGTTCTTATCACAATTTCAGCTTCTCTTGGATTAATTAAAATAGTTCCTGCACTGCAAAAAATGCTTTTCTTACTCAGATTTTTTGTCTGGTTTCTAGTCCAAATATCAAAAACTTGATTTAAGAATAAGCTTTTTCTAGACAAGCAAAACATATTGTCTTGCTTTAAGAAATTAAGTGAGTTTTTCCTTAAAACAAGCAAAATAATCTGCCAATGGGGTAAGCTAAATAATCTTGTTTTTCCTTCAGATTATTTAGCTTGTTTTAAGGAAAAACTTACTTAATTTTGGCATATTATTTCTTAAAACAAGACATTATGTTTTGCTTGTCTAGCAAATTGTTCTTGATTTAAGAATTATTAGATATTTCAGCCTGATCTCACGAGGAAACGCAAGTATTTTATGTTTTGTCAGTTTAGTGGCTAATTCGTTCGAGTTCAGTCGTACAAAAATGTACGATTTTAAAAAGGAGGCGTGGCACCTAACCCCACCCCTAACCCCAACCGTCATTGGGTGATGAGCAAATCGTACTAATTTGTACGAATTAGATCGGAAGAATTCATACGAATTAGCCACTAAATCAAAACGTTACGCATTGCCGTGAGATTGCTTTGGATATTTGGGCTAGAAACAAGATGAATTATCTAAGTAAGAAAAGCTTTTTTTGCAGTGTGATTTCTTGATTTCTTTCATTGATATGTTCATTTTTTTATTAACATTAGGAATTAAATTTACTTTTGTTTTTGAAGGAAGCTTGTTAAGGATGTATATGATAAATGGGTCAAAGACTGTTGACCACATCAAATTCAAGTTGCAACATTATTTTATACACATAAAAAGCAGAATTAAATGCATATAAGATGTATTTACATTGGGTGGCATGGTGGCTCAGTGGTGCCTCACAGCAAGAAGGTTGCTGGTTCGAGCCTTGGCTGGGTCAGTTGGCATTTCTGTGTGGAGTTTGCATGTTCTCCCTTTGTTGGCGTGGGACGGGTGTTCCGGTTTTCCTCACAGTCCAAACACATGCGCTGTAGGTGAATTGGGTAAACTAAATTCGCCATAGTAAATGTTTGTGCATGGGTGTTTCCCAGTGGTGGGTTGCAGCTGGAAGGGCATCCGCTGCGAAAAACATATGCCAGAATAGTTGGCAGTTCAGTCCACTGTGGCGACCTCTGATAAAGAAGGGACTAAGCCGAATGGAAAATGAGTGAATGAATGAATCATGCTCAGCGACTCACATACTAACACCCATACTTCTCTATTGATAATGTGTTTAATACCCTGATGCTATCTTTTCCAGCAGCAGGTTCTAGTCCTGAAGTATCAGCTGTGTTCTGTTATCACAATGTGCTATTAGAGGAATGATAGAAGCAGATGTCACCCGCAGATCTCACCAAGCAGCTGGAGACTTACAGAGCAGAATCTGCTGACAATGACAAGGACCTTCTTCTTTGAGTGCAAACCCTTTGAGGCTTGGAATAAATTTGTTTTTTTTCCCCATACATATTCACAGTCCTCTTCAAACTATGGCATGGTTTAGAGATGCGCTCATAAAATCGGAACATAACAGCATGACTGATAAAGCATGCACAGGATTTCTCAAAAGTCTACATAATAATCTGCAAAGTTTAGACTGACACAAAAGGCGCTACTGTATATTCCTGGTATCGGGTGGCATAGTGGCTCAGTGGTTAGTACTGTCGCCTCAGAGCAAGGAGTTCGCTGGTTCAAGTCCCAGCTGGATCAGTTGGCATTTTTGTGTGGATTTTGCATGTTCTCCCCATGTTGGTGTAGGTTTCCTCCGGGTACTCCGGTTTCCCCCACAGTCCAAATACATACGCTATAGGGGAATTGATTAAACTAAATTGGCCGTAGTGTGTGAGTGTGTGTGCATGAGGGTGTATAGGTGTTTCCCAGTACTGGGTTGTGACTGAAAAGGCATCCGCTGCAAGGGAAGGTAGATGTTGGACTGAAGCAGCTGATATTCATTTACACTGAGGAAGGGCAGAGGGTTGCTGAAGAACTACTGAGAGATTTCAGCTGCTGTCTGGACTTTCACTGCAGAACTACACCTCCCTTTCTTCAAGTGTTCAGTACTCTTTCACTGCGTCATTTAATTTGATTACACATAACTTTTTGTAACTTTTTTTTTTTTTTTGCATACTGTATATGGATTTATTTGGTTGTTACCAACATCTGGTGAAAATGTCAAGTCAAAAGTACCTTTAGAAATATGTTTTCTGAGAAAAATGGTGATATATGTATATAGGGCAAGTGTCCTGCATAGTTTAGCTCCAACCCCTGCCAGGAAGATTCTAGTACATCTAGTAAGAGCTTGATTACCTGGTTCAGGTGTGTTTGATTAGGGTTGGAGCTAAACTCTCCTGGACCCTGGCCTTCCAGGATCGAGTTTGGACATCCCTGGTCTAGGGCAAGGCTTTTGAAAGTCTTGACTCTGGTCCAGATCCGGACCGCGAGGGTATTTAATCTGGACCTGACTCTATTTTGTATTACAAGACCATGCGTAAAGAATTCAAATGGTGGTTTTTCTTCATTGATAAATGCATAAACCTTGTAAAACAACTTTTTAGTTTTAGTTTTGTAATTTAAAAAAATACGGGCCAAAATAAAATGGAAGGCAAATTGTTCAATGTTTTCCTGCATGACGCTGTTGTCATAACACAACATAACATAGTGATCATACTAGGCTTCGCTCATGCAGGCCTGCTTTAACAAACAACGGCAAAGCGATCATTTGAATGGATGAGGTCCAGCTCTCACGGAGGTCCAGCTACTGCGCCTAGACTGCAGCTCTGCACAAGACGTTTGGCCAAAGGAGAAATGGTCGTGCCCAACTGAGCCTGGTTTCTCTAGAGGTTTTTTTAAATTCTTCACTTTCGCCAATTGGTGAAGTTTTTTCCTCGCCGCTGTCGCCACTGGCTTGCATGGTTCGGGATCTGTAGAGCTGCGCATCGATGGAATTGCTCCTCAGTGTTTGGACTCTCAGTAGTGATTATTAAACCACACTGAACTGAGCTAAACTAAACTGAACTTAAACACTGAAAACTGAACTGACACTGTTTCAATTCACTTTAAACTTCCATGTGAAGCTGCTTTGACACAATCTACATTGTATAAGCGCTATACAAATAAAGATGAATTGAATTGAATTGAATGAAGATGTCGGTCTCACGGAAAAGAAAACTTGATGATGAGAATAGACAGTTTGAAGTTAAATGGACAGATAAGTATAGGTTTATTTTGCCACAAGCCAGCACAAAGCCATTCTGCTTGATTTGTAATGAGACAATTGGAGTTGTAAAGAGTGGAAATGTGAAACGGCACTATGAAATGAAACACAGACATTTTGAGTGGCAGTATCCACTAAATACAGATAAAAGGACTTCAAAACTACAACACCAAAAGTTTTCACTACACCTTTTTTTTTGGAGAGAGGTCTTGATGCATACCTGGTGCAGTTGCAGTCTGAGCTCCTTGCAATGCTTTTTAATGCCTACACCTATCCCTATCCCTCACAGTGACGTCACTCGCTCCATTGAGTGCATTATGTCTGACATTGCATTTCTAAAATATGCAATCTCAGCTTGCATCATCATGGCTGCATGCAGATCCTATTGGG
Source organism: Danio tinwini (assembly GCA_903798205.1). Lineage (NCBI taxonomy): Eukaryota > Metazoa > Chordata > Actinopteri > Cypriniformes > Danionidae > Danio > Danio tinwini. The sequence goes on along the minus strand of CAIGQZ010035013.1, from coordinate 6,056,115 downwards.
CTTACCTTTTATTGTGTTTTGAACAAAAATGTTTTTGCCATAATTGCATTGTATTTAATGTGTTTTGAATGCAAATTCCACTTCATTTAAAGAGAGAATAAATTGAGTTGTCTTGTGATGCATGTTAAGGATGTTTATTAAAAACAAGTTTTGCAATATAAATTAATTCGGACCTTTGACCTTAATAAAAATTCAGATTTGGACCTTTTAATGTGTAGACCCCCTGGTCTAGGTTGCTTTTTTCTGCTGTTTAAACTGCAACAGTACGCTACAAATCAAGTACTTTTAAACATTGACTCAAGTAAAATTGAGAAGGAGGTCTTTCCACTTTAACTGAAGTATTATTTTATTACACCAACAGCACATACTAAAAGCGTAAATAAGAATCAGATAGAGCGAGCAGTATTTGAATCAGTTCGCCATGATTCAGACAGGAGTGAACGAGTCTCCATTAAACAACTCACTGATTCAAATTATCAGTTCAGAGTCAGGCTTCAGTAAACAACTCACTGATTCAAATTAGCCAATCAGAGTGAGTCTCCAGTAAACAAATCACTAATTCAGATGATCCAATCAGAGTGAGTATCCAGTAAACAACTCACTGATTCAAATTATTCCATCAGAGTGAGTCTCCAGTAAGCAACTCATTGATTCAAATTATCCAATTAGACTGAGTCTCCAGTAAACAACTCACTGAATCAAATGATCCAATTAGAGTGAGTCTCCGGTAAGCAACTTACTGATTCAAATTATCCAGTTAGACTGAGTCTCTAGTAAAGAATTAATTGATTCAAATGATCCATTCAGAGTCAGTTTTCACTAAAGAATTCATTGATTCAAATGATCCATTCAGAGTCAGTCTCCAGTAAACAACTCATTGATTCAAATTATCCAGTCAGAGTGAGTCTCCTGTAAGCAATTTACTAATTCAAATTATCCAATCAGAGTGAGTATCCAGTAAACAACTCACTGAATCCAATCAGAGTGAGTCTCCAGTAAACAAGTCTCTGATTCAAATGATCCAATTAGACTGAGTCTCCAGTAAACAAAAAACTGATTTCAAATGAGCCAATCAGACTGAGTCTCCAGTAAGCAACTTACTGATTCAAATTATTCAGTTAGACTAAGTATTCAGTAAACAACTCACTGATTCAAATGATCCAATAAAAGAGAGTCTCCAGTAAGCAACTTACTGATTCAAATTATCCAATTAGACTGAGTCTCCAGTAAAGAATTCATTGATTCAAATGATCCATTCAGAGTCAGTCTCCAGTAAACAACTCATTGATTCAAATGATCAGTTCAGAGTCAGACTTCAGTAAAAAAATAACTGATTCAAATGAGCCAAACAGAGTGAGTCTCAAGTTAGCAACTTATTCAAATTTTCCAATTGGAATGAGTCTAAAGTAAACAACTCACTGATTCAAATGATCCATTCAGAGTCAGTTTTCAGTGAAGAATTAATTGATTCAAATGATCCATTCAGAGTCAGTCTCCAGTAAACAACTCACTGATTCAAATGGTCAGTCTTGAGTAATGAACTCACTGATACAAATGGTCAGAGTGGGTCTCCAGTAAACGATTCACTGAAATAAAAAACTGATCTGAATGGGGTAGGTTTTATTTCAAAACCAAACATGTGAAAGTATTTTATTATTATTATTATTATTATGTCATACACTAGGGTATTGATATGTTTTTTGTCGTTGATTTTGTTCCTGCAAAATATACATTCATCAAAGGTACTTTTAATATGTAACCCTCCTGTTGTCCCAGAATTCTGTATACACCGTTCACCCTCTGGGTCAAAATTGACCGACCTTCTTTAAAGAGCTAAAATAAAACAGCTAAACTTAATCGTAAACAATAATTGAATACTGCAAGCAGTATTTGAATCAGTGCGCCATGATTCAGACAGAGGATAAATGGAAATTAAGCATCTCTCCAGGGAGGCTGGAGCCACGTGCTCTGCTGTAGTGGAGCCATGAAGAGTGAAGAAGATTGACTGGAGCAAACGTGAGTGCAGCCGCAGCCAGCATGGATACAACTCCACCAGATTTGAGCAACCGAGGTGGTACAAAGTGGTTGCCATGGAAATTGAGTTCAAGTCCAATCTGGCAAGGTTGCCAGAAAGAAAAACCCAGCTCGCATTTATATCTCCAACAGATGTTGCACGTCTCCCAGCGTTCGAAATTTAACTCCGCTTACATTTTTTTTTTTCCGCTGCAGCATAATCAGCCCTGCTCCTGCTCAGCATATAACCTGTGAAAATGTGTTCCTTGCAGCTGCTGCACGAAACGCATCTCTCCACGTCAAAGGCTTTCATCTGATTATCCTAATTGCAAACAGCATTTTCGTGCATCAATAGATATTAAAATGATACTTATTATCTTCTCCAGCAAACGTGGTTATGTAGTTTCAAACTGGTGCTGCACCTTGAGGCAAGGGAACCAAAGGCGTGCTCCTTATTCCCAAGGGCTCTTAGAAATGCAAATGCATTCAGATATTTACCAGACTGGCGGAGAACAGAAGCTTGTAGATCGCAGCATGAATAATGCATTTTTGTTGTTATTGGTTCAGTAATTCTCTCCCTGAATTAACGTGATGACAAAATCTTGTTCTGCTCTGTGTGTCTGTGTATGTCTATTTGAGGAAAATCTAACACTGTATTTAAAGGGGGTGTTCATAAAACTCTCATGAAACTTTTATAATCATGACATGAATATGATTTGGCGGCGCCGTAGCGCAGTGGGTAGCGATGTCGCCCTACAGCAAGAAGGTCGCTGGTTTGAGTTGGCATTTCTGTGTGGAGTTTGCATGTTCTCCCCGTGTTGGCGTGGGTTTCCTCTGGGTGTTCCGGTTTCCTCCACACAGAACACTTGCGATATAGGTGAACTGGGTTAGCTAAATTGATGTGTGTGTGAATAAGTGTATGGGTGTTTCCCGGTGATGGGTTGCAGCTGGAAGGGCATCCGCCGCGTAAAACATAAGTTGGTGGTTCATTCCGCTGTGGCAATTCATGATTAATAAAGGGACTAAGCCAAAAAGAAAATGAATAAATGAATGAATATGATTTCATGCATGCTTATGGCAACTGTTATTAAGTGTCATTTGCTTGTGTTATTAAGTTATGTCATTTTAAATGCAAAGATGAAATTGTTTGAGATGTTTTTGACAAGTGGACATACACAAATACATCATAACCTTTGTTGTTATTACAACATGACATTACAGTACATCATAACCTGTCATAAATAGATTTGTTATGAGACCATTATAATTGTGTTATAAATTATATAACAGTGTCATTAATAGTTTTGCTACAGATTTACAAATTGAATTTGTCATAAAAAGTGCCTTTAAAAATAATTATTGATTATTAAATAATTTGACAGAGTATTGATACTTTTAATGAGACATTTTAATGAAGGAATAATTTTGTTCAACTGAATAAAAAGTGGTGACGCCGTGGCGCAGTAGGTAGTGCTGTCGCCTTACAGCAAGAAGGTCACTGGTTTGAGCCTCGGCTGGGTCAGTTGGCGTTTCTGTGTGGAGTTTGCATGGTCTGTCCGTGTTCACGTAGATTTCCTCCGGGTGCTCCGGTTTCCCCCCACAGTCCAAAAACATGCAGTACAGGTGAATTGGGTAAGCTAAAATTGTCCGTAGTGTATGTGTGTGAATGAGTGTGTGTGGTTGTTCCCCAGGGATGGGTTGCGGCTGGAAGGGCATCCGCTGCGTACAAAATATGCTGAATAAGTTGGCTACTCATTCCGCTGTGGCGACCCCAGATTAATAAAGGGACTAAGCCGAAAACAAAACCAATGAATGAATAAAAAGTTATTACAATAATATTAATGCCACAAGTATGATGGCCTCGTGGCAATTATGTTTATAACAGATTTATGACAAGTTCTGTTGTCTTGGCAATGACAGGTAATGACATAACAGTATGTGTTTGTCATGTTGTGATAACAAAGCCATCTCAAACAATGTCATCTTTGCATTTAAAGGCCCAATCCCAATTCTATTTTTTGTACCCCTTCCCCTTCCCCTTGGCCCTTAAAAACGAGGGTGAAGGAGAAGGGCTTCAAAATTTACCCCTAAGAATTGGGACAGCACTACAACACCTGCACACCTCATCATATGTCATCGTGATCTCTTGCTTCATATGAGATCAGACGATCGAGACTGCTGTAGTTATTCCAGTTGTGTTATTTTTGGTATTTGTTATCATAACGATATAATGTGGAAGTAAGATCGTAACTATACTGCGCATTTACACAGTGGCCATATTCATCTGTGTAAACACACCAAAAACTACATTAACATTTTAGCAGACACTGTAAAAAGCTCATTCTCAGCCACTAGACTGTTCTGACAGGGTGTTCGAGGGTCATCGAGTGTCAGAATGTTGTGGGACTGCTGTACATGAGTTATCATTAGGGATTGTGAAATTTTGCGGGGTTTTTTTTAAGTGTTTTTTATAAAAGCATGACAGTAAACAAGTTGCCGGGTGTACGATAGGGCCCAAAGTCTTATGAACACCCCCTTCAAATATAAGTATTACCAAGGAAAATCCTACTTGTATTTAATGAAACATTTGTGAACTTTCAAATCTGAAAGTAATGACATTCAGCTCAAAAAGAGCAGGAGCAATAGGAGAGCAGAACTATTCAGCGTTTAGCACTTGAAACATTCTGCAGGATTCAAGCCTTGTAAAATGCGATTTCTCACGATTTTCCTTTCATGGGAAAGAAACAGCAAACATCACTGAAGGTGGATGTCAGCGTTAGACGAGCTCTATCGAGAGCTTCTGTGTTTCCGTTTGGGTTTTGAGAATTTAGGACAGGTATTTTTAGAAGGTGGTGCAACACTCCAGCAGCAGCAGCAGCTACAGTCTCCTTATCAAGGGAAGTCTGCTTCACTGCAAAACTCACATCTGATAGAAACTGATGAAGACGTTTTTCTCTGCACGGCCGCAGAATTTTAGATCAGACACAACCAATGTGAGGAAATCTAGTTATCGCTGTAAAATGGTGTAGAAAGAGGAGAGAAATGGAGGGAGGAGGAGAAAAAAATGGAGAGAGAGAGAGAGAGAGGAATGTGTGAGTGCAAATCTGTGAGAGAGATGATGTCATCTGTATCTGATTGTAGTCTGGCTAAAAATGCTTGAGCCTGTCTGTCTGTCCGTTTGTCCGTCCGTCTGTCTGTCTGTCTGTTTCTTTCTATCATTGTTGTTATCTATCCATCCCT
>CAIGQZ010035013.1:6024516-6050852 GCA_903798205.1 Danio tinwini | reverse complement strand
GTTTCTTTCTATCATTGTTGTTATCTATCCATCCCTCCATCAACTTACCCATTCATCCGTCCATCCACCCATCCGTTGGTCCGTCCGTCCGTCCGTCTGTCTGTCTGTTTCATTCTATCATTGTTGTTATCTATCTATCCCTCCATCAACTTACCCATTCATCTGTCCATCCATCCATCCATTCATGCTCACCACCGCCCGCTCCTAAATCTGTCTGTCTGTCCATCCATGTGTCTCTCCATCCCTCCATCCTTCCTTACTTTCTTCCATCTAGCTATCCCTCCATGGCGGTCATCATCTATCCATCCGTCTGTCTGTCTGTCTGTTTCATTCTATCATTGTTGTTATCTATCTATCCCTCCATCAACTTAACGATTAATCTGTCCATTCATCCATTCATGCTCACCACTGCCCGCTTATGTTTGTCTGTCTATCCATCCATTTGGCCCTCCATCCTTTCTTACTTACTTCCATCCATCTATCCATCCATGGCCGTCATCATCTATCCGTCTGTCTATCTATTCATCCCACTATCTATCTATATGTATCCATCGATCCATGTATCCATTCCTCCATCAACTTACCTATTCATCTCATCAACTTACACATTCATCCATGCTATCTGTCTGTCTGTCTGTCTGTCCGTCCGTCCGTCCCATTTTATCTTTCTGTCTGCCTATCTTCCTGTCTATCTATCCATCCCACTATCTATCTATATGTATCCATCCATCCATGTATCTATCCCTCCATCAACTTACCTATTCATCTCATCAACTTACCCATTCATCCATGCTATCTATCTCTCTGTCTATTCATTCATCTGTCAGTCTGTTCGTCCATCCGCCATTCAATCAGTCAATCAATCAATCAATCAATCATCGTCTGTCTGTCTGTCTGTCTGTCCGTCCGTCCATCCACAGTAAAAGGCCGTTGGTCTGACCCCGTCTGTGTCCCCTGCAGCAGAGGCAGTCCGTCTGTGATCTCTCTCCAGCAGCGCAGGTGATCCGTGGCAGAAAAGAAATCAATTTTAATGTCACTGCGCAGCATCTGACGGGCACAAATCCAGGGCTGAGGCAATTAGTCTGACTTCCTCTCTTCCCTCTGTCTTCTTTTCATTCTTCTCTTTTGTCGCAGTATCTCTCCCCCTTTTACTCTCTCTGGCAAAAAGTCATTCATCCTCTTTCCTTCTGTTGTCTCCATTTCTCTCTATTTACCGCTTTGGCTTTCTCTGAGAAGCTGTCTGTCAGTTGTCTTCTCTGTCCTGGCTCTTTTTTCAGCCCTCCACTTCTCTACATAATCGCCTCTCAGTTCCTCCTTCGGTATCTTCTTTTTGACCCTCTCTACTTTATAGATCCTTTAAATGTACTTTGCTGTTGCCTTTTTTTGCATTGTGTGGGCACCGTCAGCTCAGAAAATATGCTGCAGTTAAAGGGACAGTTCACCCTAAATTAACAATTAAGTGGTTATAAACCTTTATGAGTGTTTTGTCTACTGTTGAACACTAAAGTAGATATTTTGAAGAATGCTCATCTATTTATCTGTCTAATTTCCTGTTTGACTATCTGTCTATCCACCCACCCACTTATCCATCCATCCATCCATCTATCTCCTATCTCCATCCCTCCATCAACTTACCTGTCTATCCCATCAACTTACCCATCCATCTGTCCATCGATTTATCGGTTTGTTAATTTATCCTTTCATGCCTACCACCACCGTCTATCTGTCCTTTTATCCTTATGATCTTCCTTTGACAATCAATCCAAACCTCCATCTATCCAAATGTATCCATCCATCGATCTATATATCTATCCCTCCATCAAAATACCAATCCATCTCATCAACACCCATCTATATGTGTGTGTGTGTGTGTGTGTGTGTGTATGTGTGTGTGTGTGTGTATATATATTTATATATACAGTTGAAGTCAGAATTATTAGCCCCTCTTTGATATATATTTTTATTCTTTTTTTAAATACTTCCCAAATTATGTTTAACAGAGCAAGGAAATTTTCACAGTATGTCTGATAATATTTTTTCTTACTAGACTAGTTGACTAGAATAAAAGCAATTTAAAAATTTTTAAGGTCAAAATTATTAGCCCCTTTAAGCTATGTTTTTTTTCAGATTGTCTATAGAACAAACCAACATTATACAATAACTTGCCTAATTACCCTAACCTGCCTAGCTAACTTAATTAACCTAGTTAAGCCTTTAAATGTCACTACTAAGCTGTATAGAAGTGTCTTGAAAAATATCTAGTCAAATATTATTTACTGTCATCATGGCAAAGATAAAATAAATCAGTTATTAGAGATGAGTTGTGTTTAGAAATGTGTTGTAAAAATCTTCTCTCCGTTGAACAGAAATTGGGGGAAAAAATAAACAGGGGTGCTAATAATTCAAGGAGGCTAATAATAATAATAATATATATATATATATATATATATATATATATACACACAGTATGTACATATATGTGCCTGGGTTGGACTGTTAATATTTCTTGACTGTCAATAATCATTCAATAATTTACTTAGAATATTTATTTAAAGTTTATTCAATTTGTTTATTGGCCTGTTCGGAATCATGCTGCTATTTTGAAACATGTTTCTGGCTCCGAAATTGAAATATGGAGCAATGAATTGAATGTTGGTTATGAAACAGAAACTATGCATGAACTCAAACACAAGCAAATGTGTCTGAATGATCATAATAACTGCAAATGTTTGATGAAAAAGGAGAAATGCTTCCAATTAATTAAACATATGTCAGCATGTATATTTTTTTTCCAGTTTATACAAGCTCCCTGCCAACTTTCAATAGGTCACCATAACCTCTGAAAAGTAATTTTTCTTTGCTGCCGCTGCAGGACACCGACTCCTCCTTTGTTGAACATTGGCAAGTGTTAAAGATTGATGTTTTGATTTAACAAGGAATTGAAAGTCTTGAGGGATTGCCATTTGGTAAATGAGTCTTTTCTGCCCGAGGTCCTATACCTTTTTATGGCTTAATATCTATGAGAAAGAAGATGAGAGGAGGAAATAAATGCGGTGAAGTCCTGTCCAGGACCATTTTTCCGGCGGTGGCAGCTGATAGTTATGAATTCTGCCAATAATGTCGGCATAAATCATGTCAAAGACCTCACCTTTGAATGTTAGAGTAAAGAAGCGGCTTACTTGAAATGTGAATAAAGGCATTAGAGAGGAGATAGAAAAGCAGAAAGCTGTAAGTTCTTGCAGTGAGATTTTAAAGGCACTTTGTTATAAATGAAAAGATGTCTTTTTATAAACACTAAAGCTGCAGAGAGGTGAAACTCATGTTTATGTAATTGCCCCTTGATGATCAAATCTTCACCATCATCCAGAAGAGAGAACAATGTGCTCAAGTAGTCCCTACAGCTGATATGGTCCCTAATTCAATTTTCACCCCTACATGATCCAATTTTGTCCCATTAAGGTTGGGATCCATGTGGTGCATTATACAAGCTCATCATATGACTCTGAGTGTCAACCCATCCATCTTCTCCAAACTACGTCAAATTGAGACGTGCACTGAGACAGCAATAAATGAACAGATTTTATCCAAGAGCCCAACACACCATTTTAAAACAAGGACGCATAGAGGGAAACAAAAATAATAGTAAAGGTGTTGTAAAGTCTCTGTCACATCAAAGTAAAGTTTTTTAGATGCTAATATAAGTATGCTAGTCTTAAGAAAATCTATAAGCTAGTGTGCTCCAAAACAGTGACACAGTTCTGAAAACGTAGCCCTATATAATCAGAATCAGAAAGAGCTGTATTGCCAGGTATGTTCAGACATATGAGGAATTTGTTTTTGTGACAGAGCTTCTACAGTGCAACAGAATTACAGACTAAAAAAAACAGATAATAAATATTTTTTTAAATGCAGTGAATGCAAATATACAAACTGACGAGTGTATGTACAGCTAAATTACTATATACAGCATTATATGTGCAGCTGTTATGTGCAAATCGGCATGTAAAGTGTGTTGTTAAATAAGTGTATGTGTGTATAACAAAGTGTATAGCAAGTAGTGATGTTGGTTCCACAATTATTATCATCAAGTGTTCATGAGATGGATTGCCTGAGGGAAGAAACTGTTTCTGTGTCTGGCTGTTCTGGTCCGCAGTGCTCTGTATCGTCGACCAGAAGGTAAAAGTTCAAAGAGGGCAGTGTGCTGGGTGTGAGCAGTCCTGAGTGATTTTAGCAGCCCTTCTGCTAGCTCTGAATAAGTACAGTTCTCTGAGAGTAGGGAGAATTGGACCAATGATTCGCTCAGCAGTCCGACCTATTCAACGTAGTCTTCAGAGGTCGGATTTGGAAGCTGAGCTAAACCAGACAGTTATTACATTTCTGGAGATCACGAATTATGTAGCCAGAGCTACATATGTCTGCATTTTGTGTTTAAAACAAACGCTAGAGGGCGGTAGGATGCTGTTCTTTTTCTCTCTTACCAGCTGACCGCTTACTTCTGTGTGGACGGCTTTCCTGCTGTTACCAGTTTGTCTGGTAGCTAGACATGTACGTCGGCAGACTTAAGACGCAGAGAGTAGTTGACCACAACAATGGAGTTCGAGTCCGGCAAAGAACGGTTCCAAAAAGCAGGTAAAACAAAATCAAAAGCCAAAAAATGTAATAAAGTAAATAAGGGTGAAAATGTGGTAAAATCTGAAACAGCTTTTCTTTTTCTGCATTGCTTTTTAAAACACTGTTGGTTGGATTTTGGGAAGGCAAAGGGTGGGGGGATCGGTCAGTTGGTCAGCCAGTCAGTTTTTCTGTCAACAGCGGCCTCTGGTGGATTTACGTGAGAACAGCAGGTGCGAATGGCACTTGCGAGATATATTTGAGATCTGTAATAACGAACACAGCAGCCTCGGGTGGATTCACGAAAACTAAAACTGTAAAAAAAACTTACCTTCTGGGACCATACCTGCCAACACTCCCAGTTTTCCCGGGAGTCTCCTGTATTTCAGACCCATCTCCCATTTTGTTCATTCTCCCGGAAAACTCCCACCGCCTCCCCCACACCCCTCATCTTTTTGGTATAGTCTATAACACCCGGATCGTCAACCTTGGTTTAATATTCGATCGCAGTGGTTGCCCGAAACCTGGTGCAGTAAAGACCCCCCCCAACCCCCCCCCCCCCCCTCCACTTTTTTGTAATTGCAAGCACATGCCATTCGGAGTCTCGGTACAAGCATCTAGACATTCTGTGTGGAGTTTGCATGTTCTCCCCGTGTTGGGCTATAGGGAAATTGAATATACTAAATTGGCCGTAGTGTATGTGTGTGAATGTAAGAGTGTATGGGCGTTTCCCAGTGTTGGGTTACGGCTGAAAGGGCATCTGCTGCGTAAAACATAAGCTGCATAAGTTGGCGGTTCATTCCTCTGTGGCAACCCCTGATTAATAAAGGGACTAAGCCAAAAAGAAAATGAATGAATGAATGAATATCCATTGCAGATTGCAGTGCAATCTGAGCTGCATCCAATGCTTTTTAATGTGCTCACCTAACCCTACCCATCACAGTGATGTCACTTACTCCATTGAGTGCATTGTGTCTGACATTGCATTGCTGAGTGATGCAATCTCAGCTTGCATCATAAAGGCTGCATCCAGATACTATTGATATTTTCTCTTGATTTTCTAAGCTTTGATTTTCCAAGAGCCCTCTCTGTTCTAATTAGTAAGATGACCCAGTCTGTTGTGATTGGTCAACCACATTCATTAAAGCATTCATTACCATATCTGATTTTCTGCCCTATTATGGTCAATCAGTGAAGACCACAGATGGCATTATGCAATTTTTTTAACATACAGCAGCTGATTTATTTCTTTGTTTTAGGAGGCAATATGACCCTTGAGTCTTGGTGATCTTTTTTACATTCACAACCAGCTTTAATGCCCATTATAATGTCTATTTTGAGGGCCTTTATTGAAATAATGTCCTGCCTCCACCTGCGATTCATTGCATTCATTACTGGTTGGCATTAATAGCTGCTGTTAGATTATCCAACTCTTCTAATTACACCAAAGCTATGTGTTTGCTTCCCAGATGTGTTGAAATGGCCAGCTCGGACACATGCGCTATTCAACTTAACCCGCTTTGTGCTTTTAATTATGACCCTTTAGTGAGCCACTCAGCATGAGGTGAGATGATGAGGCATGGATGCTATTAAAAAGGTGTTTAGTCAACAACAATTTGATTAATTCCTTCATTTATTTGCTGAAGGCGAAAGTTAATGGCATTAGCAACCTCTCTGTTGAGGAAGGATCATGTTGCATGGTCTAAAATGGCATTAATTGCGTTTTTTCCATAAATATGTACACTACATATTGCATATGGAGCCTGAGCATGTGTCGAAAGTGCCGCCACATTTGTACAGTGCTCCCAGATAAATGTCATTCAACCACACTAGTCAACTGCAAAGCCAATGTGAAAATGCTGGACTTTAGCGTTGTGTATGGGTGTAGTAACGAGCAAAGAAAACAAAGCACAAAGGCAGAACATTTCATAGGTAAGATTTACGTTTTTGTATGTTTCGAACTTTTGTGCTCAACAAGTTTTGATGATAATGCAGTCACTTACTGCACTGACTATAAGGTAAAGAAACTCGCACTAAATACTAGGCTTGTGCTAGTTTTGTGGAATAAAATGATGAAATAATGAAATATGACAACAAGAAGCTGTGGTGCCAGAAATGCCTATTGTCAACTAAGTGAACGAGTCGTTCATAATGGGGATTCAATCACAAACGAATCGCTCCCTTCGTTAGAATTAGAAGTGAAAGCGGGAGTGTTTCAGGACACAGATTAGATCAAATTTAACAAGGAGGGAGGATAATACAGTTCCATGCACACAAAAACACGTTAAAACGTGTAGAAAAGTTATGTAAAATTGCATATGAGCGCACTGACCACCGGGAAACTCTCGATCGTAGATATGTGTATATATGTGTGTATATCTGGCCACAGTTTTCCACTGCACCTTGGTCTCACATTCATTTCAAACCTGTACTAAAATGGCGGCTCCATTGACGCATTTCTTCCAATAAACAACAACAAAGTAGGCAACATCTAATGTAAATATCTTCGTATTTGAAGGAATGTGTGAACTTTTGTGCTGCGAACAGGTGTAAAAACGAGCAAACAAAGAAAACAAAGCATAAAGGCAGAACATTTCATAGGTACGATTTAGTTTTTTATGATTTTGTATGTTACGAACTTTTGTGCTTAATGTTATTGATGATAATACAGTCTTTTACTGCACTGACCATAAGGCAAAGTAGCACCAACTCGCACTAAATTCTAGGCTTATGCTAGTTTTGTTGAATAAAATCAGCAAACAATGTAAATTCAATATGACAACAAGACACTGCAGAGCCAGAAATGTTTATTATTGTCAGCTAAGTTCACAAACATTCGTTTTTGAAGTAAATTTTAAGGATGCCTGATAACATAACAGTGCCTGCGCCATAATGTACACACTGTCTACCATAAATTATTAAAGGGCACCTATGGTGAAAAATCTACTTTTCAAGCTGTTTGGACAGACATATGTGTAGGTATAGTGTATAGAGCGTCATATTGGGCTGATATAAACACACTCGGTCCTTTTTTTTCAATTGAACAACATAAAAACGGTGGACCAATTGGAGCTGTTTTGAGATCGACCGCAACTTGACGTAGGAGTGCGGTCCCCCCGCCCACCAATATTGATTGACAGGTGGCCATTACCATCTCCTCAGTATGCTGTTTCACGTCCACCATTTTCAGCGTGTGAGTCAAAGCGACGTCACCAAAGAAACACCCTTGCTCTATTTTTAAATGTAAGGCTCATTGGGCTCAACATTCACCACGTTATCGCTCTCCTCGCCGCCAGTGTTTGTAAGTTTTGGTGTGTTTGCATACATGTGTACTTTTCATTGTGTCTTCCTTAAACTTCAGCGGTTTGCATTTGCTGCGGTCACAGAAGCTCCCTGTCATCTTAACTAGGTGCAGCTGGAAAGTGCGAGCGCGCTGCCTCACGTGCGCGTCCCTCCATTGGAAATAACGAACTAACGACGCGCAGCACCATGCATTTCGCGTTGTTGCGAGTGAAAGTGACGACCGTGGGGTTTGCTCACTATTCTGCCGCCTAGGTCGCCTCTATGGACGCGCTGGCCCTGCTCAGGACACTGTCGCGCCACGCAGCGGCATGTTTTTTTAAATTCTAAACATAAGTTTCTAACAGGTGACACACACCGACGCTGCAAGTGTGCGATCCTTTCAACTGTCATGTGCGCGCCGTGTCGCGGTGCTACTGGTGTGTGATGCCCTTCAGTCAAAGTTAATTCAGTGTGCTTTATTAGTCTCGGTGTAGGCTACAAGCTCGGAGCTTTAAACTAGCACACAGTTGGCTGTGAAACTATACAAAGACACAAATGATTTGTACTCTCTGCTTGGTCTGTGTCTGAGTCGTACAAGTACAGCTGGTTGTACCTGGTTGGTACACTCATGTTGCTTCTCTCTTGTCTGCCTGTCTATTACACAAAGCGGGGGAGAGCTCTTGGCTCCGCCCCCTTGTTAACTTGGGCGGGAAGTCGAAACTAATTTTCATGTGAAGTAACACGCCCCTAAAACAGCAAACTGTGTACACGCCCCCAAAATGGCACTTTTTAACACATCATAATAAAAAAATCTGAATTGTGTTTTGAACTGAACCTAAACTGGCACACTCAGAAGAACCATAATATTAATATTACCTCTTAAAAAAGAGGTCAAATAGGTGCCCTTTAAATATTTCAATGTTATATACCATTTAGATCATAAAGGTGGATATGCACATACTGCTGGTGGATATTGATGGTTCATTCATTCACAAACAAATAACTCCCACCGTTCCGCAGGAAAGGGAATGTGTTTCAGGACACTCATTAGATCAAATTTAACATGGAGGGTGGATAAACCATTTCCATGCATACATCCACACACTCTTTGTCTGCAATGCCCGTGTGGTCATGTATACATCGATGTTGAAAAGTGGTGTAAAATTATAATTTTCATAATTTAAAAACATATTTGCATAATGACCACCGGGAAAACTCCCGATCACAGATATACTGTATGTTTATATGTGTTTATATCTTTGCCTCTGGATGGCCAGTCCACCACTTCACCTTGGTCCCGCATTCATTTCAAAGGAGCGCTACCCTGTACTAAAATGGCGGCTCGATTCCTTCAAATACAAAGATATTTACATTAGATGTTGCCTACTCTGTTGTTGTCTATTGGAAGGAATGCGTCAATGGAGCCGCCATTTTAGTACAGGGTAGCGCTCCTTTGAAATGAATGTGAGACCATGGTGCAGTGGAGGACTGTGGCCATCCACAGCCAGAGATATATAGACATATATATATATATATATACACATATATCTACGATCGGGAGTTTCATATTTCAATATTTGTTTAAAATACGAAAATTATAATTTTACATCACTTTTCTACATTGATGGATAAGTGACCGCACAGGCAGTGCCGACAAAGAGCGTGTTTGTGTGCATGAAACTGTATTATCCTCCCTCGTTAAATTTGATCTAATCTGTGTCCTGAAACACCCCCCCTCTCCTGCTTTCACTTCTAATTCTAACGAAGGGAGCGATTCGTTTGTGAATAAATCTCCGTTATGAACGACTCGTTCACTTAGTCAACAATAACACACATTTCTGGCACCACAGCGTCTTCTTGTCATATTTCATTGACATTGTTTACTTATTTTATTCAACAAAACTAGCACAAGCCTAGTATTTAGTGCGAGTTTCTTTACCTTATAGTCAGTGCAGTAAGTGACTGCATTATCATCAATACTTGTTGAGCACAAAAGTTCGAAACATACAAAAACGTAAATCTTACCTATGAAATGTTCTGCCTTTGTGCTTTGTTTTCTTTGCTCATTACTACACCCATACACAATGCTAAAGTCCAGCATTTTCACATTGGCTTTGCGGTTGACTAGTGCGGTTGAATGACATTTGTCCTGGGAGCACTATACAAATGTGGCGGCGCTATTGATGCATGCTCTGGGTCTGTATGCGATATCTATATCTATGCCTTCCAATAGACAACAACAGCATATGCGACATCTAATGCCATTATTAATGGCATTTTTTCTTATTCTTGAAGTACGAGCGGGCGCAGCAATTGAAATTTTTTTGGCTCGATACTTCCGATGTCATTTACTTCCATAGATTTTTGGACCTTAAAAATGTCGCTTTATGTTGCAAACTGATCTTTTCAGCTCATATTGTTATTCTTTTTATGTGCAGTCATAAACACTTGCTTGTTGAGCAAGCCGTTTGAAACTTTTCGGTCGTTTATTATTGCTAGTTATTTCTCCGATAGGCGTCTGAATCGTAAGTTCTATAACAGGGGTCTCAAACTGCCGGCTCACAGGCCATTTATGGTCGCCCTCCAAAAACATATATTTTTGAACCATTATTATTGATGTGCAGTCGCGTCTAGCCACTTGTGGTTTTGACCCTCCTACAGGACATTTAAAGTACTGCATTCGGATTAGTTTTACTTTCATTTTTCCTCAGTGTACGGTCGAGAGTAAGGCCCAATCCCAATTCTATTTTTGTACCCCTTCCACTTCCCCTTCAGGAGGGCTTCAAAATTTACCCCTAAGAGATGGGACCGCACTACAGCACCTGCACACGTCATCATATGTCATCGCGATCTCTTGTTTAATATGAGATCAGACGATCGAGACTGCTGTTGCTATTCCAGTTGCTTTATTTTTTGGTATTTATCTTCAGGAAATGACTGAAGGCATATATTATGTTATCATAATGATCTAATGTGGCAATAAGATTGCAACTATACTGTGTATTTACACCCTGGCCATATTCATCAGTGTAAACACACCAAAAACGATGTTAACATTATAGCAGACACTGTAAAAAGCCCATTCTCAGCCACTAGACTTTTCTGACAGGGTGTTCGAGGGTCATCGAGTGTCAGAATGTTGTGGGACTGCTGTACAGGAGTTATTATTAGGGATTATAGATCACGAAATTTAGCAGTTTTTATTTTAGCTTTTTTTTTTTTGTAAAAGCGTGATGGTAAAACACAAACGCGGTTATGAATATATTAAAACATGTGCTTGTTTGTTGTAAAAATTTGTAATAATGACAAAAAATACTAATTTGTGGATCTCCTTACTTCTGGGTGCAGTTATACCGCCGTTGTAGCTGGTGTATTCTGGGAAATTTTCTTACCCCTTGGTTTCAAGTGTTGTCCTGAAAAATCTCAGTTCGAAGGGCTATCTATCCCTTCCCCTTAGCCCTACGCCTTCTAGCTAAAGAGAATTGGGACACCCCTACCCCTTCACGGGAATGCGCAAAACGAGGGGGAGGGCTAAGGGGTGGAATTGGGATTGGGTCTAACACACATGCGTTTTAGTTCTGGGGCTGATTTAAACATTATAATATATGTCCGTAAGTGCTCTATTTTTGCTAAAAAGCTCTTTTTGTAAATATTCAAGGGTCGATTGATTATTTATTATTTATTTTTATGATTGATTATTATACCATTTGTATTTTGATGTACAAACACTTGTTCATGGCTTACACATTATGCTGGTGGTGTAACAAATATGGTCATTTTGCTAATATTCAATTCAAATTGACTCGTATAATAGATTTTCCTTAAATGCTTTTTAAGGTTTGCATAAAAACTATCTACATTAGTAAAGTTGTACTGCTGGTTGAATTAATCGTTAAAGTAAATGTGAATATAAACATACTTTCCCCCTCTTTGTTGTAGTTTACAAAAAAGAAAGATATTGAGAAAAACAACTGCGAGTAAAGTCACTTAAGTTACCCAAACTGCTTTCTGCTGTTCTTACGCTATTGTGACAATACAATTGGTTGGGACAGAATAATAATCATTAGGCTATGCCTATTATTTGTAGTACTTTCATAGCAATTTAAACTTTCCCTTCAAAATGTACAACAAGAAACAAAAGCTGGACTTTTGACTGCGTATACTCTGTGGAAGAATGACTGAGTGTGTGTCTAACGCCTGGCCATACACACAAGAGCCACAGATATATTTCAGCTGCTGATGTGACATGATAAACGTGCTGATTTGCATTATCGCTGGTGAGAGGTAAAGCTTGAAATATAAACGTCATCTCTGTTGTCCTAAAATGCATCAATTATGTCAGATTTCCACTTTTTTCTTGTGCTTGAATGCTAAAATGGCGCTCCTATGAATTGTCAGTCACTGAAATGGCCCCCCTCCAATTTAAGTTTAACCCCTGTTCTGAAATGGGCGCACTTCCGCATTGCAGAATAAGGTCAGTATTGTTGAATGGATTTTTACCGCATGACTCTATTGACTGAATGGCATAAAAAGCTGGATCCTTGTCAAACTTTTTAATGCAAAAAAACCCCAAACACTCCAGCTAAGTGTGTTACTGAGGTAAAGACCCAGCCGTCCACTATGCTCTGCATGATAGCAATGCCCTGCATTTGTGCTCGCAGCACTGTGAGAAAAGACACAGCTAAATAAACACTGCCATGTCTGCCTGGCATTGGCATGGGCGCATTGATTAAGCCTGCCAGCCCTGAAAAATGGTCAGGCATAGTGTTGTGAAGCAGCAGTAGGGGAGCCAGCCATCTCAGTGTGAGTGTGTGTGTGTGTCCTCTGTTTCCATTGTTAAAGATTAAATGTCACAATCAGTATTTAATCCTCATTTCTTGGAATTGGGAAATGTTCCAATGAGTGTTGCAAAACTAAAATAATCATAAAATTCTTAACTATTTAAAAAAAATCTCTGTGCACTACACACAGATCTGTGGAGGATAATATATTCAGTGCTAGCAACAGAATAACATGCATTTTAATGAGATTACAAATCTAGTCGTCATCCCCTTCCAGGGACAGAGTGAGTTCCAATCTCATTTTCAGCTCAAAAAGGAGCACTAAAAATGTGTTTCAGGACTTGAGTACCATTGATGCAGTCTTACACCTCCAGGGAGAAAACTAGTGCTTATTTTACCACTGGTGCAAATAAGCTTATTTATTTCTGAACGTATCAAACAGAGTTGTTTTCCCATTCAAGGTCTGATTTATATTGATTTTTTTTTAGAAAAGCTCTACTAAAAAACGAGTGTTGAACATTCCCCTTTTGTCACCATTCATGCACTATATGTATTAGAAATATATATCAGTGCTGATGTTTTATTATAAACCTAACTTTATTTAATGTACATTTTATATTTTAAAAACATATTACATAGTCTTTTTCTAAAATTATTTAACAATGAAATGCATGTTTAATGTTGGTCTACATGTGCAAAGATATAAAAAATGGATCCAATTGAATTTTTTTTTTTTTTTTGTTTACAGTAATGATTTGTATTTATGAACGTCTATTTTAATCTAATTAAAATGCAACAAATTATTAAACAAAAGTATCGGGCAAATGGAATACAGTGCAGATCCCATTTGATATCATATTTTACACTCTTATGACTGTGCCAAAGTCATCTTCTTAATGAATTATACAAATCTGACCGCTGAAAATGGTCCAAGACGTCAAAATATAAAATAAATAATTTATTGAAAATCAAGCAGCGTTCATTATTAATCATTTGCATTATGAATTAAATGACTGGTGTATTCACGTGCAAGTAATATTTATACCAGATGGTTACACAGCTTGATATGTTTAGAGTACATTTTTGCCTTAAACAATGCATTTAAAATGTATTTTAATTGTCCTGTGTTTATCATAACGATATTATTCATGCAGAAGTGAAAAGGACTGTTATATCAGAATAAATAGCAAGAAATGCCTTCAACATAATTTTTCAATCTGGTGGTTGTTTTCGTTCAGACAAGCGCCTTATATGCTGAAGAAATGCGCTGAGCGCTGGAGAATCAATATGAAATGACTCTCTCTGCCACCTTATTAATAATGAAACAATACGTCTTCACTCGACAGAGGCTCAGCGTCGCGCGCGCCTGCGTGCTCGTTCACGTCCAAGAGCTGGAAAAAACACGTATTTAACCTGAATATTTTAGTCCACCCACACCTCACAGAGACTTTTATATCTATATGTGACCATAATTAATTATCATTCTTTAACCGATGCAGACATGCGGCTATATTTTTACATTAAAGCGAGATGCATGGCAATGACCGCATAAAAGCATCAATAAAAACAACACACTCTTCAAACAGTAACTGTTTTATTTAGTTCTTTTAAATACTCCTTTTAGCAGTCTATTTTATATACCTGTATAATCAATCTGTTTTAAAACTGTTTCTGTTAAAGTATCTCTCTTTTCTTTTCACATACATCTCTTATTTACTGTATGGTTTTGAATATTCAGGTATTTCATATGCAACATCCCCAGAAACGAACAAACGAACGAACAAAATACACATCTTCTGAAGGCAGTGAAACGTGGTCTATGCCTTGGCAACATCAAATAAAGCTAGCAAAATACACTTCATCCAACTATTAATGTCAAGGTCCAGATATTGTCGTGCTACGATACTGTCGGAAAAACAATCCAGGCCACACTTTACTTTGCAGTGTAATTACTGCGTAATAGTACTGAACTACGTGTACTGGGCGTGTAATTATTCTCTGGAGCTGCTTGTTGGTATTACACATTAGCCTATGCAAGATGGACACTGTAATGTAAAGTGTTTCCTTTATACCATGTGTCCCACATAAAAAGATAAATCTTTCAATGAAATAGGATAACATTTTGGGGAAAATATGGCAACAGTCAACTCATCTCACAGCCTTTTTATGGCTACATTTCACATGTCTGAGTTCTCTAATAAAATCTCTTAAATATTTGTTCTCTCTACTCTCGAGTATTCCACTAAATAAATGCCTTTAATCATTCCTGAGGTATTATAATTATTATTAGAACTATTATTATTATTTATAGCCTCTTATTAGCATTGTGTTTATTGTTTACTTTCTATATAGCTGGGTCAGCAAACCCCCGTCACGCGTCATCCATGTACTTGGCTGGACTTAAATCAAATTAGAAAAAAATGAAAACGAAATACCGACAAAGATCATATAAAAACAAACTGATGGGAGAAATATTAATATTTTCTATCCTTCTATATGCATGATGACCGTTGAGAAGGTGAAAAGCCTACAGTAATAATAATAATTCATTCATAACAGACGGTAATGTTATAAAATACTACGCTTCTAACCAGGACCTTTCAGAAATTTCAGGGCGTCATTTCAACTCAATAAGTGATAAATATTTCATGAAATCGACCCAGAGTCAGGCAAATGTGCTTGAGCATTCCCATAAGACTTTTTGCCATTGTCTCTTGCAAAAAAACGTCTAGTTTTTTTCTCCAGATGAAATAGGTATATAAATCCATTTGGGTGAGGATGAATTTGATCGTCATTAATTATTCTTCTTTTTTTTATTCTTACGTTGATGTCGTGTCTTGTCTTTTTTTTCTCTTTCGCTCTTCTTTTTTTCTTCTCTGCTTATTTTTTTCACTTTCCGTGGGTTAAAACTGCATCCACGTCACGAACGCAGACAGTGCCGTTAGGAGCAGCGTTACACCGAACGGAACCGATGACCGGTTTGCGCCGTTCCCGCCAGCACACAGTTCAAACAAGCTGCCGCGAAAGTCCAGATTTCTGGACTCTTTTTTCAGCTTCTCCCACAGATCTGTGGCTCCCTCCTGACAGTCTGCCAGAGCAGTGGTCGCACATGAATGGAAATCATCCCAGTAACTGCAAATATTTCGAAAAAGGAAAAGAAATAAAATCATTATTCACGTCTTCTTGATTTTGCCATGCTTAGCACATTGCATTAGGCTATTAAATTAATATGCACATAATATTAAGTTTTAATGCTATTTTCAGATGGGTTTTGTAAATATAGATTAGCCCAAGTGAATCCAAAATTAGTAACATATTTCCTTTTTTAGCCTTAAATATTATAGGTCTAAAGCATTTTCTGGATTTAGAAAATTGATTTTGCGTATTATTTGTCGATAAAAGAAAAATGTAGGCCTTTTAGTGCCTAATAATTCAATACTCGTTTTATTTTCAATTTAACTGAGACTGTTTTAAGTAATCACTTTTTATATAGCCTATACATATTTTAATACTATTCGATATCGACTTTAAACGTTCGGTCTATGTGTATTTTATACTAAAATGCTGTTAAAAAACTTGCATAATGAAAAAAATACACTTTATTTATTCAACTACATAATTATTAGAAACTGTGTTGGATGCAGAGTATGCATGAAATATCCTGACAAATGCATGTGCTCATGTAGCCGCGTGAAGCAAGAGAAGAGGGCACGAGGGAAACCCGAGTTGTAATGCGGCTCCAAAGGGAAAGTCTCCATCGCATCACGTGATTTCTAGTGCCCTCCCCATCTCTCAGACTCTTACAACTCCCCTCTTGCGCCCCACCCCCTTCCTCTAACCCGCTCTCATATTCATCATTTATTAATTTATCTCAGGAACACGCCCACATTCAAACCCTGCATCTGCAAGTGGGCATGCGCGCGGTCACAAGTAGGCTAGCCTGGTTCCACATAAATTAGAATATATGTAATATTTGCTTTCAAGTCAGCAAATTGAAATAAAATTGATTTTGTCTTATGTTTCATCTATGATGTCTGAATATTTGGTGTATGAAAAGGAAATGCAATGCCAGGCGCGTTGGCGTTGTTATACCACGCTTATAGCGCAGATCTCATTACATCTACCTTTTTCTCCGTATGTTGCTTGTGCAAGAGTTAAGGTGTTATTTACGTGTTCTGTTTTACTCCTTGATATTGTAAACTGATATTTAGCTATCATAATATACAGTGTATTATCAATAATAATCAGAAATAGAAAAAAAATCACTGCACTGTCATTCTTCAGAATATTTCAACACATTTAAAGAAAAGCCTAAATCTTGCAAAACAAGATGGATATTGTTTCATATGTAAAGTTAATTAACAGCTGAGATATCTAAATACGTGGAGTTGTAAATGAGTCGTCATTTCAGCCACTGTAACAAGATAATGTTCAGTTTTGATTCCTGCAATCGCGACTGCAAAAGAACTGGTTATTTTATAGGGCGGATCGCTTACAATAACCGCGCATTACCTCCCGATCTGATCCAATTATGGATGTTGACCTTTGGCCTCGCCGTGTAGAGATGGTTCATCTAATTGTAATTTAACTGGTGAAACGCGAATAGCGCAAACTGGCTGCACGGCTCTATTTCTACTCATGGAGCTGTCGAATTAAACAAGGGGCCCCTCGTGCCATCTGGCTCCTGCTTTTTTTCTTTTTTTTTTTATTCATCCTCTCCCTCCCTGCCCTCTCACACACACGTATATTTCATCTGTTGTGTGTATGCATGTTTCCCTTACGTGCAGATGGTCTGAAGGTTTTCCTTCTCGTCCAGCTCCTGTGGATAGTTGGCCATGTTTTCTCCCAGTTGAAGCAGGCAGTCGGAGAAACCTTTGAACACTGTTTCACATTTCCCAGCCGCTCGAACCGCCTGCAGCAAATAGGCTGGAAAGCGAGAAATAACCATCACCTTTTTATGCATTGGAAAGTAAAACCTTAATTTCTTTGTCATTTAATTGTTACAACATTCTTATTTTGTAGAACAAACCTCCTGATTTTCAATTAGCTTTTAGATGTTCTGTTCTGTACTCGTTTAATTGTTAAATCTGAAAATGATTGAATGAATGCATGCATTCATGAATGAATGAACGAACTATTTTATGCCATAAAAGACTTGCACGCAATTTTGTTGACTACAATAATGTGTGTTGAGCATGAGGGTGGCGCGTGGACAAACGATGATGTAATGCTTTACATGAGGGTGGGGGTATGTGGGCTTGTGTGAGGTGAGATTTTCATTCTGAGTGATTTGTATCCCCCTCCCCTTTTTTACACATCTAGAAAGGAGTCTCTTTTTGATGACAGATCTATTAGGGAAAATGAGAACATTTTGGACACGGATGCTTTCCCTTTCACATCCCCTTTCTCATTTGGGTTTTTGTGTTTCGACTGGAAGGTCACGACTTGATCAGTTGACCAGATCCCTCTGCTTAACGAACCATAGATGCCAGTGGTTTCTCGGGTTCGTTAAGCAATGAGAAATTGTGAATTGATTGAGTTGTTGCGCTGTTCAAATTAGGTCGGGCCTCTGCCTATTAACTACAGTAGGAATGGGCAAGATCAAGAGGCACACACCCTATTACAATGCAGACACTATAGTGTTCAGCAATGTAAAAATCCCAATCAATTGCTTTGCATGCATTGCATTGTTCCTAAATAATGCAGTAGACCTTGCTTAGATTATTACCGTAACAAAATAAGTATGATTTACATGTAATAGGTAGTATGTGCACTGCATAGGCTATTATAGCCATTTGCACAGTGCATTTCTAAGCTATTTGATAATTTACATTAAATACAGGGTATGCTATATTTCAATATTTTGTATCATATAGCCTAGTACGTGAGTTGGAGTTCATGTAAATTATATTGTATCTATTAAATAACATAGCTGTCTTTACACTACATCTATTATGCAATGTGATTTATTTTATGACGCTATATTGCTACATTATTTTATATTCGTTACGCAATATATCTCTTTATATAACACTTTGCTAAATATAAGTAAAAATAAATATATAAACGAAAAGAAATGTAAATAGATGCTATTATGATTAGTTATTTTATCTCTTTCTGTAAAAGCCTTTGCTCGACGCCACAAACCTTAATTAGATTTATACATTATTATCCCTCATGGAATAAATAAATAAAACGCATCGAACAATGACACTAAATACTGAAATGATCAACGAATACACTTAGGATGGTTACATTAAATATTATATTGATTCCATACGCAAAGAATTTAGGGTGTAGCCGATAACATGCCGCACAGAAGGCTTACATAATGAAATATCATGCTATAATTGTGATATCACGCACAGATCGCCCTTTTCTTCTAGTCGAAACGCGAAATCAACATTACAGGCATATATGCCTACAAAAGACCATACTGAGTGAAATTAAATACGCAGCTTTAAATTATATGCGGCTCTTTGTAGTCTGCTTTATGCATTCTAACATTTTTCCTCAAAATAATTAAAATATTCAGACCTCAACATGGCGGATATGGGGATGCGAAATACAAAGATGCTCATGCAGCTAGCTCTATAAAACATGGATGTATGATTTCATGTTGTAAATACATTTCAGTCCTCACTGCTTTTATTCGCTTTACTGGATTCAAAAGACTCACTGCGAACCAACGGTGAATTATTAAATCGCCTTTCGTTGTAGACATGATGAGCTATATTTAGAAACAACTGAGCATCTAATATAGACTCACCTATCCTACTGTACTAGTGGTCACGACCACTTTACTAGACACTGTCAGCGGTACCGGTGTCAACCTGGCACCGCATAATCTGTTCAATGAAGTCAGCAGGGGGGTTATTTCAAATTAATATAGTTCAGCTAGGTAGCTGCATCAGTTTTGCCTTCACAAACATCGCTACTGATTTTAACAAAATGCACAACATGAAATTTTCATTGCAGAGCCCTGCGACAGCACAAACAAAAAGCCATTTAAAAAAGAACAATATTACAAAACATGGCATATATATCTTCTGCTAAGTCCAAAATTATCAATCGCACACCAAATTAATTTTCATAAAACTGTAAGTAAATTATATTGTTTGATTGTAAGGACACATGGGACCTTAAAGGTAAAACTCAAGATGCAAACTAGATCTTTGCAAGTTAAACCTTGTAATGGAGCCCTGTTATATATTCTCTTTAGTGTTATTTCTCAATAAAAGGCTTGAATAATTTATTACGGGGAGGATCGGGCGGTCCCACACTTTTACACTTTCAACTTGCTCCAACACAATTAAGTGAGCTTTATTATTTCAGAAATTCTCCAACACTGGATAGGCCTACAGAATTCTTTAGAAAATACTGTTTATTCTATTATTCAATCTCTGGTCAATCTCAAACATTTAAACCGCAGTTGGGACAGTAACATTGCAATTAAAATTGACACCAACATGCACTTCACACATAAATATAATCAAAGAGCATATGTAATGAATTACTGTTTAAACGCATCAGCGTATAGTTATAATTCTGCATTCGAAATGCCAATTATAAATATGTATTTTAAAATAAATGAATAAGAGGGACAGGTCAGATAATCACAGAATAAACGGTAGAAATAATTACTCACCTATTTGAACAGCAAGAAACAATGAAATATATCTTCCAGACAAAGTTAATCCCATCGTACGTCCAGTAAAACCATTGGAGTGTGTGCCAATTTTAGATAGTTGTGAGGGGAAAAGATTGCCAAATCTGAGCGTTGTACATCGCGGTTCAGTTCAAGCAGCTATTCAGAAACTCTTTGTGATTTTTTTTTCCCGATGTCGGCGAGGCGCAGAGAAGTGAAATGGTGCACCCCGTTAAGAGAAGGCGGTAATGCCTCGTGTTTTTTCTTTCCCTGCTTCACGCCCACATCTCAAGCTTGACGTAAAATTCACCGTCGGACTCCCCACTTCTCTATTTTCTCATTTGCTAGACCGGGCTGGCCCCTTTCTCCCCCCTCTCGCACTGTACTGGCATTTCAGGGATTGCGGAGATGTCCGCATATATCTGTTCTCTGGTGGTCTCACCTATCCAACCCCATGCAATGAAGCTTACACGTGGACCCGTGACCCATATATGGATACACGTGCAGACTTCATAGTGCTAAGTTTGATCATGTTGTGTGGTTGGGGGGCAGGGGGAGGGGGAGGGGTTAGATTAAGTTTGGGTTCAGGTTTGGTTAAAGGCCGTAATGACTTTGATGCAGCAGCCTAATTTACTCATTGATCGGACCATTTATAGTAGTATCCCTGCACCATATTGGTTAGAGATACAACAGAATTGGATTAATGACGTGCCCGCATTTTTCTTGAGTCTCGTTATTGCGTTATTAATGATTTGTTTATGACTTAAGCAATCCAATATAGCTATAAGGTTTGTCTGAGGTGAATTGAGGTAAGCGTATTCTGAGTGGGATATTTTTGGCGCGTCATGAAAATGATAATAGCCAAAAATAACCCGTGATAGCAATTAAATTGATATGCTGGTGTCAATTAAGCGAACAATGCTCAATCAGTATGTTGTTTTCAAAGATTGATACATTTTACTAATTAAAATGTAGTTATTATTTCCAGGCCTTTAAAACTATAGGCCAGATATATAATAGGCTCGGTTAAAGATGAAGAATCATCTAAATGGGCTGAGATGAGGTGTTCGCTAAATGTTCCACCTGAGAGAAAGGTAGTGATGTCTGTATCACTGAAAAAAAATTCGTACCCCACTGACGTCAGCGGAATTTGTAGCCAACCAATGAGTACTGAGTATTGATGCACACCAATTTTTTTTTTCAGAGACACTGACTTCAGGAGGAGAATACTAAAAAGTTACCTAGGGCATTCTAGCTGAAGGAAAATCCGACCAGTGAGTAGAAACCATGTGCTGAGTAATTAGGTCCCCTGACAGTTAATTTAGAGTCCAGACTATACATAACCCAAGAGACCGATGCCCCAAGGATAGTTCACAATCTGATCTAAATGTCTTTGGTGAATCACAGTACTGTTGACTTTTAATATTCTACGCATCGTGAAAATGAATATTTGTGTATTCACGCAAAGGTGCATGTCACGCAGTACAGACAGTGTGTGCAAATTCGTGCACAAGAAAAATGAGCAGTTGCATAACCCAGGCGTATACATGTACAAATACCTGCATAATGAGTTGCAATGCAGTGAGCGATGCAATATGGTGGACTTAATTTATAGAGAATGCTATGGGAGTCTAAACAATGGCAGGTTTTTATTCATGTTTTGTCTCCATCTTGTGGCGAAAGCGCGCGACAACATATACGATGTATCTGGGTTATGAGCTTTCTGATCAAAAATGTAAATAGTTTGCATTCATATCAATAATATAAGACAGTGAGCCTTGGAGAAACTCAAAAACCCCGAAGTGATTTGTCAGCTCGTATGAAAACCAACGTTAAATGAAGTGTCATTTCGACTGCACAGGGAATCCCAGTTTAATGTGTTTGTCCCAATTCTACCCAGCAATTACTAGCTTGAGAGGTTTTCCGTGGTGACTCATTGAGGTGGGCGCGGGGAGACAGAGAGAGAGAGAGATGGAGAAAAGGGGGATTCCGGTATTCCAGCAGCAGCATTGATGCAGCACAGCCCATGTTTCATTAATATGGAGGCAGTGGAGTGAATGAGGTAAGGCGCCGATTGCGTCAGCAGAGTTTCTTTCTTTTTCTCTTTCGTGAAAATGGGCTTAGTGGGTTTTATCTGGAATTGCTTTGAGGTATAAAATAGAAGGACAAACAATTTCTAAACAGTGTATTAATGAATTAGTTTTATTAGTTAATTGATCTATTACTAGTTACTAGTTAATTCATTCATTCATATTTCTTCAACTTAGCCCCTTTATTCATCAGGGGTTGTCACAGCAAAATGAATCAACAACTTATCTAGCATATGTTTTACGCAGCGAATGCCCTTCCAGCCGCAACCCAGCACACTGGCACCGGGCCACTGGCACGGGCGCTCCGGTTTCCCTCACAGTCCAAAGACATGCAGTACAGGTGAATTGGCTGTACTGTAAAATTGTCCGTAGTGTATGAGTGTGAATGTGTGTGCATGGATGTTTCCCAGAGATGGGTTGCGGCTGGAAGTGCATCCGCTGTGTAAAACAAATGCTGGATAAGTTGGCGGTTCATTCCACTGTGGTGACCCCAGATTAATAAAGGGACTAAGCCAAAAAGAAAATGAATGAATGAATGTTATCTCTAAGATAAATGTGTGCCTTTATAAACTACAGTTTGCTATTGCTAACACTTGGGTCAAAAATTGACTTTTCTGTTTAATTATAATGAGCCCTGTCATACACCCGGTGCAATAAGGCGCAAGACGTGTTGGGTGTGATTTGTTGCTATTTTCAGACCAGAGCAACAGTAATTTTCATGTTTTCCTACACGTTGTTTAAAAAGCAAATCCATTTGTCCCACTTTGTGCATGCTCTCATGGGTAAGGAGGTGTGTTAAGGCGCATTGTTGGCGTATTTCTATATATGAGGAACTGAAATAGATCGCGTCATTGACCAACTGAAAGCTGCTAAAGTCCAGCACAGAGCGCGTTAGTTATGCACCTATGCAGGTCCAAATGCTTACACATTGCTGAATACACACAGGATGTACAGCAATACACAAATATCTTTACAGATGAAAACAATTAAAGGATTAAAATGTAACAAAAAATATTAGTCTACATGAATAAATAAAAAACACTGCCTCTATGCCTTCACCTCAGTGGGCTTTTTTCAGTTTATTCATGACAATTTGCATTTTTATTCGAATGTTATTATTAGCAGTATTTATTATAAGCAAATTTATATTTGTTTTAATGAAAACAAGTTTAGATTTGTCCACCTGTGGGGTTTTGGAGACATCTGCATCACCATTAGAGGCATAAGAACAGGACGTGTGTTTGGATATAACTCGTGATTATTGTTTATTTGCTGGAAATTACAACTGAATTTAGAAATAGTTTTTATACAAATCTTTGCGCTTAACAAAGGAAATTAAATATGTGGGCTAATGGATGTCTCCATTGAGTTTCCACCGTTTCTTTACTCCACCAAAGTAAAGGAGTAAAGAGTAAAAGGAAAGTAAAGAGGCCGAATGGTGGAGGTTTGTTCTTTATCCTCGCGCTGCAGATGCTCTGTTTAACTATTTTCTCAGACTGAAACATTCAGTTTTTACACTTACAAAGTCCACCATAGCAATAGCAAGTGTGCCATGGTGTGACGCAACTGACTCTTAAAGGGAAGGGGTGATGAGACTCTGATTGGTTTAATACACGTTATGCTCAAAACACACCCATAAACTCATTAAAAGAATTAGCACAACCCTGTTCGACCATGTGCCAGGCCTCAAACAGTATTTTCCATCTCTAAAATTGCAAAAGTGGATTCGGACACGCCCTTAATGCTTTCGCGCCATGCCCTTTAGACTTTGCGCCTAGATTGATAAAATAGAGCCCAATGTGTTTCTCACTCAAAAAAATGACCTTTTCTGTTTGTTCAAGCTACTTATTTAAAAAGAGCTGAAACAACACAATTTTTGAGTTTTTTTTGAGGACCACTTAATTTTATATTCTATCCACTTAAGTTTGTTAAAACTAAAAAGTTACACTGTAAAAAATATTGTAATTTCATGGTTTATTTGCTGGGAGAAAAACATAAAATAACGGTCGTTAAATTACAGATATTTACTGTAAAATAACAGACATTAAATTACAGAAATTACCATAAATTTAAATTTCTGGTAAATTTCTGTAATTCAACCTCTGTTATTTTACAGTAAATTTCTGTAATTTAATGGCCGTTATTTAACTTTATTATTATTTTTTTTGTGTAGCTTAATTTCTTCATGTTGTCTGAACACAAATCGACTATGTGGAACTCTGCATTTTTCACAGAGCTACAAGCTAATATGTTTTTGGTTATGTTGTTATTGGCTATTCATTACCATGGCCTAAAGCTTAACCTGAAAGTATTAATGACAAGAGTGTAAGGTGTTGATACAGTACCCGAACAGATTTTTGATGAAGAAATAACAAATAAAGGCAATGGTTTCATGCTAAACATTTATTATTAGTGTATATTAGTAAATAACTCCATGGCATTAAAGCAGATAAAATCAGCAGATAGTAGTTAGTACAGTTACCCAAACAAAAAGCAGTCATATAATGTAGATTAACATGTAGTTTTAGAGGAAAAAATAGGCTTGTGCATTCGAAAACCAGAGTGTGTGAAAACTTTCCTAACGCATTACTGTTTCCAGTCTTTGTTTGTAGGCTATATTTTCTCACGAGCACACGACAGTTTTGGACACACATGAAAATAGTAATGTCAAAATCATACCAGCTAACACTTCTTCCTACCTGGAGTAAAGATTTATTTCTCCACACTTTGCTAAAGAATGTTTAGACCTCCAGGTAGGTTGGGATGAAAATAGATGTAAATGTTGGTCACATAAAAGTACTTCTAGGCGATATCATCCTCATAAGAACAAATTTATATGTTTGATGTGTTTTGTTTGTTTGTTTGCTGTATGATATAGTGATACCATCCCACCCCAAAATTAGAAATGAGCAAATTGTCCCCCTTAATTCTTAAACTTGCACTTTTCTGCTTCACTTCATGATTTATGCAGTTTCCAAAAATAATGTGACAAGAAAAAAAAACAGTTTGAACATTATAGGCATACACATGATTAGACCTGGAATTTCTTTCCTATTTTGCCACTTTTTACAAGATGTAAAATAAGTCTCTGATGTCTCTATATGTATGTAAAGTTTCAGCCCAAAATACAAGTCATGTTTTATAACTCTCTGAAACTGACGCTTGTAGGTTTTGATCCTAATCATTCCATTTTGGTGACTGTTACTTCAAATTAAAATGAGATTGTGCTCTTTTCAAAAGAGGGCAGAGATATAAATGCCTATGAGTCAGCATAGGCAGATTCAAAAACAAGAATAATGTCCTATGCTAATGAGGAAAAGATCATCAATAGCGGGTGGGGCTATTTTAATGTAAATCAAAGTGTTTCTGCAGACTTTTTTTAAGAAGTGTGATTATAAACTATAAAATTATTACGTTTTTACCATTAGAAGCTGGATATATTCACACACTGTTGCCACACAACTGTGTTAAACCCCTTATAAAAGTGATTTTTGCATAATAGGTTCCCTTTAATACTCTATGAATTAAACAGGTTCAATGGAAATTTCAAAACTATCTATTTTTAACAATCCAGCGTTAGCAGGTAAGGTTATTAAAGAAAAACATGAACATTGGCTTCAATAGTTTTTGTTAGAAAGCAAAGCAACACAATAAAATGGTACTGAGAGCCCTTTCGGTCATCTCTCTCTTTCTTTTCTCTCCGGTTCTCTTGTGGGAATCAGTTAAGCACGTTGATTTCCAGCTGATTGGTGATCTGACTCAGTGGGATGCAGTCCAGACAGCCTATCAGCACCTTCCTCCCTGGAGAATAAGGGGTGATGGTGTCTTTATATTGCACTGAGCCTCCAGGTGCAATTTGTCTGTAAGTGGAAATGTACAGTAGATAGATAGATAGATAGATAGATAGATAGATAGATAGATAGATAG